>CM035415.1:68512059-68599559 GCA_020310875.1 Ceratopteris richardii
GAGACACATACACACACATATGCACACATACATGCATACACATACACACATACACACACAAAGACACATACACAAATATAAACACATACACACTCAATAGATGCACACACATACACATAGACACACACACATAAACACACACAAATACACACACACATACACACATAATGATGCATACACACACATACACATGCATACACACATACACACACATACACACACATACATACACACATATGCATACATACATATACTTAATGCATACACGCATACATATGCACAGGTATATATATTGGTTTCTAACCCATTTTGTTTTATATGTTAGGTATTATGGATCCTAGTAGAGAGAGAACGACGAAACTTACTCTCATAAAAAGTCTTATGAGAGCAAGAGTTCCCGCTGATAATCTAGGGGCCATCATGCATGATTACTCAGAGATGTCTGATGAGGAGCTAGATTATACGATCGAGATGCTTACCCAGCGATCAGAGGAGGGATCTTCTGTGGCTCCACATTGAGGAAGACAACTTTTTTCTCATAGGTATGTTTTTTTTTCATAAACTTTTTTGATGTTATTATTACACATATTTTTATTTATTTTTATCTATCTATTTTCAGGACACCTATACCACCTCTAGATCGTGATAGCAGAGCAGAGTTGCATATGAGGACATGCATAGGTACCTTAGGACTAGAGTGCGATATAGAGCCAGAGGGGAACATTGTGTACATAGGGAATGGATTGGATTTTAAGAGAAGAATGCATGCACTATGTGACTCTTACCTACGCTTTGTCCACTTACCGTACAAGTAAGTAAAAATTTTACATATAAATTGAAATAAATATGTTATGTTTTATTTACATTATTTTTTTTTTTGTAGTGAGCATGATGAGAGGGATAAAAAATACATACTTAGTTCACTTGAGACAGAGTTTGGGACATGTTGTTGTTTTAAGTGGTGTCTAAAAGAGATGCGGACACTTATGGCTCATCGTCGCGATAATGTACGGTATGCACTGCTTTTATGTATATATATGTGTGGATATGAGTATATGTGTTTATGCATGTATGTATGTATATGAGAGAGAGAAAGAGACAAAAGAGTGAGACTAGAGGTACAAATACACACATACACACACATATACATCATACATGAACATTTACACACATATACACATACATGCATATTTATACATACACACACATACATGAACATTTTTACACACACATACACATGCATGCAGTTACATACTCACATACACGTACACATACTCACATACACATACACATGCATATTCATATGTACAAACACATAGACTCATATAATCATATTACATGCATATATACATATACACATGCATATATACACACACACAACACATGCATATGCACATATAGATACACATACATACACAACACATGCATACACATAAATAAATAAATAATAAATAAATAAATCGTATTTCAAAAATCCTAAATTGAAAACACTAATTTCGATATTAGGGTTTTAAAACTCCTAATTTAAAAACTCTAATTCAACCTTTTAGCTATATGTTTGAAGTATATGTACACATTGCATCTATTCCTCCGATGTCCTACTAGCGAGATGTCTCTCCTCCCAACCTTATGCCTCTATATATAGCTACTCGAATCAACGAGGATCATCATATATATAAAGATATATATACATCATGTAGATAGACATACATAGATATAAAATGGAGTAGATATATTATGCATCACACATACATGCCTAAATGCACACATAAATTAATATATACATGCATACATATTTGATGGGGGAAGTATCTCAACCCCTAAGCAATGATGAAGCGCGAATGACCTCCACAGGTATCCTTCTTTGACCTTTGCACATCAAAAATGCTCTTACTCAGAGCTTATGCAGAGAACTCCAGTGAGCTTTTGGAGACCTATAGTAGACACCAAGGGCTTTCCAAAAAAACAAATTTCACTTGAAATGGATGCTTACACAAAGAGAAACAATGTCTACAACATGAGCTAGTTGAATGCTCACAACTGCTACTCAAGCAGAGACCTCACTTCACTCCAGCAAACTTTTCTCAGAGATTATACAGAGAATGAATCTCAAACTTGAGTCAACGTTAGAGCGCTCTAATAGCTACCCAATGACACCAAAATCATAGCAAATGGATACATAGAGAAGGAGAACCAGCCCTTACAACAGAGAGCAAAATATTTCCAACAGAGCCTACACAAAGAGAGAGATATCAATCACACAACTTCACTAAAATGAATGTTGCTCCCAGCTTACTCAGAGAATGCTCCAGAGAATTGCTAAGCATAAAATAGACTCTTATAGCTATCCAATGAGACAAGAATTACATCAAATGGATACCATATGAGGGTAGAGAGTTGCAACACTGCCTGCGCACACACATAGATATGCCTACTAAAAGAGAACAAACAAGCAAGCAAGGGGGTTGCTTAAGCAAGGGGCTTGCTTATCACAACTCCAGCACTTAGTGCTCACTTTACATGAGCTAAAACTCCAAGAAGATGGCCCAAAAGAAGTTGGGATACATGCTCCTTTTATAGTGAGAGGTGTGCCCCTAAAATCTAAGAACTACCTTTCCAAATCAGCCTCCTAACTTGGAGGAATTAGTTGAGATGACTTGAGGAGTGGTTGAGTGACTTTTCTTGATGGAATCTCGTGGCTTTTGGCTTCCTTTGATTGCTCCACATGTCCCTAAAAGATTCCCCACGAATTTTTAGCTTGAAGCTTGACTTTTAACACTCCCCCTCAAGCTTCAATTCTTCATCCTCATCCAAGATCCTTCATGTTGATGCATTGCTTGAATTTTGAAATCTTCATCCCATCCAAAGCCTTTGTAAACATGTCCGCAACTTGGTCCTTGGTACCAATATGATGTACTGAAACTTCCTTGGATATCACCTTTTCCCTTATGAAGTGATAGTGCACTTCAATATGCTTGGTTCTAGCATGATAGACAGGGTTCGATGCTAGATGAATGCTACTCATGTTGTCACAAAAAATTGGATATGTGTCAACCTGCAAATTAAGCTCCATAAATAACTTCTTAATCCACATTAGCTCACATGTGACTTGAGCCAAAGCTCTATACTCAGCCTCGGTGGAAGATAATGCCACCGTGGGTTGCTTCTTTGAAATCCATGAGATGATCTTGCTACCCAGCATGACTAGGTAACCACTTGTACTCCTTCTATCTTCCTTCGAACCGGCCCAATCGGCATCGGAGTAAGCTTTGACCTGCATATCATCATCAAATGAGTAGAACAATCCTTCATTTATAGTGGCTTTGAGATATTGCAACATTCTTCTTGCAGCTTGCAAGTGTGTAGTCCTTGGACTATGCATAAATTGTGATAACACTCCAACTCCATATGCTATGTCGGGCCTGGTTATTGTGGCATAATTGAAAGAGTCTACAATAGATCGATACAAAGTTACATCCTCTAATGGCTCTCCATCAATGGAGCTTAGCTTTACATTAACTTCCATGGGATTTGAAATAGGCTTGCAATGTAGCATCCCAAACCTCTCAAGTAGGTCTAGAATATACTTCCTTTGTATGAGCATAATACCTTCTTCTTTGTATACAACTTCAATGCCAAGAAAATACCTAAGATCTCCAAGATCAGAGATCCTAAACTCCTTTCCAAGCTTTTCCTTGATCTCCTCAATGCCCTTTGTATCATTACCTGTAATGATAAGATCATCTACATACACACACATGTAGACCACAAGTTCTCCTCTTTGTTTGATGAAGAGAAATGGATCCGCCTTGCATTGATTGTAACCACATTTGATCAAATAGTCCACTAATCTTTGGTTCCAAGCCCTTGGAGCTTGCTTTAGGCCATAAAGTGCCCTTCTCAACCTACAAACATGATGTGGGAACTCTTTATGAACAAAACCTAGTGGTTGCTCCATGTATACCTCTTCTTCCAAGTATCCAGTGAGAAAGGCATTCTTGGTATCCAATTGGAAGAGCTTCCATCCTTTGCTAGCAGCCATTGCAATGAGTGTCCTAATGGTGCTCATCTTTGCCACGGGGCTGAATGTCTCTTCAAAGTCCACTCCATAGGTTTGTGCAAAACCCTTGGCCACCAATCTTGCTTTGAACCTAGAAATAGATCCATCTGAATTCCTCTTTACTTTATAGACCCACTTATTACCTATTACCTTCATGTTCTCCTTCTTGGGCACTAGATTCCATGTTTGATTTTCCTCAAGTGCGTCGATCTCTTCTTGCATTGCCTCTTTCCATTCGGTGTACCTGCTTGCATCTTCATAGCAATCGGGCTCATGATCTTCTACTACTTTGTTCATATATGCATAATGTGTTGCCATGTGTGAATCATAAGTAAACCTTTGAGTTGGATACTTAACTCTAGAAGACTTCCTTTCTTCACCTTTTGGAGGAATAAACCTCCTTTGCCATGGGAACTTGATCTCTTTCTTTGACGTGGCTTCTTTCTCCATCATGTGTCCTTCATCATCTTCAACTTCATTACCTTCTTCATCCAACTCCACCAATGTTGCTTTGCCTTTGTTGATTGATTGTGCTTCATAGCTTGATGAAGATCTCCCCCTCCATGGTGAGTTCATGCTTGAACTATCCTCATTGATGGAACACCTTGGGCCGCTTAGCTCTAGGTCGATTTGTTCTTCATCATGTCCTTGCTTTTCTTCTTCATAGTCCTGCATACAATCATACTTCTTATACCAAGGGAGTAGCTCATCAAATGCTACATCCCTTGATATCCTCAAGTCCTTTGTGTTTGGGTTGAAGCACCTGTAACCTTTATGATCATTTGAATATCCTAGAAACACACACTTTTCTGCCTTTGGTTGTAGCTTGTGCCTCAATTCACTTGGCACATGTACATAACAAGTACATCCAAATATCTTCAAGTGGGAAAGATCAGGTTTCTTACCATAATAGGCTTGATATGGTGTCAAGCCATGGATCCCTGAGGTAGGAGCCCTATTCATTAGATACACGGCAGTATTTGCTGCATCACTCCAAAACATGTTAGGTACATTCATCTCATTAAGCATTGCTCTAGCGATCTCGGCAATGTATCTATTCTTTCTCTCTGCTACTCCATTTTGTTGGGGTGTGTACCTGCATGTTACTTGCCTCTTGATGCCTTGATCCATTAAAAAATCAGAAAACTCATTTGAGAAATATTCTCCCCCTCCATCGGAACTTAGCTTCTTGATATATGTACCTGTTTCCTTCTCTACCATTGCCTTGAATGCTTTGAAACATGTAAACACATCTGATTTGTTTTTTATGAAATAAACCCAAACCATCCTTGTGCAATCATCTATAAAAGTGACAAAGTACTTGTTACCTCCAATGGATTGCTCTTTCGTTGGCCCCCACACATCTGTATGTATCAACTCCAATGGATGTTGGCTTATGTAGCCACTCTTCTTGAATGGAAGTCTCGCTTGCTTCCCTAGTTGACAAGATTCACATAAATGCTTCATACCTTGTCCTTGGAAGTTGGGAAGACCTTCAACCAGCCTCTTGAATTGCATTTCCTTCATTCTTTGTATGTTGATGTGACCTATCCTCTTGTGCCACAAGTCCAACTCCGAAATCCTCTTGTTTCCATATGTGAAGTAGACATGTTGAGTAGAATGAGAATTTACCTCCAAAGTGAAGAGTCTCCCTTGCTTCTTTCCTCTTGCTATGACCTTGTAACCTTGCTTAGGGTTCTCCACAAAGCATCCACCTTTGTTGAACCTTACTTGATAGCCTCTTTCAACCATTTGCCCAACGGACACCAAGTTCTTTGTGATGGTAGGTACATGCAAGACATCCTTGAGACATCTTCCTTCCTCCTTGTCATCCAAAGCTACATCTCCAACATGGGAGATCTCATGGGCTGTATCATCACCTGTTTCTACATGTCCTTTACCTTTGGGAACATGTAGATTAGTAAACCAAGAAGCATTGCAACTCATATGGTTGCTACATCCACTATCAATATACCAAGTGTTATCTACTTTGCTTGAATTCCCATTCATGTGCATCATCAAGAGATTGTCATTTTCTGAACTTGTAGAAGCATAATTACCTTGGCCTTTGTATGAAGAACCTTGATTATAGTTCCTTTGGTTTCCTCCTTGGTAGCAATCTCTAGCATAGTGGCCAAACTTGCCACATATGTAACACCCTTCGCCATCTTGATTCCTGCTTTGTTGATGTCGTCCTCCTCTTCCTCTTGATCTTCCTCTCCCTCTTTGTGATGAGGTGCCTTGGTCATGTCCTTGATTTCTTGAGTGGCCTTGCCTTCCTCCAAACCTTCCTTTGCCCCTTCCTTGTCCTTGTCTTCCTTTGCCCCTTTGATTACCTGCATAGAAAACTTGTGCATCTTTGCTTTTAGTTGAACTTCACCTATGTTCATTTCTTCGGTGACCATGAGAGCAACCAATTGCTCAAAATCGGGAAGATTATCCCTTACATAAACTGAAGTGGTAAAGGGTTTCCACTTCTCATCATCTCTCAAACCATTGAGAGTATAAGCCACAAGATCGTCATCGTCTACGTGGCTTCCAATGGATCCCAATGCATCTGATAACTCCTTGACCTTAAGTATGTAGTCATTTATGCTACTCCCTGAGCTCTTCCTAAGGTTGTTGAGCTCATTCTTGAGTTGGATCTTCCTTGCTTTGGTGCTTGTTGAATAAAGCCTTTCAAGTGTCTCCCATACCTTCATGCTTGAATCCAGGTCTTGGATATGGCCGATCATGCTATTGCTAATGTGTTGGGAAAGAATAAAGATAACCCTCTTGTCTCTTTCATTCCATTCCCTAAAGGCCCTTCTCTGGTCATTGGTTGGATTCTCATCCAACCTAGGTCTTGGTTCACTTCCACTAATCAACCCCCAAAGGCCCTTGCCCATAAGATAGTTGGAGACCCTAAATCTCCATGGTTGATAGTTACCTTTGTCTAGCTTTTCAATTTGAGTGTTGAAGTCTCCCATATCTAGTCTTTGATACTTGACCTAGCCCTTGGCTAATGCTCCAATGTGTGTAAAATGAAAATGAGGCTCTGAGGCTACCTCAATCCAAAGCTTTCCTTACATGGACACCTTGTGCTCTTGCAAATTTGAGTAGAATAGCTCCCCCTTGATGTGAGCTACCTCCAAGAAGCTTTTGTTGATGCAGCTCTTCAACCACCAACTCCAAGAGGTCTTCTTGCTTGTATGTGATACCTCCAAGATGCCCAAATGCTCTGATACCACTGATGGGGGAAGTATCTCAACCCCTAAGCAATGATGAAGCGCGAATGACCTCCACAGGTATCCTTCTTTGACCTCTGCACACCAAAAATGCTCTTACTCAGAGCTTATGCAGAGAACTCCAGTGAGCTTTTGTAGAAGTGTATTAGACACCAAGGGCTTTCCAAAAAAACAAATTTCACTTGAAATGGATGCTTACACAAAGAGAAACAATGTCTACAACATGAGCTAGTTGAATGCTCACAACTGCTACTCAAGCAGAGACCTCACTTCACTCCAGCAAACTTTTCTCCGAGATTATACAGAGAATGAATCTCAAACTTGAGTCAACTTTAGAGCACTCTAATAGCTACCCAATGACACCAAAATCATAGCAAATGAATACATAGAGAAGGAGAACCAGCCCTTACAACAGAGAGCAAAATATTTCCAACAGAGCCTACACAAAGAGAGAGATATCAATCACACAACTTCACTAAAATGAATGTTGCTCCCAGCTTACTCAGAGAATGCTCTTGAGAATTGGTAAGCCTAAAATAGACTTTTATAGCTATCCAATGAGAGACGAATTACATCAAATGGATACCATATGAGGGAGAACCAATGCTAACAACTCAGGGGTAGAGAGTTGCAACACTGCCTGCGCACACATAGATATGCCTACTAAAAGAAAACAAACAAGCAAGCAAGGGGGTTGCTTAAGCAAGGGGCTTGCTTATCACAACTCCAGCACTTAGTGCTCACTTTACATGAGCTAAAACTCCAAGAAGATGGCCCAAAAGAAGTCGGGATACATGCTCCTTTTATAGTGAGAGATGTGCCCCTAAAATCTAGGAACTACCTTTCCAAATCAGCCTCCTAACTTGGAGGAATTAGTTGAGATGACTTGGGGAGTGGTTGAGTGACTTTTCTTGATGGAATCTCGTGGCGTTTGGCTTCCTTTGATTGCTCCACATGTCCATAAAAGATTCCCCACGAATTTTTAGCTTGAAGCTTGACTTTTAACAATATTTACATGTACACATTTACACATAGACATATATACATATATACATGTACACATCACATATACATGCCTACATGCACACATAAACATATATATACATGCATACATATTTACATGTACATATTTACACATAGACACATATACATATATACATGTACACAATTATAAACACTTGCATATATAACATGAATACATGAATATTTTACATAAATGCATATGCATATATACACATATGCATATTTAACACATGTATACATATATCACACACATGCAAACAAATACATATACATGAAATACATATATATGCATACTAACATATGTATACATATAATACACATGAAGACACACACATATGCATACATACATGATAAAAATTTGCTCCTCGAAGATAAAGCTATAAATAAAATAATTACGCATACCGCCAAGCTTCATGTTCCAACTTAAAAGAACATGATTTCATCTCTCTAGTAGGATTCATCGTTATTCAAGATAATAAAAAAATCTATTATCTGATATCCATTCAGAAGCTTCAAGTTATTGATTGATAACTAGAGTAGAATTTACTATCTTATCTGCTCATATGTTTTCATTATTGCCATCATTTTGGTAAGGCATCAATATAGTCTCATCTTCATTATCCTTATTGATTTCATTTATTCCTTCTATTGTTAAATCTATGTTCTAATGAATCACATCATCTATTGATGGATTAATATCTACTTCTGGTAATTCCTCTTTCTCATCAGTAGAATCAACATGTAGAGAATTATCCACTTCATCAGAAAGATTAGTATCATTATCACGTATAATGATTCTAATTTCTCTTTCAGATGTTTATGTATCAGGATCTAATGTTGAATCATCAAGAGGACTTTCTTCGATCTCTCTAACAATAAACTCTTCTAACAATGACCTACCTCTAGGTTGCACATGAATGACTTGCCACCAAGGATAAGCATCTAGGTTTTTATAAAAAAATGCTTGTTCAATATGCCCAGGAAGAATATACGGTTCTTTAGTAGATCGCGTTACCTTGGAAGAATCAATTGCCCAAAACCCAGATAATTCATTACTTAATGTGGAATTACTACCTTTATACTCAGCTCAAAACCAGTCAACCTTCAAAATGACCTATCAAAATAACAACAAAAACCCATTATTAGGTGCTTAAAAAAATAACTAACTCTATGATAACAAATATAAACTTTTTTCTACCTGTTTGAATGTAGGAAATGAAATTTTGTAGATACCAACAATAGTTCCTATGTAACCAAGTTCTCTATCTATAAGGTTAATGTATTTTGAGCTAGCACGTGATAGTTGCTTGAAAGAAGCAACAATACTAGAATCTTCTGTTTTACGTAAAGAATCAATGGCTTTGATTCTAATATGTTGTCCAAAAGCCCTCATATTAGTGAACATTCGAGCCTACAAAATAAATTCAATTAGTAAATAGAAACTAATATACATATATGAAAAAAATAAAATACTATTTTAATAAAATTACCTTTCGTTCACAAGCTATCATTAACTCTCTTTGCTCATCTGAGATTTCTTCATTATTTGCGTTGGCGTGTTGCAAACGACTATATTAACCAATCTGTGAAAGCAGATATATTTGTAATCTCATTATTATCGAGATTATGTCTATACACACACACATACACACATACACACACATATATGCATACACACACACATATATGCATACACACACACATAGAGAGACATGCACACACATACACATACATGCATACATAATGCATATGCATATGTGTACATACATACATACTTACATGCATACAGACACATATGCATAAATAATGCACATGCATACATACACATACATAATGCATATGCATACATAATGCATATGCATACATAATGCACATGCATACATACACATACATAATGCATAGACACACATATGCATACATAATGCATACACACACATACACACACATATGCATACATACATGCATACACATACACACATAGACACATACACACACAGTCATAGACACACACACATACACATAGACGTGCACACACATACACACACATATAAACACACACATACACACATAGACACATACACACATAATGATGCATTCACACACATACACATGCATACACACATACACACACATATACACACACACACATACACACACATATATGCATACACACACATAGAGAGACATACACACACATACACATACATGCATACATATGCATACACATATGCATACATACATACTTACATGCATACATACACATACATAATTCATACACACAGATATGTAAACATAATGCATACACACACATACACACACCTATGCATACATACATGCATACACATACACACATAGACAAATACACACACATAGACACATACACACACATAAACACATACACACTCATAGACGTGTAGTGACACATACACATAGACACACACACATACACACACACATACACATATAGACACATACACACATAATGATGCATACACACAGATACACATGCATACACATACATATGGGTACATACATGCATACACATACACACATAGACACATACACACACATAGACACATACAAACACATAAACACATACACACTCATAGATACACACACATGCACATAGACACACACACACACACATGCACACACACATATACACACACACATACACACATAGACACATACACACATACACAAATAATGATGCATACACACATACACATGCATACACACATACAGACACGTATACTCACACATACACACACATATATGCATACACACACACATAGAGAGACATACACACATAGAGAGACATACACACATATACACATACATGCATACATATGCATACATAATGCATATGCATATGCATACAAAATGCATATGCATATGCATACATACATACTTACATGCATACATAATGCACATGCATACATAATGCACATGCATACATACACATACATAATGCATACACACACATATGCATACATAATACATACACACACATACACATATGCATACATACATGAATACACATACGCACATAGATGCATACATACATGAATACACATACGCACATAGATGCATACACATACATAGACACATACACACACATAAACACATACACACTCATAGACACACACATACACATAGAAACGCACACACACACATACACACACATATAAACATAGAGATGCATACACACATATACACATACATGCATACATATGCATACATAATGCATATGAATATGCATACATACATACTTAGATGCATACATAATGCACATGCATACATACACATACATAATGCATACACACACACATAGAGAGACATACACACACATACACATACATGCATACATACACATGCATAATGCATATGCATATGCATACATACATACATACATACATGCATACATACACATACATAATGCATGCACACACATATGCATACATAATGCATACAGACACATACACACACATGTGCACACATACATGCATACACATACACACATAGACACATACACACACAAAGACACATACACAAACATAAACACATACACACTCATAGATGCACACACATACACATAGACACACACACACACATATACACACACATACACACATAGACACATACACACATAATGATGCATACACACACATACACACACACATACATACACACACAACATACATACACATACTTAATGCATACACACATACATATGTACACCTATATATATTGATTTCTAACCCATTTTGTTTTATATGTTAGGTATTATGGATCCTAGTACAGAGAGAACGACGAAACTCACTCTCATAAAAAGTCTTATGAGAGCAAGAGTTCGGGCTAATAATCTAGGGGACATCATGCGTGATTACTCAGAGATGTCTGATGAGGAGCTAGATTATACGATCCAGATGCTTACCCAGCGATCAGAGGAGGGCTCTACTGTGGCTCCGCATTGAGGAAGACAACTATCTGCTCAAAGGTATGTTTTTTTTTCATAAACTTTTTTAATGATATTATAACACATATTTTTATTTATTTTTATCTATCTATTTTCAGGACACCTATACCACCTCCAGATCGTGATAGCAGAGCAGAGTTGCATATGAGGACATGCATAGGTACCTTAGGACTAGAGTGTGACATAGAGCCAGAGGGGAACATTGTGTACATAGGGAATGGATTGGATTTCAAGAGAAGAATGCGGGCATTATGCGACTCCTACCTACGCTTTGTCCACTTACCGTGGAAGTAAGTAAAAATTTTACATATAAATTGAAATAAATATCTTATCTTTTATTTACATTATTTTTTTATTGTTATAGTCAGCATGATGAGAGGGATAAAAAATACATACTTAGTTCACTTGAGACAGAGTTTGGGTCAGGTTTTTGTTTTAAGTGGTGTCTAAAGGAGATGCGGACACTTATGGCTCATCGTCGTGATAATTCATGGTATGCTTTGCTTTTATGTATATATGTGTGGATATGAGTTTGTGTGTTTATGCATGTATGTATGTATATGAGAGAGAGAGAAAAGAGTGAGTCTAGAGGTACAAATACACACATACACACACATTTACATCATACATGCACATTTACACACATATACACATAAATGCACATTTATACATACACACACATACATGCACATTTTTACACACACATACACATGCATGCAGTTACACACATATAATGAATACACATAGACACATACACATACATACACGTACACATACTCACATACACATACACATGCATATTCATATGTACAAACACATAGACTCATATAATCATATTTACATGCATATATACATTTACACATGCATATATACACACACACAACACATGCATATGCACATATAGATACACATACATACACAACACATGCATACACATAAATAAATAAATAAATCCTATTTCAAAAATCCTAAATTGAAAACACTAATTTTGATATTAGGGTTTTAAAACCCTTAATTTAAAAACTTTAATTCAACCTTTTAGCTATATGTTTGAAGTATATGTACACATTGCATCTATTCCTCCGACGTCCTACTAACGAGATGTCTCTCCTCCCAACCTTATGCCTCTATATATAGCTACTTGAATCAACGAGGATCATAATATATATAAAGATATATATACATCATGTAGATAGACATACATAAATATAAAATGGAGTAGATATATTATGCATCACACATACATGCCTAAATGCACACATAATTTAATATATACATGCATACATATTTACATGTACACATTTACACATAGAAATATATACATATATACATGTACACATCACATATACATGCCTACATGCACACATAAACATATATATACATGCATACATATTTACATGTACATATTTACACATAGACACATATACATATATACATGTACACAATTATAAACACTTGCATATATTACATGAAAACATGAATATTTTACATAAATGCATTTGCATATATACACATATGCATATTTAACACATGTATACATATATCACACACATGCAAGCACATACATATACATGAAATACATATATATGCATACTAACATATGTATACATATAATACACATGAATACACACACATATGCATACATACATGATAAAAATTTGCTCCTGAAAGATAAAGCTATAAATAAAATAATTATGCATACCGCCGAGCTTCATGTTCCAACTTAAAAGAACATGATTTCATCTCTCTAGTAGGATTCATCGTTATTCAAGTTAATAAAGAAATCTATTATCTGATTTCCATTCAAAAGCTTCAAGTTATTGATTGATAACTAGAGTAGAATTTACTATCTAATCTGCTCATATGTTTTCATTATTGCCATCATTTTGGTAAGACATCAATATAGTCTGATCTTCATTATCCTTATTGATTTCATTTATTTCTTCTATTGTTAAATCTATGTTCTAATGAATCGCATCATCTATTGATGGATTAATATCTATTTCTGGTAATTCCTCTTTCTCATCCGTAGAATCAGCATGTAGAGAATTATCCTCTTCATCAAAAAAATTAGTATCATTAACACGTATAATGATTCTAATTTCTCTTTCAGATGTTGATGTATCAAGATCTGATGTTCATCAAGAGGACTTTCTTTGATCTCTCTAATAATAAACTCTTCAAACAATGACCTACCTCTAGGTTGCACATGAATGACTTGCCACCAAGGATGAGCATCTGAGTTTTTATAAAAAAATGCTTGTTCAATATGCCTAGGAAGAATATACGGTTCTTTAGTAGATTGCATTACCTTGGAAGAATCAATTGCACAAAACCCAGATAATTCATTACTTAATGTGGAATTACTACCTTTATACTCAGCTCGAAACCAGTCAACCTTCAAAATGACCTATCAAAATATATAACAACAGAAACCCATTATTAGGTGCTTAAAAAAATAACTAACTCTATGATAAAAAATATAAACTTTTTTCTACCTATTTGAATGTACGAAATGAAATTTTGTAGATACCAACAATAGTTCCTATGTAACCAAGTTCGCTATCTATAAGGTTAATGTCTTTTGAGCTAGCACGTGATAGTTGCTTGAAAGAAGCAACAATACTAGAATCCTCTATTTTACATAAAGAATCAATGGCTTTGATTGTAATATGTTGTCCAAAAGCCCTCATGTTAGTGAACATTCGAGCCTGCAAAATAAATTCAATTAGTAAATAGAAACTAATATACATATATGAAAAAAATAAAATATTATTTTAATAAAATTACCTTTCGTTCACAACCTATCATTAACTCTCTTTGCTCATCT
Source organism: Ceratopteris richardii (assembly GCA_020310875.1). Lineage (NCBI taxonomy): Eukaryota > Viridiplantae > Streptophyta > Polypodiopsida > Polypodiales > Pteridaceae > Ceratopteris > Ceratopteris richardii. Next base: position 68,527,179 of record CM035415.1, read on the forward strand.
GAGATTTCTTCATTATTTGCGTTGGCGCGTTGCAAACGATTATATAGCCAATCTGTGAAAGCAGATATATCTATAATCTCATTATTATCAAGATTACGTCTATATCTTTTGTTTTTTCGCCTTTTCCTTCGGAGATTTTGAAGTTCCTCGTACTCGCTAAGGAATGCTTGCATGTATTCGCTATTATATGATACAAAAGTAGAAACATCAAATTTTTCTTGAAATCTAAATAAGAATGGAACTCCCTTACGTGATAATACCTCATCTGTTATTTGTGAAGAAGACTCGTTGGTCCGTCCACGTGGAGCTTCTTCATGAACTCTTTCAAGGTACTCACTAACATAATACATGCACTCTTCAAGCATCCAACCGTTTTCCATGGATCCTTCTGGTTTCGCTCTTTGTCGCACATAACCTTTTAACATTCCCATAAATCGCTCGACCCAAAACATACATCGAGTGTTGAAAGATGTAGAAAGAGAGAAACAGAGACAGATGGAGACAATAAGAGAGAGCTTAGGCAAAACAACAATTCTGGATATACTTGCTTCAGCTCGTAAGCGCAACGCAATTGCGAACGTTGGAGAGCTCTGTGATCAGATGCGTGAAAATGCCGATCAAAGAGCCTCCAACGTTTTAATTTTTTTCCGTCAACAGAGTGTCGTGTAAGCGATGCTAGGCGTCGCGTTGGCATCGCATAAGCGACATGTTTGAGCATCATTTATGTGATGCCAAAAAGTGCTGCTTATGCGACGTTACAAAGCATCACTTATGCGACGTTACAAAGCATTGCTTTTGCGACACTCTCATCTTAGTGGATGGTCTTTGTCGTCTTTGAGAAATTAAGAGTAGTACTCTTTCTAAGGTCGATCATGAATTAATCCCTAGAGTTTTTCATGCATGGCATTATGAAATTCTGAAGGTTCAATGACTATTATGATGGAGAGCTGTAGCATTATTAGGCATTGAGATCAAGAAGCCAGCATTGTAAGTTGAGGCCACATAATTCATGATCACTTGGATTAGGAATTTCCCACGTGTACTAGTTCTATCATGGTCACACAGTTCTTCTCATTGCAGAAATTACCAACTAAGGGAAAGGGTCATTCAATAGGAACTTAGAGAAACATTCAATTGAGTGAACAGTGGTATCCGTGAATATATCTATGAGGCCATGCATGTTTCAAGATGCATATTGAAGGTTTGAACTGCTCCCATAAAGTTTGATAGGTGGTGTAATGATATATATAAGGGGTACTCAAACCAATTTGAATGCACAGCTTTTCATGCCATATGCCTTTCTTTTTCATCCTGTGAATGTCAAAATACGCATGGTGCATAAGGTCCTAAGGTTGCAACTTGATTTCCAATATTACATACATACATACGTACATACCTACTTACTTACTTACTTATTTCAAGTGGAATGTGTTTTAATTTGTAGCTGTTTTTTATTTTGGAAGTGGTAAAAAATGGTTTTGGAGGTGGTTTTATATTTAGCCAATGCAGCATTTATCATGTGTTGAGCCCATAAAAGTCGTGTTGGTCAAAGTCAACTGGTCAAAGTCAACTGGTCAAAGTGAACAAGGTCAAGGTCAAATTCAACAGGTGCAAAGTCAAAGTGCGTAAGTGCAGGTGTCAAAGTGCACAGGTAGTGCACAATGAAATGTCCACAAAGGGTAAATTGGAGAAAATGGGTTGCAGGTTGCAGAGGTATTTTCTCTAATTTCCCTAAGGTTCAAAGTGTGTTTTAAAGTGTTTTGGAAGGTTCAGGTGAACCCCCTCTTATGTGCAAAAGTGAAGACTTAAAAGGGAACATGAAGGTATGTGAAGGGGCAAAGTGTACGCACAGGTGAAAGAATGCCCCCCCCATTCAAATTTTTGGTTTTAGTCTAAAGTCACTACATGACAAAACAGTGAGTCGTTGGCTGCCAATTGTGAGGACAATCTTGGGACATCAAAGTGAGGACCAAGATACTATTGCAGTTAGGAGCGTACGTGATCGGCACACTCACATCAAGGCAAGGGCCATTCTTGGACCAATCTTAGAGTAAGCAAGAGAGCATAGTCTAAGGGAGCAAGAGAGAGAAGTGCAACAGTCACCAGTGTGCGACGCAGAGAAGTGGAAGTGAAGGAGTGCATAGTGAGTGCCTAAGGGATTGTGCAGAGTGTGCTAAGCTAGCCCCCCAAGTATCTCAAGGTCCCATTGCAGTGGGCGCGTGCCGACAGAAGGTATTCACTCCTCCCCCTTTGTGGAAGCTTCGTGCAAGGTGTGCATAAGGATAAACTTGAAGCAGGTGGAGGTCTGGTGTAGAGGAGGCCGGCAGCAAGAAGACTTGGGATATTGGGTATTTTGTAATTGGGCACTCTGTGGTATTGTGCACAGAGGTATTGGCTTGTCTTGTACTTCAAATATTGTAATTGTCTTACTGTAATCAATCAACAGAAGCTTCTAGGTGTATTTTCTCTTCTTGTTTCTTCCCTTTTCTCCTACAAACCCTCAAACTCCTTCTTGTCTAAGAATCCACCAACAAAACTTGGCACGCACAGTGGGACTTCCAAGGAGATTTGAGCTTAGGAGAAACCAAGTGCCAAGCATAGAAGAGATCAAGTGTCGACAGAACCACACTGCTACTTCATCAAACAAAAGGTAAATATATTCTTATCAAGTGTCTTACATTCAGTGGGCTATGAGCTGCTCATGACCGCAACCCGGTCCCAAGTATTGAGGGTCACTTGCAAGCAGACAAGGAGGAAGGTTGTTAGAAGGTCCCCCAGTCCACTATCTTCCACATCATTAGTCAAGAGCATGGCGGGTCAGGTAGACTTGGAAACTTTACTCTCTAGATTAAATATAAAGTTTCCTTCTTTCAAAGGCCTAGCTCAGGAGGATCCAGATGAACACATTAGGAGGTTTTTGGCACTATGTAAGACTAGAGGCCTAATGGGTAGAGAGGATGCTTTTTTTATTCTCTTCCCTGCCACATTAGAGGGATTAGCTGATAAGTGGTTCAGTTAGTTTGCTGAAAATCATTTTACCACTTGGGATGTGATGAAAGATGCTTTTAAAAATCAGTTCCAGCATGGCAACACTGCGGAGATTATCATAGAAGAGCTAGAAAATTTAAGATTAGGTCCAAGAGAAAAGTTCCCAGAGTTTGTGACTCGGGCCAAAACACTAATGGCTAAATTGCCAGATCCACCACACGATTTTTTTGTCAAGAAATGGTTGGCTAAGCCCCTACCAGTGGCCACCCAATGCAAAATAAAGGAATTAGTGCTACCTACAGCCTCCATAGAGGAGTTCATCAGCACAGCCACACGCTTCGAGCAGATAAGGTACCAGTATGGAGCAACCTCTTCCCAACCAACATATGGTGCAGAAATGGAGGACCTAGTGATACAGCTAAGGAAAGAGCTGGAGGGCTTAAAAAGAAATAAGCCCTACAAAGAGGAAGAGAATGCTATTGCTTAGTTGAGAAGGGAGATTGAAGCACTAAAGCTCCAAAAGGAGGAGCAGGCCCAGGCAGAGGAATTGGCTCAGCTGCTACAGGAGTTGCAGGAGCTCAAAGGAGGTGGCATCAAGAGTGGACTTTGGTGTTCCATGTGTAGCAAGCAAGGTCACATAGTAAGTGAATGTCCTCTGTTAAGTGTGACTTGTCAATTATGCAGGAAGGTTGGCCATGAGGCCCATGAATGCCAATCAAGAGGAATGCCGACAACAACATATTGGACACAAGGAGGACCCCCAACACCAGCAAATGTGATGGCTGCTGCACCAAATCAAGGTAACAACTATAATCCTAGACAGAGGAATAACTTTGGAAATGGGCCTAGGAGGCCAATCATCTGTTTCAGATATGGAGAATGTGGGCACTATCAAAGTAGGTGCACCCTACCAAAAAATGCCCCTCCTTGCAGGAACTACCCTGATGCAAGAGACCATTATACAAATTGTTGTCCTAAGAATCAAGCCTCTTCATCCGGGCCTCATATTCAAATGATTTAGGTACACAAAGAAGAAGTGCTTGATCTGGTCAATGAGCCATCACCATCTACTAGGGTGGTGCAATTAGAAGAAATCGAATCTTTGACTGTGCAGACAAGAAGCAAGGGGAAGGCTCAAGCAGACATAGGACAAGGGTCAAAGATTAAGGAATGGAATCAAAACAGAGAACCATCTGAAGATAAAGTCACCACAGGTGCAGATACAAGTCAAAAAGGAGATCTCATATGCACCAGTGATGCCATTGGGCATGCCTTCAACAGGGCTCATGAGGAGTTTGATAAGTCAACTGGAGTCCAAGCTCTCAAGGAATCAGAGGCTTCAAAACTACTCAAGTCCATGAAGAAGGAGGTTAGTATTTTTGAATTAATAAAGATGGATGGGAAATTCATATCAGAGTTATTGCAGATAATTGATGAAGCTTCCACTACAAGTTTGGTGGCAAAGACTACTGTTTTACATAAAGGAAAAATTGTAGGGGAAGCACCCCTCACAGATTATAAAAGTCCTCGGCTGACAGTATCTATCAAAGGTCATGAATTTCAAGGAGTTATTGTGGATGGTGGTTCTGGCATTAACTTGATGCCTGAACACACAATGGAAAAGATTGGACTCCATCCTTCAAGGCCTACAAATTTCACTGTTACTTTGGTAGATCAGAGCAAAGTAAGGCCCTTGGGAGTGATCCCAAAAGTTCCACTTGAAGTACAAGGTAATCTATTCATTCTGGATTTTGTGGTTTTAAGATTGCCCTAGGTTGAAGGAGGATTTCCTCTCTTAATTGGACGACCATGGCTGAGGCATGCAAGTTTCATTCATGATTGGGGCAAGGACACTATGTGGGTACAAAAGAAAGGGCAAGAACTGACACAGATTCATTTAGAAGAGGGCCCAGATAATCAAGGAAACACTAGCATGATGCAAACAGTTGGCATTTGCATGGAAACAGAATCGGAGGATCAACCCCAAATAGATTTCGAGGAAGAAGAGGATATTCTAAATTGGCTCCAAGCAGGCAACTCTTCCTCTTGTTTTGGAATTTTTCTTAATAATTCTTGCACGACGGAAGGTTATGAAGAAGACAAGGAAAAAGTCCAGGTTGATGGATTGGGAGAGCCCATCACAGACCACAGAAGGGGCAGGAAGACACCCCTCAAATACAACTTGGAGGAGGATATGACAACCACAGATAAAGAAGTTTCTAAAGCTAAAGGCAAGGTAAAAAATTCTAGTGAAGAATGGTCTTTCCCAATTCAAGAAATACCTGCAGGATGGATGCAGGACAAGGAGGAACACATTGAAGTCCAAAATACACCTGCTTATGAATCAATCCACGAAAAGCTAGTAGAAGAAGACAAGGAAGCAGATGCACACGAAGATAATATGGTAGAGAGAAATCCTGTCCAAGAAATACAATTAGGCACTCAAGACAATAATCGGCCAGTTTTGGTGGCCACTTGGTTGTGGAGCCACCCAGGGCTCCTTGAAAAGGTAAAATCATTCTTGACCCAGTATATAGATGTTTTTTCCTGGCATTATAAAGACTTAGAAGGAGTGCCTGCGAGTTATGGAGAGCACAAAATCCCTCTGGTTGATGGAGCCAAACCCATAAGAGGAAAGAGTTATAGACTTAATCCAAAATATGTTGAAGCTGTCTATGTGGAAATCCAGAAGATGGAGGATGCAGGAATCATCATTCTTGTAGAACACTCAGAGTGGCTCTCACCTATGGTTATAGTACCAAAGAAGAATACTAATAAAATCAGAATTTGTGTTGACTTTAGAGCACTCAACAAGGTGACCATTCCACATGGTTTCCCAATGCCTTTTGCAGAACAGGTCATTGAAGAAGTGGCTGGGCATGCATTATATAGCTTTATGGATGGATTCAGTGGCTATAACCAAATATCAATACATCCAGAGGATCGTGAAAAGACTGCTTTTATCACACCTTGGGGAACATATGTGTATGTAAAAATGCCATTTGGGCTCAGAAATGCTCCAGCCACCTTTAACAGAACGATCAATCTCATTTTTGGCCCCCTATTGTTGGAATCACTTAGAATCTTCATGGATGACTTCTCTTCGTTTTCAAGATCTCACAAAGAAACTCCTCTAGATTGTTTGGACCACCACTTGAGGCAGCTGCAGAATGTTTTCAAAAGATGCAGGGAGACTAAGTTAAAGCTCAATCCAAACAAATGTGATTTCATTGTGACAGAAGGAACTCTCTTAGGACATGTCGTGTCGGCTAAAGGTATGGCCCTAGATCCTGACAAAATCATTTCTATATTAAAGTTGCCTAAACCTAAATCCCCTAAAGAGATTCAGAGTTTCTTGGGGCATACTGGATACCATAGAAGGTTTATAAAAATGTATGCAGAGATAGCCAGACCTCTGGCTAAACTTACAGGTAAGGAAGTACCTTTTAAATGGGAAGAAGAGGAGGAAAAAGCATATCAAACATTACGGTCAAGGTTAGTGTCTACTCCTATTTTGGTCACACCTGAGTGGTCAAAAATCTTTCATATACATGTAGATGCCAGTGCCTATGCAGTGGGGGCAGTTTTGACCCAACCCAGTGAAGAATTTAAAGTGGACAGGCCAATTCAATATGCCAGTAGAATCTTGACCAAGGCTGAAAGGAATTACAGTACTACAGAAAGGGAAGCCCTAGCAATGGTCTTTGCTGTCCAAAAATTCTGTCATTACTTACCGGGAGTAAAATTTATTATTATAACAGATCACCAACCACTAAAATACCTACTCAACAAACCACAAGCCACTGGTAGAATATGGAGGTGGTTATTGTTGTTCCAAGAGTTTGATTTTTCTGTAGTCCATAAACCAGGTAAAGAAAATGTTATGGTGGATCACCTATCCAGAATCAATATGATGAATCAAACTAGTGGAATCAATGATGACTTTCCAGATGCTCATCTATTTGCTGTACAAGCTCAAGGTTGGTATTACGACATCAAAAATTTCATTAAAACTGGGTTGTATCCAGAAAAGGCTACTGTTGTACAAAAGAAGAGACTACTAATCAAGACTAGACCATATACCTTCATTGAAGATAAATTGTATAGACAGGGCAAGGATGACAGGTTAAGGAAGTGTTTGGAAGAAGAAGAAGTGAGGGAAGTCCTTCACTCTACACATGAAGGAACAGGTGGTGGGCACCTTCCAGGGGAGTCAGAGGATACTGGATGCTGGTCTATGGTGGCCTACACTATTTAAGGATGCAGATGAATGGGGAAAGGCATGTGACATTTGCCAGAGGTGTGGACCTAAGCCAACAAAGTAGAGGCATAACCCCTTGGTTGTTTCCACTTCCTGGCAACCATTTGAGAAGTGGAGGCTAGATTTTGTAGGGCCCATCTACCCTCCCGCAATTCCAAAAAGAGAAAAATATCTCTTGATAGCTACGGATTATGCGACAAAGTGGGTTGAACCTATTGCCTCCCCCGATTGCACTGCCCAAAGTGTTGCTGATTTCATTTATAGTAGCATCATTTGCAGGTTTGAATGCCCACTTGAAATTTGTACAGATCAAGGTACCCATTTTGTCAATAAGGTCCTGCAGGAAATTTTCAACAGGTATAGAATTCTACATAGGACCTCTTGTGCTTACTATCCAAGAGCCAATGGACAGACTGAATCAACAAATAAGGTTTTAATCTCAATGTTAAGAAAGGAGTGTATGTTACAACCCACTTCCTCGGGCATTGCTTATCAAGGTACCCTATGGGCATACAGGTTAGCCTACAAAGAGGCCATGGGATATTCTCCATTCCAACTAGTTTATGGCATATTGCCCATTGAGCCCTTTGAATTTTTACATGCATCACCTAAGATAGCATTCATGCAGGGCAAGAAGGATTGTGATGTCTCTCAGAGGCTCGAAGCACTACATAAAGTAGAGGAGATTCGTCTACTAGCAACAAAACAATTGATAGAAACTTAGATGAAGAGAAAGGAGACACATGATCGACATCTGTGGAGCAACAACATTGACGTAGGCATGTTAGTTCTTCTCCATAGACCTCATCTTCATACACAACTGAGAGGAAAATGGCTTCCACATTGGGAAGGACCTTACAGAGTCAAAAAAATGCTAAATTGGGGTGCTATGGAGTTAGAGACGCTGAAAGGAGAGGCCTTGCCACTGGTCAACATATCAAGGCTCAAGGCCTATCATCAACACACTTGAAGAAGTAGGGATCACCTAGAACTGCAAAATCTGTCCAGGTTGTACATAGCTTTCTCATCACCTTCTGCTCAGTTTTAGTAGTTTTCTTTATCAATTTCATCCTTGTTACTGGTGTTTTTAGAACACCTAGAAGGCATTTCATAACCTCTGCAAAAGTAAAACTTTTGGGTATTTTTGGAAATTTCTCTAGCATTTTTAGCATTTTTCTGGCAATTTTTATCCCTTTCCGATGTCATTTTCTTGCCGAATAGGAGGAATAAATGGAGGCTCTCTGTGGTTTGATGAAGGATTTTTAGGCTAACCCTGTAGAAAATTTCATGAAAATTTTTTTCGAATTTTTGGGCCATTTTTGGCAATTTTTTTGGATTTTTCCTTTGGAATATAATGAACTATAGAATCCACTTATATATAGGTCTATAGTTTGATCATTAATTTATGCCACTTATACTTTACTAGATCTAGCATAGATAGTTGGTGTGCTTTCACGATTCATGCACACACCTAGAGTTCCACATTTACTTGAGAAAGAGAGTACTAAAATATCTCAAGGGCACACTAAAAAATGTTCTAATTTATCTTTTTGAAGATGAATTGAAGGTAAAAGCCTATAGAGATGTTAATTGGGTTAGATCCAAGCAGGGTAGATGAGGCACAAGTGGACATGCGATGATTCTTGGCAAGAGAGTCATCTCTTTGATGGAAAAGAAATGACCTAGAGTTGCCCTCTCATCCATCTATGCTCATTTTAGGGCATCATCTCAAGTGACTTGTGAGCTTATGTGGCTGAACAAGATAATTTTTTAGTTAAACTTCCAAGTGAATTAATTTTGAAGGATGTGTGACAACATGAGTAGTGTGTACCTATCTATCCATCCCATGTTCCATGCTAGAAGAAAAGACATAGAGGTAGACTATGATTACATCAGAGAGAAGGAACTGACTAAAGAAGTTCAAGTGCAACATATAAGTACCAAGGACCAGTGTGCTTACAGGTTCACCAAAGCTTTGGATTCAATGAAGTTAGCAAATTTCAAGAAAGGCATTGGTGATTGTTGGAGCTAGGATAAAGCATTGAAGCTTGAATCTTGAGGGATTGTGTTGAGATACAAGCATCATCCTTAGTCGAATAGTGGAAGAAGGAGTCGAACAATTATGTCATTATTGATTTATCATTACATATATATAATTGAATTAGTGTCTATTCATGTGCCGGTTGGCACTACGCATTTTGGCGGACATATGTTTTAACTTCAACACTCTCCCTCAATGCGAATGTCCACACAAGGAGTAAATGTAAAGGATTTGGAGTGAATTAAAATATTGTTTCTCTTCAGGATTATTAAATGGTCTACCTTGAACATCACCACCTTTGTTTGCTCCCCTTCAAGGACAAGTGATGATCAGCACATGCTAGAACAGAACATAAGACAAATTAGGTATAATGTAAAGATTATTCACTGGCACACATAATGTGTGATGCGAATGCTCCTACTTTTCCTTAACGTGTGGATTTAAATCGTACAAATTTGGTTGAAGCCCCATTTAGGTGCTCTTCATTAGGATGGGCTCTATTCGCTTTTGCTATATTTTGTAAAGAAAGGTCTCTAGACGAGGAAAATGTGACAACCAAGATGGCCAATCAAGGTTCACAATGCAATCATAATAGTTGCCTGGTGAAATGATGAAACACTCAGACTCTTCTTCATGGAAATTCAATATGAGACTTATATGGACAATGACATCATGAGAGTGAGCACATTAGCACTCTAACATGTGAATAATGCAAATTCTGAGCTACCTTTGGAGTGGCAACTAAAAAAATGCTAAAACACACACCCACAATAAGATGCAATAGAGCAAAGGGGCAAAGCACAAAATTTCTAGAATATGGTACCTCCATGAAGGATAGTTCCTAAATAGGAAGCATGCTCATAATTTAGAGATAGCCTTGTGATGTAGGCAATTCTCTCTAAGGTAATGCATAAACGATGTAAAATAATCTCCCTTAATGACCAACAAAGAAGTTGTACAAAAAAGAGGCAAGAAATTGTATAGAAAGCAATAAACCAAGATAACTTTCCTATTGTGAGGCTGCGGGGAACAACTGGGTAGCAACATTTTCCAATCTCCTTGTTTGATGCTCACAATGCATGGAGCCAAAAGTACAAGAGTTTTGTGTGGATCTAAACTAATCTTGAGAGAGTGCAGATAAGCAGCATCAAGGATCTATGGTAGTCGAAGATTGGAAACCACTTGTAGAGGCATTTGAAATGGCTCACTAGAAACAAGGTATTTGCACATTGTTGAAGGATCAAAATAGTTCAATTTCTCCTTCATTGTGCATGTTGCATGCTTCACCAATGTTAGAATGATCACATGGTGTCTCATAGGCACATCAGGCCTCAATATTATAGAAGAGGTTGCACATCAAGATGTCAATGCAAGGGTAATTTATAGGGCCTAAAATCGAGGGTCAATTCAACAAACTTGCAGGTGGCTATGGTGGAATGTGATTGAGAAAAGTATGGAGAAATGGTGCTCTCACTTTTGATGAGGCACAAATGTAGTGGAGGCATGAATGGCATGCATCAATGGGCAGCAGGAAAGTAGTATTCCTGGTAGTATGTTCATGTATTGTGCACTAATGCACTGGACCTGCTTCTCGACTTTATGAGGAGAATGAGCTTGTTTCTTTTGATAAAGCACAAAATTCACATAATTTGATGGATAGTATGTAATGTGAATATGAAGGTATTATGAAGAATGGTACGTTTTCCTTATGTGATTTTCCTTCTAATAGCAAGGCCATTGCCACTAAATGGGCATGCATGTTGAAGCATAAGCCTAATGGAACAATTGATGAGTATAAAGCTAGGCTTGTAGCAAAGGATTATGCTCAAGAAAGAGGCATTGATATTGATGAGGCCTTTGCACCCACATGCCAAATGACTACTATTCATAGCATTTTTGCACTTGCAACCCATCACGGTTAGAATGTACATTACTTGGACATTAAAGGTGCATTTTTTAATGGTGAATTACATGAAGTGTATGTTTTCAGCCCCATGGTTTTGTACAAAAAGGGCATGAACACAACTTGTGCAAGCTAAATAAGGCATTATATGGTTTGAAGTAAGCACCACATGCTTGGTATGAAAAGATACATACCTACTCGATTGTACATGGTTTTTAATATATTCCAACTAAGAGCACCTTATATGTTAAGTGTGTTGATGATGTGCTTCTAATCATTGCTATCTATGTTCACATGTTGCTTACAAGTCCTAATGAAAAGTGTATTGCTTATTTAAAGGCTGATTTGAATTCTTATTTTGAGACCTCCAATTTCACGCATTTTGCATCATTATTTGGGCATTCAATTCACGCATGTAAATGGGGGAATAACTTTGTGTAAGAAACGTATATTTACATATTATTGCAGTGTTCTAGCCTTGAGGATTGCAAACCTATGGAAATAGGTTTATGATTGAGACTTTATGATGCTCGAGGCTCATTTGATGTTCTTCTCTATCAACAAGCTCTACGATGCTTGATTTAATTATGGATAAATTGGCGTGATATTCAATTTTCTATCTCTAAGATGAGCACATTTATGCATTTCCTAGGTGTCAACCATTGACATGTAGTTAAGTACATCGTTCGCTACTTGAGCAGTACCCACCCAGACACTGAGATTATTTTATCCCAAGTGGTACCACTACCACGAGATTTACATGCTTTTTTTTCACTATGATTGGGCTTATTGTTATGACACTCATGCGTCTACTAGTAGTTTTTGCTTCATGGTTTCTAGCTCATGTGCCTTTTGGTTGGTTTGGGTGTTCATCAAGCTTCTACCACCATCATCTTCGTTGATAGTCAGAGCACATTGGCAGTTGTGAGGAATCATGTGTTCCATGCTTGTGCCAAGGACATTGAGGTGCATTTTCATTATCTGAGGTAGAGGTTCTTTGTTAAAGAGATCAATTTGGCATATGTTCCTACACATGATAACGTTGCAAATCTTTTCAAAAATGCTTTGCCTTGGGTGAAGCTTGAAGCTTTTTGAAAAGATTTGAGATTTCTTTTATGGATTGGTCTCCTTCCACATAGCTTGGCACTTTCTTATACATGAGTGCCAGCTACTTGTTCACTACTCCTTGGGGGGGGGGGGGGGCTTGCTAATATATTTTGGTAATGATATGTGTGAAAACTCTTTAGACTGTTGGAACACTTTTTCCCCTATTTAGGAGGTTTTCTCCTTGGCTTGTATATATGCCCTTAGCACTAAAGGGTGACTCATCTTTTTACATTCACTTGGTAATAAATTTAATGCCAACAAGATAGTCTCTAACATATACCAAAAATGTGAAAGCCTTCCACTTCTCATCATGCCGAAGTCCATCTAATGTGTATGCAACTAGTTCATCATCATCTATGAAACATGCTATGGATCCCAATGCATCACTCACCTCCTTGATCTTAAGAATGTAGTTCCCAAAGTAAGTTTATTTTTCCATTGAGTCTTTATAGACCTTGTTGAAGAAGAGTATAGTCTCCCCAAGGCTTTCTAGAACCTCGTTGTAGTGTGAAAGCCCTCAATATTCCATATTATTGTATTACCAATATGCTAAGACATGATGAAGATAACCCTCACGTCTCTCTCATTTCATTCGTTCAAAATCTTCAATTGATCAAGAGTTGGATTATCCCCCAATTCAAGATTGACATCTATTCCACTAACAAGTCCTCATAAGCCTTTAAGCATGCAAAATCTAGACATCCCTTTTAATCTAAGAACTCTTATAAAGATCTCTATTGCAAGGATGGTTTTATGAATTGTGAAATTTACCTTCGTACTCGAAGAGTATAGAGACAAATATGATAGATGCCTTGCATCCTCACTAGGAGACTTCCTTTTTGTTTTATATATGTATTAGAAACTCATATAGTAGATCCTCTTCTTCTAAGACCTTCAATAGCCTTGTTTGATCCTCTTTGAGTGTCTTTATGTGTTGAAATCTCTCTTATATGATTCATAGGAGAACCTCGAGGCTTACCTATGTAACTTTGAGCATCAATGGCCTCATCAATATACTTGTAGATACTTATCTTGATGGAAATCAATGTTTCTTAAATTTCTTGCATAATGAGCCCAATAGTTTTTGTTCAATTAATGAAAACTAAAATTCCTTGCTAATCCAAGTTATCCCACTCAAAATACTTGCTTATACTTAGAGAATGAATGCTCCAAGACAAACCATTCATGTCCTTCACTAGACTCACACAATATATCAAGCTCCTTGATGAGATAAAGAGAAAGTGAGATATGGCTACCTAAAGTTAGAAGAAAGCATTGAAGAGGTCTTGCTTAGTAAGGGTTCTGATAGCTTATTCAAATACCTCAAGTGATAAGACATCTAGGATCATTCCAATTCAAAGTACTTTGTGTCTATGTACAACCTAGCAAAGATTCCCTAGTAGGTAGGATTCCCTTTTCCTAGAAAATAGGATTCATTGGACTTGATTGTGATAGATTCCCAAGCTTCAATACGATAAGTGGACCACATGCTCCTATCCTTTGAGCTTTATTTTCCAACAAAACCTAGCTTTCATGAATTGTATTTTCTAGGAAAAGAGCTTCTAAACTATAAAGACACCATGTACTTCAAATTGGGGGATCCCACATGTGTTAGTTCTTTAGGTATTCATATCTCATTCTTTGTTTTTTAAGTTAAGGATATATACATACATACATGTACACACGTGGATTGATCTTTTTCAAATGGTTGTATGACCTCTCTACCCTTTTGTTTTTTGTGTTGAGCGTATTTCGGTTTAAAGCCTACTTTACCTTATTTTCTTATGGAATGGATGCCTTATGTTTATGTTTGAGGATTCTTCTTCTAGGGAAAATGTTGCACGTACTTATGAATATACATAGACACATATATACTTTTGATATATACATGCATATACACATACACACACACACACACACACACACACACACACACATATATATATATATATATATATATATATATATATATATATATATATATATATATATATATATATATATATATATATATGCTTTTCATATGTAGGACTTTCAAGAACCCAAAACTATATTATTCAACATGATATCGGAATTTCGTGATATTCTTTCATAGAGATAAAGAAGATTCAATAATCGACTAAAAAAGATCTTACACTACAAGATTATAAGATGATAACACAAGATAATTAAGAACTAGAGTAGACAAGGGCAGAGCAATGAACTAGCCAAGAACAAGAACTAGAAGACCTTGACTTCTTAATCTTTGAAGACATGAATTTTCAAGATTGAGGATCTCTATGGTCAACCTAACCTTATCGATGTGTTGTAAGGTAGTTTTCTAAGGTGTTTAAGAAGGATGATTGAGGGTGATGATATCAAGAGTGATATCATGGAGTAAAAATAGGGTGCCCAGATGTCAAACTAGGATTCTCACATAGTTTCTCGTAGTATGGTTTTATTGTCTATGCACTGTGGTGATGTTAAACTCCCAAAAGTATTAGAAAAGCATGAGATATGGAAAACTCGCGTGAAAGTTATGATGAACCTTAAGGTATTTTTTTTGGGTTCCATGAAAATTAATGTTACCTACATCTGTAATGATATTAGCTAGATTTGACATGCAAGATTTGTAATCAGATAATATTACGTAGATTGGTTTCCTGCAAAGAGAGAAAAATAAAACTTATCAAATGACAAACTAGTTGGAGTTTGACACATTTTAAATCAAATAGTAGAAGAAAAAATGTAATTACGAATCAGTTGGACACATGATAACTTCCAAACTTCCATATAATATGCCTACCACTTCCATATAATATGCCTACCACTTCTTGGTTATGCGTTCATGTTCACGCTTGCAAATTGTTGTAGAAGGTAAGAAACATGAGTCTCACAACGTGGCAAGAACATAGGAAGCGTTTGTACATTTATGCTCACAATTTCCAATTCTTTACACTAAATCTAGGGCTAAATGAGATTAACTACACTTCCGCGGTTACTTGATGGAGAAAACGGGCTGACAACATGAGAAGCATATCCAACAGAGCCATAACTTGTAAGATTATTTTCTCTTCTCTTCCGAAGTCAAGGGTTGAAACTTCGTACATCTATTCGATTGATTCCAAGTATTGATTGTTTTGAATGCGAGGGTCTTCAGTCTACCTAGTCCCTTGAAGAGCTAGTTCTTATAGTGAGTGATATGGCTGATGTTATCAATATGACTTAAATGGTCTCAAATTAGCTCTCTTGCTCATTATGAAGTAGAAGGTATTTAACTTACAAAAAGCCGAAGCAAAGAGACGGCGATGGAAGCTTGCGGCGGAGCTGAAGACGCTTGCTCGACGGTGCTACGGCGGAGCTGAAGACGCATGGAGGATGACAGCCGGTAACAAATTGCCTGACTTCTGGCGAACCATCGAAGGTCCTGAAGCTTGCTGAGCTGATGCGTTGCGGTCATGTGAACCGTCCTGAACACAGCGAGAGCATCAAAAAGTGTGACGCTGTTTGTGCCTATGACGGATTGCTGGACGACGACGGTGCTGAAGCGTGTCGTGCTCCCCGTCTGTCGCGACACTCGACCCCCCGTCTATCGCGATAAGTGGCCCCCCATCTGTCGCGATAAGTGGCCCCCCGTCTGTCGCGACACTCGGCCCCCCGTCTATCGCGATAAGTGGCCCCCCTTCTGTCGCGATACTCCTTCTGTCCCGATCGACGTGGCCTTGGCTTTTGCGCTCAGCAGACGGCACGTGGCCCCCCAATTGTCGCGATACTCCCCCTTCTGCCTTGGTTTTTGCGCTTAGCAGTCGACTCTTCTTTTCCTTAAAAAAGGAAATCCTTGACTTTTAACATCTGTCGCCTGGTGGGATTTTTGTTTTGTTCTGTTATCATCTGAAAATCTGTGCACTGGGCAGTGGATCGATGTTAATGCGCCCCGTGAGGTGGTGCATTTGAATCTCAGAATCAGCGCCAGATCAATTAAGGTTTGATTATTATTACTATCAAGTGAAGGCCTTTATTAGAAAGAAAAAAAAGAAGAAAAAAAGAAGAAAGAAAAAAAAGTATCAACAACTGTTTGGGTCTTTCGTAGAGCGAAGGCTTTTACTTCAAAAGAAAAAGAAAAAGGTTAAATTGCTTTTCACCCGTGGTTTTTTTTAACGGCACCTCGTGAGGGCTGCGTGATAGACCGTGGAAAAGTGGCGCTGCTCATGCTTTTGGTGTCGTTTTGAGCTACTCCTTCACTCATTATTGACAAGCAAAAAGAAAGTTAGAAAAAAGAAAAAAGAGTGGGGATTCGAAGAAAAAGGAAACTAAAATTAGAAAAGAAAAAAAGGGGGGCCTGCCATTATTGCTTGATGCTCGTGGGGCCCATGGATGTGGCTTCATCCTCTCTCGTGATAAGTAATCGGGCCCCTCCCCCTAGGGAGACCAATACCCTGGCCGCTCTGCTGGAGGGGGGGTCGCGTGCCGCCCCTGGGGCATCCGAAAGTGTTGAATCCCCCATCGTGTCCCTCAGTAGACCCGCAGTCCTGTCTGCTTGGGAGGAGCTCAAGAAAGTTTGCCTCGTCGGCCAAGTGTTTGGCCCTAGGCCCCCGCTCGAAACTGTGCGACAATGGCTTTGAAAAGAGTGGTTCCCTCGAGGACTAATTGTTAGCAAATGTCAGTTCTTACCAGCGAACCACATGCTGCTAGTCTTTGAAAATGAAGAGATGGCGTTCCAAGCCCTAAGCGTTGGCACCTGGCAGTTCGGTCGGGCGACCCTGTGCCTATTCAGATGGTCCCCGGACTTTACTCCCGACAAATCGAAGTCGCTTCGGTACCCTCTTTGGGTTGAGCTCCCTAACCTTCCTTAGTTCCTGTACAACTTCGTGTGGGACATTGTCTCTCCTATCGGCAAGCCGCTGGCTTCATGCGAAGACATTGGTGGTCTCATCTATGAAGGTGCAAGACACTCGTTCAATGCTAGGTGGCACCCCCAAATCTGTGTCGAGGCCGACCTCAGTTCGCCGCTTCCATCAATGATCAAAGTGGACATGGGCGAAGGAGATGTTTGGGAGCAGGACATCACCTACAAAAACCTTCCCAATGCGTGCTTTCGTTGTGGCTAGCAAGGTCACATGATTAAAGATTGCCCTCTCAGGCAAAAAAACAAGCGCTTTCAAGAAGCCTCCAAAACTGCTCAAGACAACATTGGCGATTTGACCCACTCGACCAAGGAAGGGGAAGGCAAGGGCCTCCTTAATCCACAAGCTGATGCTGATGGCTTTATTGAAGTTAGAAGAAGAAGGAAAAGAAGCCCTAGGGCCAACGGTGAGAGAAACAACCTGCCACTTACCCCCTACAGCAATTTGTATTGCAATCTAGGAAAGGAGATCAATGAGCTTGACTACCCAGGTGGGAAGCTACTTGAGATAGACACCTACGACAAAGCCCTAGAGATCCCTGACAATAAAGAAACCCCCCAGGAGGGTTACTCTACAAGCAAAGAAGATGGTTTCACCACTAGTAACGAAGACAACATGGATAGTGAAAGTTCCATCATTGGATCGACGATCCCGGAAACGGTGCCGAGCACGGGGCCCAAGTCTCCCCAGCAAGGGGCATCCCGCAAAGGAAAACAGCCTATGGAGTTACCCTAGAAAAGCCCCCACAAGAACCGACTTCTAAGTCGGGATCAGATCCCAGCGAAAAAGAAAGACGAAGTCAAGAGAAGAAAGGACAAAGCTCCCTCCCACAAAGAGGGATAAATGCAAAAATGATTGTCATCTCGCTAAATGCTAGAGGGCTAACCGACCCCTCAAGAGCGACCATCATTGGTCAATGGCTCCGCGACATTAGCTTAAACCCAGACTTTATATGTATTCAAGAGATTAAAATTGACGGAGAAGACCTCCAGAAACGGCTCAGACAGATCTCCTCAGCCCATGTGTGGATCCCAACGAAGCACCAGCGGGGGTCTGGAGGAACGGTTATCGGTGTTAAACAACTATGGTTTGAAAAGCTTGAGAACTCCATTGAAGACGTAAGTCACCGTTGGATTGCTGTTTCTTTTGGTGCTCCTCTTTGTGTTACTATGGTTTCTTTGTACGCCCCTAACGGGGATTTGGAGAGACTGAACACTTGGGCTTCCTTAGACTCGCTTCCCCACAACGTGCTTATATGTGGAGACTTCAACATGGTGGAAGACCCTATGGACAGATGGATGGGCAAGGGTAGGGTCATCGACAGTCGGGAGAAGGAAACGTGGGACATGACCAAACTCCACTTGGATTTGATTGAATTCAAAGACTCGAGTGGCTTTTCTTGGTCGAATCTCCAAGCGGGCGAGGACCTGAGGAAAGCTAGACTCGATAGATGCTACATCTCTCAGAGTTTTACTCAACAGTGGGGCCACCCTACCATCACGCAACGCACTGACCTCACTATCTCTGATCACTACCCGATCGTTATCACTTTTCAACCTTCCAACAAGATCTGCAAGGCTCCGTGGTTCCATGCCAACTCAACCACCTTCTCTCTCCCCTCCGTCCGTCAAGAGATTGCCGATGTGTGGAGGGTGGCGTTCGCCTCTGGCTTGGCCCCAGCCAAGTGCTGGAGAAGTGCGGTCGACAAGTCTCGTAAGATCATGATCAGAACTAAGAAGATGCTCGAGACTGTGCGGCGGGCTCGTAGGGAAGCTCTTTACCACAGACTCTGGCGGCTCGAGGAGGAAGTGAACAAAGGAAAACACCAAGCCCAGAAAGGTCTCCGAAAAATCAGAGCAGTATTGAGATACGAGGAAGAAATACAAAGGAAAAACTTGCAAATCTTCTTCAAGGAGTGGTGGGCTGGCAAAGCCGACAAACCCACCAAAGAGATGTGCCGCATCCTTAAAAGGAAACACAACAGAGAATCGATCCCCCTACTGCTAGACCCACATGGCAATGTATGCAATTCGGAAGAAGATAATTTTGGCATCATCGAAGGGCACTTCACGAGACTCCTGGGAACCTCGAACCCCCTCTCCCACCAGAGAAGGGACTGTATGGCTGCCATTTCTAGGGTTTCCCCCCGGAGAATACCACCCAACCTCCACTCCCTGCTTCATGTCCCTATCTCGGAATCAGAAATCATTGAGGTCATTGATGCCCTCCCTCTCGGTAAAAGCCCGGGACCCGACGGACTCACTAACGAGTTCTTTAAATCCTTCAAGCTGGTGGTTGCCACCCCTCTTCTGTTGGTTTGGCAAGAAGTGCTAAAGTTTGGTGCTCTTCCTTCTTGTCTAAACAATGGAATTATCAAGTTGATACACAAGAAGGGGGAAAAGAACAGAATCGAGAACTGGCGGCCTATTACGATGCTCCAAACAGGATACAAGATCATCGCCAAAGTCATCGAACAGACTCTCGTGCCACCTGAGATCTTGGCTTAGTGAGGACCAAAAAGGTTTCGTCAAAGGCACGTCTATCCTGGAAACCATTATGGATATTTGGGAAGGTATTCAATTTGCAAATGAGTCTAATCAAGATGTGGTTTTCCTCAAGATCGACTTTGACAAAGCCTACGATAGGTTAGAATGGGACTATATTCTGTAGTCGCTCCAAGATCTCGGATGTAGTCAGAAATTCACCAAGATGATCGCTAACCTTCTCGGAAATGCAACGACCCAAATTAACGTTAACGGCAAACTTTCGAAGGCGATCCATCTTAAAAGATCGATTAGACAAGGGTGCCCTCTGGCCCCCCTGCTTTTTGCCATCGCCACTGAGGGGCTGAGCAAACTGACACATCATGTGGAGGCTGGCAATATCAAAGGCCTCCGGCTGCCTCACGACCACAGTCAAATCATCATGAGACTTTTTGCCGATGATATGAACGCATTCGTTCACAATGATAATACCAGCCTGGAGACTTTCTAGAGGTGCCTTGCTACCTTTTGTGTTGCCTCTGGATCCAAAATCAACCACTCTAAGACCGCCTTTAGGGCTATTGTGGGACACCATCCTCGCCTTCTCATTGATCATGGCTGTCAAATCATTCCACAGGGCCAAATCTTTCGACTTCTTGGAATCCCCTTGGGGTTTGGCGTCTCCATGGAGCAGCGATGGAACTGGGTGCTGGCCAAACTCGAAAACAAGCTTAACTATTGGAGAGGTATGCAAATCAATCTCGCTGGACGTGCGATGGTTATCAACACGTTCCTCCTCTCTTCTACCATCTATTTCCTTTCTTGCTGGAGACCGAACGAGCAAGGCCTGTCCAAACTGAATAGTATTTGTAGAAACTTCCTTTGGACGGGCGATCATAACAGAAGGGGGGTGCCTAAATCAAATGGGCCATCTGCACTAGCCCTAGAGATAGCGGGGGGCTTGGTATCCTGGACATTGGGTGTATGGCTAACAAACTGGCAGCCAAATGGATGATTAAGGCTTGGTGCAATAGGGAGGCCTCGTGGGCCAAGCTGATCTTCAGAAACAAGAATGAGTTGGCCCTCATGGGGTTCCCGAACTGGAAGAATCTTGACATCATGACCCTGCTATTCTCCCCGATCCCCGTCTTCCCGAAAGGCTCCAATCTCGTGTGCTCCCTCTGGAAGGGCTTGAATAAAGTCAAAAGCTTCACAAGAATTAATGAGGACTGGAAGTGGGTGGCCGGAATCAGACAAAACGACTCTATCTGGTTTCCGATACATGGCATCCGGAGTGTGGAGTCGTGGAACATTCAAAATGCCAAGAAGTTATGGAACAAAGGATTCAAAAAATGGAAACACCTCTGGAAACATGACACCAACAGCTGGATCAACTTCGAGGATATTGACCCTCGCATAAACATCTCCTACGAAGAATGAAACACTTTGCAAAGCAGATGCCTCGCTTGGGATCGTCACAAGACTCGCCTTCTCATGGGACACGACACACCGAATTCGCTTGGTCTCAAATGGCACAATGGAAATAGCCTACTCAAAATCCGAACATCAAAGAAACGGCTGACCTCCAGATCAGCCTCAACAAGAAGTGGTGCCTGTCTTGGACGCGGCTTCGGTGGGACATGAAATTCATGAGTATCTGGCACCCCCTTATAGAGATTAAGAAGTCTGTCCTCTTATGGCAAATTCTTCATCGAGGAATTTGGACCAACCATAAGGCTAGCAAACTTTGTGGGATCCCTCCTTGGTGCAAACGCTGTCACCGTGCTACCGAAGATGTCCCACACATCTTCCTTACTTGCCCCAACTCCTACAGAATCTGGCAGACGGTTGGAATGAAAATCAGACTTCAAAAACAGCTTAGTTGGAAACAGGTACTTTTGGGAGAAGCGATCGGCTGCTCTGCGACACTCTGGAACGCCATCAGAGGGGAAGTCCTGTGGAAAATTTGGCGGGAGAGGTGTGCTCTCAACTTCGGAGATCGCCCCAGGGAGTGGTCAATTGAGAAATCACTACTCCTCCTTGGCAAAAGGATTGTTAACAGTAAGAGTTCCCCCCCCTTCAGGCACCATCAAGTCCTCCATTTGATCAACAACAAGCTCAAACCCAAGTGGGCCCCGAATGAGGGCGATGAGAGGGTGATTAACCTTCTCTGTAATGCAACCTAGGATTCAATCAAGCTTCCCCTGCTTTGTGGGATTTGGGGGGTCTCGTGGGCACTAGTCCCCTTCTATTGTACCTTTGTTTCTTAATTTAATTCAAGTCCGGGAGAGTAGGCTATTGCCGAACTTCCTTTATATTAAAAAAAAAAAAAGCCGAAGCAATCATTATTCATTACTCCAAGGAAGACTATTCACCTAAATAGGGATGTTTGTCCATGTCCTGTAGGATAGTTGGTTAAGCTTTGACCTCTTGAGGCAGAGGTCCAGGGCTCAAATCCCAGGCTGGACATGTTATGGCTTAGGCCAGTTAAACCCAGTTGTAACCATGTCTCTTTTAGTTGTAACCTTATCTAACCCTTGCTTTGTGGGATACAGGGGGTCCCGCGGGTACTATGCCCATTCACTTGTACAGTTGTAATTTCAAAGTTAAAGTCTGGGGGAGTAGGCTTCGGCTGAACCTCCATTTTAAAAAAATAGGGATGTCCTTCAAACTTCTCTTAATTCAATCTAGAAGAGATATGTTGGAATAGGAGATAACATGGAGCACACCATTCAACATTTGAAAGGGGTGAATTTCGAAGGCAATTAATCAGGCAATAAGTGGTGTAAATGCATCTCACTAAATATTGATCCTAATTCACTTCATACGCCTATCTTGAAAGCATATGCAAAGGATGAAAATGTCCTTTATAATAGTAATGCAAGGTGACATAGAGGTTACCTTACTCCTAGAAAACATGATTGAAAACATCTCATGCAAAAGACGAAAATGGCCTTTATAGTAGTAAGCCAAACTGACATAGAGGTTACCTTTGTCCTGGAAAGCATGATTGAAAACAACTCCATGGAGATTCATTATCCAATGTATTCTATCTTGGTTCCAAGGGTGTTTTCGATTTCTCAATCAGGAAGAGGAAAGCTTATTAGCTCTATGGATTTTCTTTAGCGAATTTTGTATGTTAGTATATAGTGAACGTAAATTTATGATAAGTTGATTTGAGAAAAATACACAAAGTTGTTCAAATTGAAATGCTCACATGCATGTTACCACTTGAAGAATCGGAAGACACTATTTTTCCCCTTACTCAACAAGACCCCTACTTGCGTGAGTGATGTCTTCCAACTTGAGGTAGCCACACCTCATCGTCCTCTTCATATGTTATCCACACTTCTTGTAATCTTTAGTTTTTAACAAACATAATATAGTCCTATAAATTTTTCTCAAAGCTTTGGTTTTATCTGAGCATATTCTAAGAGAAATTTTGCCTTGAGTGAACAATGTTCATTGCGTGTGTGTCTACTGAAGGCACTCAGTATTCAGTATCGGAGGCATTTTTTCTCAATCGATGCCATGATTTTGAGTGAGATAACTTGCATTATCAAGCTCTTAGAATTTTGTTTGAGTGAGCAAACGATATGGGGGTTATTCCATAAGAACTCAAAGAATCATTGAATTGAGTGAACAGTGGTATCTTTGAGTATAGCTATGAAGCCATGCATGTTTCAACCTGCATAGGATAGGATTGAAGTTTTCAAATCAAGTGTGATAGTTTATTTAAGGTTATATAAGAAAGATATTCAAATCCAAATTTAATACATGAATTTATATATATGAGTAACCCTCCAAGTTCTAGTTATTGCTCTTGGCTTGTTGCTTGCTTTACCTTTGTCTATTATAGGTCTTAATTATCTTGTACTATCATCTTGTAATCTTGTAGTCTGATATCATTTTTAGTCCTTTATTGAATCTTCTTTATCTACGTTAAAGAACATCATGAAATTGTGATAATATATGTTCAATAATATAGTTTTGGGTTGTTCAATGTCCTACATATCAAAATTATATATGCATATATATATATATATATATATATATATATATATATATATATATATATATATATATATATATATATATATATATATGTGTGTGTGTGTGTGTGTATGTTTGTGTGTGCGTGTATACGTGTTCATGTATATGTATGTGTATATGCATGCACATATTAAAAGTGTATATGTGTGTATCTATATTCGTAAACCAAAAGATGCTCAACAAAAAAACCAAAAGGGTGTAGAGGCCATACAACAATGTGAAAAAGATCAATCCGCTTGTGTGTATGTATGTATGTATATATGTATCTATGTATGTATGAAATGTCATATGTACTTCCCATGCCTTATAACACTTTGGATTGAGAGTGTTCCCTTTGATTATGGAACTACAACAAGAATTCATATACGGCATATAGGAATTTCATCAAATGAGGCTTGCATGCCATGAAAAAAAAATAACATTGGCTCAATATAAAACCACCTCCAAAATCACTTTTTACTACTTCCAAACTGAAAATATTCTACAAATAAAAACACATTCCAATTGTAATAAGTAACTAAGTATGCAAGTAAGTAAATAAATAAGTAAGAAAGTAAGAAACTAGGTAAGTATGTATGTATGTATGTATGTATATATGTATGTATGCATGCTTGTATGTATGTATGTATGTATGTATGTATGTATGTATGTATGTATGTTTTTATGTATGTATGTATGTATGTGTGTATGTCACTAAGTATGTAATTAACTAAGTAAGAAACTAAGTAACTAAGTAATTAAGTAAGTAAGTAAGTATGTATGTATGTATGTATGTACGTATGTATGTATCTATGTATGCATGTATATGTGTGATATTAGAAATCAAGCTACAGCCTTAAGAGCTTATGCCCCATGGGTATTTTGACACTTGGAAAATAAAAAAGAAAGGTTCACAACATGAAAATTTGTGTATTAAATTTGGATTTGAATATCT
Organism: Ceratopteris richardii; assembly: GCA_020310875.1. Taxonomy (NCBI): domain Eukaryota; kingdom Viridiplantae; phylum Streptophyta; class Polypodiopsida; order Polypodiales; family Pteridaceae; genus Ceratopteris; species Ceratopteris richardii. Next base: position 68,551,832 of record CM035415.1, read on the forward strand.
TTCTTATATAACCTTAAATAAACTATCACACTTGATTTGAAAACTTCAATCCTATCCTATGCAGGTTGAAACATGCATGGCTTCATAGCTATACTCAAAGATACCACTGTTCACTCAATTCAATGATTCTTTGAGTTCTTATGGAATAACCCCCATATCTTTTGCTCACTCAAACAAAATTCTAAGAGCCTGATAATGCAAGTTATCTCACTCAAAATCATGGCATCGATTGAGAAAAAATGCCTCCGATACTGAATACTGAGTGCCTTCAGTAGACACACACGCAATGAACATTGTTCACTCAAGGCAAAATTTCTCTTAGAATATGCTGAGATAAAACCAAAGCTTTGAGAAAAATTTATAGGACTATATTATGTTTGTTAAAAACTAAAGATTACAAGAAGTGGATAACATATGAAGAGGACGATGAGGTGTGGCTACCTCAAGTTGGAAGACATCACTCACGCAAGTAGGGGTCTTGTTGAGTAAGGGGAAAAATAGTGTCTTCCGATTCTTCAAGTGGTAACATGCATGTGAGCATTTCAATTTGAACAACTTTGTGTATTTTTCTCAAATCAACTTATCATAAATTTACGTTCACTATATACTAACATACAAAATTCGCTAAAGAAAATCCATAGAGCTGATAAGCTTTCCTCTTCCTGATTGAGAAATCGAAAACACCCTTGGAACCAAGATAGAATACATTGGATAATGAATCTCCATGGAGTTGTTTTCAATCATGCTTTCCAGGACAAAGGTAACCTCTATGTCAGTTTGGCTTACTACTATAAAGGCCATTTTCGTCTTTTGCATGAGATGTTTTCAATCATGTTTTCTAGGAGTAAGGTAACCTCTATGTCACCTTGCATTACTTATTTATATATTCATGTATATATATGCATAGATGTATGTAAGTGTATGTGCATCTATATATCAAAAGTTTATATTTATGTATGTATATTCATTCATACTTCCAACATATTGCCTAGAATAAGAAACTAAGAAATCATAACCATAAGGCATCCATGCCATAAAAAAATTAAGGCACGCAGCCATAAACCAAACAACACTCAACATAGAAACCAAAAGTGCATGTGTGGATCTATGTATGTAATGCCGTATATAATTCCCATGCTTTATGCCAGAAAAACAATTAGGACTTTTTCTTGCCATTTATGGAACTTTTGGAATCTCCAGTTGTGAGGCTTAACATCGAATCACCTATCATTAATAACCTCCTCATCATTTATGTTTTTCATGTCTATGGCATGAAAAATATAAACACTACAATCATAACCATGAAGGATAGTGTTGACGTGGAAGTGCAAATGTATTTATGGCTTGGATAAAAACTTAATTATCATTGGAGAGACGGAATATTAAAAACTTTTACAATCGTATCCATATGGAATGATTTTGAGCACCAAAATTCACACAAGGAATTGGAAGGAAAAAGGACACAAAGTGAATATGAAGAGGTGAGAGTGTTGAGAGTGATGGATGGATGCACTCAGGAAATCAGTTGGTGCTACAAATCCTGCTTCACACCTGCCCTCCTTTCTCTTCAGATATACTTAGGAGACTCCTTGATGTTCCAAATGACACCAAGAAACTATATATGTGCTTTATAAGTTAATAGTGTAATGACCAAATCAAAACAGATGACTTTGAATCTTCACAAGTTCAAAAACTTTCTATTCCTGTAATGACACCTGCTCAGTCTTAAGCTTAGTGTGTCCAGCACACTTACAATTGGATCAATTGCTTCTGGGAGTATTAAATTAACTTAACAAGCTACCATTAGCAAGTTAAATCACTCCAATTAACAAACTATGCACTGAGAATGATCTTTAGCAAAATCAGAAATACCCCCGACTTTTTACGGACTACTCAGAAAAATACCAGTGACTGCCTCGACTGCAATTTCTCCCAAATGACTGAATGGAATGCTTTGAGATTTTTTATGCTTGTAGTAGACCTTGAGCTGGTTCCAATGAGCTATAGATCACTTGATTTGGTTCAGTAGATCCAGAGATATGCCCTGATGAAGTTGACAGACTTAGAGTAGGAAGTTCAGAAAAAAACAGAGATGATGAATGTATACTTCTATTGATAAATGTGTTTATACAATCTCATTAGCTTGACAAGCATAGCTAAATGAGGTATTGTGGTGTTGGCAATACAGTAGCCTTCACACACAATGAATTACAATGGAACATATGCCTCGGGGAGTGAGCTAGAGTGTCTGTATGTCCCGCGACTTTTTTCTTCATCTTTTATAGAAGTTTTGAGATCATTTGAATTTGAATTTCAAACTTAGGCTCCCTTGAATCTCTCCTCTAAAAGTAAGGAGATATTCTCTCTATCTCAACATTCAAATTTCCACGACTAATGAGGTAGGTGGATGACTTTAAGTGGTTACAAACAAATGACAAGTCACTTAGACTTTTACAAGGGGTAAAGAGGTAATAACATATAAGCATATGTTCATGTGAACCTTGCTTTAAGTGAAGCCTTGATAACTCTTTATCCATGCTAATCTTCAATGAATTCAAGGTTCCAAGCCAATGTGTGTAGGCTTGTCTAGCACCAACAGCTTCCCCTCAAGCCAAACACTTTGGGTTAAGTCTTCTTCTTCATTCTTCAATTACTTCCTGCAATCCAATCATAGATTTGAATCTGCATAACTTGTTTCCATCCAATGCCTTTGTAAGTAAATCTGCACATTGCATATTAGTAGATACATATGTCAATTGTATATCTTTACTTAGCAATTTCTCTCTCACATAGTGGTAATGAACCTCTATGTGTTTTGTTCTGGCATGATAAATTGGATTTGCTGCAAGGTGAAGAGAGCTAGTGTTGTCTCCAAAAATAATAGGTGGTCTTGTGAATAGACCTAACTCTGTATATAGAAGCTTCAACCAGATAGCTTCTTGAGTGGCATTGGCAAGCCGTCTATACTCTGCTTCAGTGGATGACAATGCCACTGTAGGTTGCTTCTTAGCTGACCAAGAGATAGGCTTATCTCCTGCAAAGCAAATATAACCTGAGGTGCTTCTCCTATCATCCTTGCATCCTGCCCAATCTGCATCTGAGTAAACCTTTATGTCAATATCTGATGTAAAAGGAAAATACAAACCAGGACTTTGTGTTCCCTTCAAATACTTCATGATCTTCTTTGCTACCTCTAGGTGAGGTACCCTTGGTTTGTGCATGAATTGACTAAGCACACTTACTCCATATGCTATGTCAATTCTTGTCAAGGTAGCATAGTTTAAGCTACCTACCATACTTTGGTATCCTGTAATGTCTTTGATTTCTTCTCCTTCATGAGCACTTAGCTTTTGGTTAACCTCCATTGGAGTAGTAGATACCTTAGCATCCTGCAAACCAAACTTCTTGACCATATCCTGTACATACTTCTTTTGAGTGATGTAGATACCTGAGTTTGTGTAGATCAATTCAAGACCTAGGAAATATTTTAGTAATCCAAGATCACTAATCTTGAATTCTTTCATCATCTGTCCTTTGATGTGTCTAATCCCATTGACATCATTACCTGTAATGATGATGTCATCAACATAAACACATAAGTAGATTACCTCTGTACTACTTCTCTTTATGAATAGAGAAGTGTCTGCTTTGCTCATCACAAATCCTTGGTCTAGAAGGTAGGTGGTCAATCTGTAGTTCCATGCTCTAGGTGCCTGCTTCAAACCATACAGAGCCTTCTTCAATTTACAAACATAATGTACCTTTTTTTGATCTTCATAGCCAGGTGGTTGTGACATGTAGACTTCTTCAGATATCCATCCATTTAAGAATGCATTCTTCACATCCAATTGGTACATGTTCCAATTCTTGGATGCAGCTACACTCACCAAAACTCTGATAGTTGGCATCTTGGCCACAGGAGAAAATGTCTCCTCATAATCAATGCCTTGGGTTTGTGCAAAACCCTTGGCTACCAACCTAGCTTTGTACCTGTTAATTGTTCCATCTGAATTCTTCTTCAATTTGTAGATCCATCTGGATCCTATTACCTTCATAGAATCCTTCTTGGGTACCAAGTCCCAAGTATCACTCTCTTTGAGAGCTTCTATCTCCTCATCCATGGCTTCTCTCCATTCTGTCTTTGTAATTGCTTCTTCATAGGTACCTGGTTCTTCATTCAACAAGTCTTTTGCAAGATATACAGAATGTTTAGTTACAAGTGATGTGTCATACCCAAATCTGATAGGCTTCTTCTTCTCTCTCTGAGATCTCCTCATTGCTTGAGTAGAAGTTTTTGGCTTATCCTCTATTTGCTTCATCTTCATGTTTCCTTTGGATTTCCAAGCCTTGAACTCTTCAAGGTTTATTGTATCATCATCTGAGCTTGAATCTTCTTGCTGAGTTGGCTCTTCCTTGGTAAGCTTTGGAAAATCTTCCTCCATGTCATAGGGTAGACTCACTTTCCTGCATTCATTCTCATACCATGAGTCATTCTCATCAAATATGACATCTCTGCTTACCTTGAACCCTTTATTTGTGGGGTTGTAGAATCTGTATCCCTTTTGGTTCAAATCATAACCAATGAAGATACATTTTTCAGCCTTTGGATCTAGCTTTCCTCTTACCTGTGAGGGAATATGCACATATGCAACACAACCAAAGATTTTGCAATGATCCAGAGAGGGTCTCTTACCATGCCATGCTTCATATGGTGTCATGCCATCAAGTGATTTGGATGGCAACCTATTGATGAGATAAGCGGCAGTGGATACACTCTCTGCCCATAGGTAATTTGGCAACTTTTTCTCATTGAGCATAGACCTAGCTGTTTCCACTATAAGTCTATTCCTTCTTTTTGCTACCCCATTTTGTTCTCGTGAGTACCTTGTAGTGATCTCCCTTTTGATGCCTCTTTCCTGCAAGAACTCTTCAAACTCATTGGAGAAGTATTCTCCTCCACCATCTGACCTTAGCCTCTTCAAACTTCTACCTGTTTGATTCTCAACAAGTGCAAGATACCTCTTGAAACAATTAAACACTTCATCTTTATGCTTCATAAAGTATAAAATGGTCCACCTGCTATAGTCATCAATAAAGGACACATAATATCTTGAACCAGAAATGGAAGGGTCCTTGCTAGGTCCCCAAACATCTGTGTGTACCAAGTCTAGGTAGTCTTCATGCATGAAACCTTTCCTTGAGTAGGGTAATCTGTGAGACTTACCAAATTGACATGATCCACATTTGTAAATCATGTGTTGCTTGGATACATTAGGTATCCCAAGCACACATTGATCCCTGCACATTTGTTTAAGAGTTCTTTCTCCTATGTGCCCTAATCTCTTATGCCATATCTCTAACTCTGAAAGTGTCTGATCCTTGTAATTATACAAAGCAATGTTTTTTGTATCTTCTAGCTCAAATGTAAATAATCTACCTGATTTCTCCCCTTTGGCTATCCTTCTGAATCCTTGTTTTGGGTCCTCCACATATGCTCCATGTTGTGTGAATCTGACCTGCAAACCTTTCTCCACAATCTGACCAACACTCATTAAATTCTTAGTTATTGTTGGTACATAGAGTACTCTGCTTAGTAGGTTCTGATTACCATCACATGTCTTCACATTTCCAATTTTGACAACAGAGTGTTTAGTGTCATCACCTGTTTGTACCTGATGTTTGCCCTTGGGCTCTTCCAAATGAGAAAGTAGTGCCACATTGCCAGCTACATGGTTAGAACATCCTGAGTCAATGTAAAATAAATGATCATCATTTGTACCTATCTTGGAGGTCATGTTCATGATCAATAAGGAGTCATTCTGCTCCTCTGTGTAGTTGTTGTAGTCTCTTCTATTTCTGAATCCACCTTGGTAGCTTCCATTGTGGTTGTTGTTGTAGTTGTTGTTGTATTGGTTGTTGTACCCATTGTAGCTTTGATGTTGGTTGAATCTGCCTCTTCCTTGAGAGTATCCACCTCTTGAGTAGCCTCTTCCTCTCTGATTTTTGTAGTTCTTGTAGCATTCATCTGTGGTATGGTTGGACAATCCACAGATGTTGCATGGTGATGAGTTGTAGGGTCTCCCCCTACCTGACTTACCTCCTCTGCCTCTTCCTCTAGATGACCTACCTCTCCCTGCATAATTAGCTTGAGAGGTAGATCCCTCTTCATCCTGTTTCTTCTTGCCTTTATCTTTAACTTTCTTATCAGTATAGAGAGCAGAGGGGTTATTACCTTTTGATTGATCTCCAGCTTTGGTGAACTTTGCTTCATGTGTAAATAGTTGGCCCATGAGTGTTGTGAGATCTGGGGTATGCATGTCCATGTAGAGGTCCATTGCAGTGGTGAAACTTTCCCACTTATCATCTGCCTTGAGTCCATTTGTCACTTGCCTGACTATTTGCTCTTCTTCAATTTCCTCTCCAATGCTTGCTAGTTGGTCTGCCACATCTTTGATCTTTGTCACATACTCTGAGACTGATTGCTTGGGCTGCTTCCTAAGGGTTGTGAACTCAATCCATAATTGGTTCTTCCTAGCCCTTGTGTTGGAAGAAAAATAGTTTGACAAGGTTTCCCAAGTCTCTTGGGAAGTCTTATAGTTCCTTACATGAGGTAAAAGAAAGTCAGATATAGATTATAAGAGATAAGACCTTGCCAAAGCATCCTTTGCACACCATTGGTTGAGTCTTTCATGTTCATCCTTTGTAGGTAGTCCTCTAGTCTTGAATGAGGGCAACTCCTCATCTCCTGATATGTATCCAAATAGACTTCTCCCTTGTAGATAGGTCTTCATTCTTAATGACCAAGCTTGATAATTGTTTCTGTCCAATTTGTCAATGAAGGAAGGGAAACCTTCACCCATATTTACCTTCTTTGCTCTGATACCACTGTTGAGAGTGATGGATGGATGCACTCAGGAAATCAGTTGGTGCTGCAAATCCTGCTTCACACCTGCCCTCCTTTCTCTTCAGATATACTTAGGAGACTCCTTGATGTTCCAAATGACACCAAGAAACTATATATGTGCTTTATAAGTTAATAGTGTAATGACCAAATCAAAACAGATGACTTTGAATCTTCACAAGTTCAAAAACTTTCTATTCCTGTAATGACACCTGCTCAGTCTTAAGCTTAGTGTGTCCAACACACTTACATTTGGATCAATTCCTTCTGGGAGTATTAAATTAACTTAACAAGCTACCATTAGCAAGTTAAATCACTCCAATTAACAAACTATGCACTGAGAATGATCTTTAGCAAAATCAGAAATACCCCCGACTTTTTATGGACTACTCAGAAAAATACCAGTGACTGCCTCGACTGCAATTTCTCCCAAATGACTGAATGGAATGCTTTGCGATTTTGTATGCTTGTAGTCGACCTTGAGCTGGTTCCAATGAGCTATAGATCACTTGATTTGGTTCAGTAGATCCAGAGATATGCCCTGATGAAGTTGACAGACTTAGAGTAGGAAGTTCAGAAAAAAACAGAGATGATGAATGTATACTTCTATTGATAAATGTGTTTATACAATCTCATTAGCTTGACAAGCATAGCTAAATGAGGTATTGTGGTGTTGGCAATAGAGTAGCCTTCACACACAATGAATTACAATGGAACATATGCCTCGGGGAGTGAGCTAGAGTGTCTGTATGTCCCGCGACTTTTTTCTTCATCTTTTATAGAAGTTTTGAGATCATTTGAATTTGAATTTCAAACTTAGGCTCCCTTGAATCTCTCCTCTAAAAGTAAGGAGATATTCTCTCTATCTCAACATTCAAATTTCCACGACTAATGAGGTAGGTGGATGACTTTAAGTGGTTACAAACAAATGACAAGTCACTTAGACTTTTACAAGGGGTAAAGAGGTAATAACATATAAGCATATGTTCATGTGAACCTTGCTTTAAGTGAAGCCTTGATAATTCTTTATCCATGCTAATCTTCAATGAATTCAAGGTTCCAAGCCAATGTGTGTAGGCTTGTCTAGCACCAACAGAGAGAAGATGAAAGGGTAGGTGAAGTGAAAAACTCCCATTTCCATATGCCTCTCTCTCTCTCTCTCTCTCTCTCTCTCTCTCTCTATATATATATATATATATATATATATATATATATATATATATATATATATATATATATATATATATATATATATATATATATATATATATATATATATATATATATATATATATATATATATATATATATGGGATCTAAAGATAAAGATGTGTGAAGATGACAAGGAGATAATTTGGAACATATGTTGGTCATTCTCTCACTAGTGGATATTAGAATGCCCCTCAATAGCATGCTATAAGGCACATAGGTATTCGAGTTGCATACCTTTTTTGTGCATAACCACATGTTGAAGATCAATTGCAAGAAATGTGAAGAACCTTTTATTTTTGGTAGCATGGGTCTCAATGTTATGCTTATAGCTCACAACCTTGTATGAATTGACTAGGCCGCTTTTGCACATATCTAAATGATACATATAGCTAATTGAAGCAAGCTATTTCATGATTTTATCTTCACTATACAAGGATAAATGAACTTAGCAACTCAAGGGGTCACCCTCAGGTTGTAGGATCTATAAGATGTGCGGACACAGTCAGCTTCTTTGCTCCATATCTCGAGATCTAGTGAAACAAACTTAAAGCTGTTGGACATGTAGGGACTAGAAATTTTACTCTAACTATCCCAAGTTAAGGTGTAGCAAATGGATGAGCACACGTAGAGATGTAGATGGAGCAAGTTCACTAAAATTATGAAGATACATCATACTAAGGTATATAAGAGAGATAAATTCAGTTGATGAAATGAATCAACATATCAATGTTATTGCACATATGGTATAAAGGAATTGTAAACGACTACACATAGATAGGGTGAACTCAATGTATGATCAAAGTTTGCTCAAATCATCTTATAAGTGCTATGCTCTCGGTTTACTAAAATCATGTGTATTTTTACACATTCGAATTTGAGATTGAGTGTCCTTCACGTAAAATTGTTCTACGGTTGGGGGATGATTGAAATTCGCTTCCAAACACTAGATCATGAGTTAAAGTCTCCTAATATCACGAGATTCCACTAGCTTCCTTTGTCTTTCACACTTATCCAAGCTAACTCCATAGAAATTAACAAGTATGAGCTCATACGTGAGTCTCTATGTGAAGAAGAAAATGTGTGTGTAGTCCTTAAGCCTTAACAAAGCTCCTAGGATTTCTAAATGCACCCAAAATTCTCCATCAAGGGTAAGAGTCTTTGGTTATTGATTTGAACTGTTTAATTTGCTCCCATCTAATGCTTTTGTCATCATATCTGCATGTTGTTGATGATTTAATACATAAGAGAGTTGAATCTCTTTGCTCATTATCTTTTCTTTAACATAATGATAATGAACTTCTATATGTTTAGTGCTAGCATGAGAGATCCAGTTAGCAACAAGATTTAAAGAACTAAGATTTTATCCAAATATATGTGGAGTGGAAGTCGTCAACCCTAAATCAGAATATAGCATCTTAATCCACATAGTTTTTTCTTGTGTAGCATTTGCAAGCTCTTTATACTCAGCTTCTATTGATGGAAGAGCAAATATCAATTGATTCTTTGAAGCCCATGAAATTAAATTTGTACCTACAAAAGTAAGATATGTAGAGGTTCTTCTCCTATCATCTTTTGGGCCTCTCCAATCTACATCACAGAAGAGTTTTACATCTAAATCAAATGTGTATGGAAAATATAGGCCTTCAATGATTGTGCCCTTCACATACTTTAGGATCCTTTTGGCTTCTTCCATGCGAGGTTTCCTTGGAGTATGCATGAAATGACTTAGTACACTTACTGAAATAGTGGATATTACTCTTATTAGTGTAGCATAATTTTAGTTTCCAACTAGACTCTAAGAGTTGGTTACAACTTTGATTAACTCCCCTTCATGAGCACTGAATTTTAGTTTTACATCCATGGGAGCACTTGCAACCTTTGTATTTTCATTTTATCTCTAATGTATTTCCTTAGTGTGAGAAACATACATTTCTCTATGTAAACAACTGCCGAGCCTAGGAAGTATGTGAGCAATTGAAGATCACTAATCGTGAAATCTTAGTTCATTTGAGCTTTAAACTTTCTAATTCCTTCTTCATCAATGCCTATAATAACTATGTCATCAACATATACACATATGTATATGACCTCAGATTGATTTCTCTTAATGAAGAGGGAAGCATTTGCCTTGCTTACATTGAACCCTTTATCCTATAAGTAAGCTATGTTGAGATATCAAGCTCAACATGTGATGATCGAGAATGACACGTATCACTTTTTCATTTCTCTGGCATGTATAGTGGTCACATCCGTATATGTCAAGGATACTCCATTGAGCTTTACTAGATTTATCTAATGAGAGTGATAGGACATTTTTTTCATGACATCTCATTCATTCACACACATTAGGATTTTCCTTATGTAATTTTTTTATATATTGCACTTGTTATATTGTTGTTTTAGGTCATCTTGTACATTCCTTGTATGTAATAGAAGAATAAGAAGACGAAGATCATTCTTCCTTACCTCAATCTATGTTTGTGATCCTCTTTGATTATGTGATTGTGTGTGTATGTGAGTTCTCTTCCTTATCTTCTTCCTCGTGACATGGTATCAAAGCCAGTGTGGCTGTAGAGAGCTCGCCGAGCACGCAGACTGTGAACAGTACGTGAGAAGGTGTGGAGAAATTATGATTCATAAACAACCTCAGATTGCTACACAAATTGGCATGAAAGCAGAAGGCCTTAAAATATTTTTGATAGTTATCCCTTTAGGGTTCACTTGTTTTTGTGAGATTTCTGCTTTGGAGCCATCTCCACCTCCATTTTGAGCCCATAAGGTGGGGCCCATAGAAAAACCAGGTCAGTTTGCAAAATTGTAACTTGCGTCCTCTTCAACAAAAATCACATATTAGAGATCCACTATTTCATGCAATTGTGTGTAGTGTTGATACATGAAAGCTGTGGCTTTTGATATCGAACTCTTAAGTCAAAGTACGAGTGTTCAAGCAAAAATAGTGCTTGTAGTGTTTTTGCAGTGTTGTGTATTGCTGTAGAAATGGCAAACGTATATGGAATGAGTCACCTTATGAGCGGTAAGCTGGACAAGAATAAACTCCATGCTTGGATATTCAGAATCACGAATTTCTTGATGGGAAAAGACTATTGGAAATACATCAAAGGAGAGAATGAAAATGCTCTGTAGTTACCATAGAGGAATAGACCAATTAAAAGCATATGAGGAATGGAATCAAGAAGCATGAAAGGTAATATACTGGCTATCTATTAGCATATAAGATAGCATGATTGCGCACATATAGGATGCCAAGACTCGAAAAGAGTCTTGGAATAGTTTGGTCACATTTTATCAGTCCAATACAAAGGCATGGAAATTGCAACTAAATAACAAACTGCAGACATTCATGAAAAGTTGCATGTTAGTAAGTGATGACACCTTGAAAATCAAAAGCATATGTGAGTCACTTGCATCTATTGGCATGAATGTAGATGATGATGATAAGGTGGAAGCATGCCTTTGTGTTCTACGAGGTGCATATAAGTAGTTCAAAACATCTATTCAAACCAGGGAAAATATTTCAAATTTTGTTTATCTAGTGTCCATGCTGATTATTGAAGAAAAGAATCTTGGTGAGGACTCAGAATCCCAAGGAAAACCTAATTCTAAGTAGGTATTCTACTCTGGTAGAGGAAGAGGCAAAGGTAGAGGCTTCAAAACTGATAGAGGAAACAATAACCAAGATCAAGGTCAACATCAGAATCATTAAGGAGGTAGAGGCCAGTTTCAAAGTAGGGGGAGCTAAAGAGGTAGTAGAAATTTCCAAACAAATGATTTAGGTAGTCATAGTAAAAGATGATAGAATTTTGACAAACCTGGACACTTTGAACGTGATTGTAGGTTGAAGAATCAAAATAACAGAAGGGAGCAAAACAACTATGCATCCATAAGTGCAGTTGATTATGAGAATATGTTTATGGTTCAACATCATATGATGAATATGATGTCTACCGATGTTTTGAAATCAAATGGTAATGTTTGGTCAATTGATTCACGTGCCTCAAATCAGATGATCAATCATGCAAAATGGTTTAGTAGTTTGCAGTAATTGCTAGTTACTGGATATGTTGAAAGAGGTGATGACACATGACACCCTATCCAGCGTGTAGGAAACATAGCATTGTCGATGGAGAATGGGAAGGTAAAACATCTTGCTGATTTGCTACATGTTCCAAATATAACAAAGAATCTACTTTCTATTGGACAAATGCTTGATGAGAAACTACAAGTCAGGTTCAATCCTAATGGGCTATAGGTGTAAGAGTACAAATATAATGGAAGATTGATTTCCAAAGGAAACAAAGTGAGTAGGATGTTTACCTTAAATGTGAAAATTCCTAAAAAAGAATGTACTCAAGTTTCCAAAAGGTGTAGGAGTTATTGTTGATATAGAGATGTGCACAACACAATTAGACATGGAAATTTGTAGATGCTGAAATTGATGCAATCAAAGAAGATTATCAATGGACTACCAAATTTCCAAGTTGCAAAAATGCAAAAGGTATGTCCAGCATGTCAATTTAATAAATAGTCAAGAGCATTATTTTCGCATGACACACATGTTAGTGAGAATGTGCTCAAAATAGTACTCCTACATTGATTACATTTATGGGTGATTGCATGTTTTATGTTACTTTCATTGATGACCATACATGGAAATTAGGGTATATTTAATAAAAGAAAAGAGCGAGGTATTCACTCACTTCCTAAATTTTAAGGCTATGGTGGAAAAGTAGACAAGAAATCATATTAAGACATTAAGGTTTGACGTAGCAGGTGAATACATGTCAAATGAGTTCATCAACTTTTTTAATAGTCATGGAATTTGACATCACTTTTCATGCACGTACACATCACAACAGAATGGTGTTGTTGAACACAAAAGTAGACATATTTGAGAAATAACGAAAGCCTTGATGGCGCATACGAATATGCATCATTATTATTGGGCAGAAGTTGTGCACATTGCTGTATACATGGTGAACATAACTCCAGCTATTGTTGTACATAAAGTTATGCCTGAAGAAAAGTTTATAGGTAAAAAGCCAAACTTACTACATATGAAAAGTTTTAGTTGTATTGCATATGTGCATCTTCCTGATGATTTGAGGATGAAGCTTGACCCAAAAGCAGGAAAATGTATCTTCATTGGGTACTCCCTTGAGCAAAAGGGGTATAAATGTTATCACCCAATCACACGACACGTTAAGGTAAGCAAAGATGTGGTTTTTGGTGAAATTTCAAGCTTCTATGCAGATGCCAAAGATGGACTTGATCTTGAACCAATGACAAAGAGAATCCCAAAAACTAAAGTGTTGAATCTCAAGTTCTAAGTGGACTAGATGCATCACCAAGTAGTAGTTCTAACTCAAATCCATGGAGCGGAAGATTGCATGGAAATTTCAGTCTAGCAAGTTCATATACATCATAGAAAGGTAAAGAAAAGCTTTTTGCAAGTAGTAAAAGATCTACAAGTTTTGAAGACATTGATGGAGATTCAAGCAGTTCAGAAAGAGCCTTGATAAGGAGACTCGATTGCCCTCTATCAAGAATCTAGGAGTTATAAAGGCATATGCACATGATACAAGGAGAAGTGATCCAGGACCAAGAAGATCTAGGAGGATGCAAAATTCTTTGCAATGATTAATGTATGACAATTATATGGCTTGTCATTGTGCCTACATGACCAGGGTAATACAAGATGCTAAACCTTCTTGTTTTGAAGATGCAAATGGAAATGCAGATTGGGAAAAATCTATGAATGAGTAGATGGATTCACTTTATGGAAACAAAACATGGAAGACGGTTCCATTGCCGCAAGGAAAGAACCCCATAGGCCGCAAGTGGGTTTACAAGGTAAAGCACAATGATGATTTGATTACAAGATGATAGTACAAGATAATTAAGACCTATAATAGACAAAGGTAAAGCAAGCAACAAGCCAAGAGCAATAACTAGAACTTGGAGGGTTACTTACTTTGACACCATCGCTCCTTAATCTTTGAAGACATGAGTTGTCAAGATTCAAAATCCCTGTGGTGAACCTCTCCTTATCGATGTGTGTCAAGGTGGTTTTCTACGGCATTTAAGTAGGAGTTTTGAGAGTGATGATATAAGCAATGATCTCATGGAGTCAAAATAGGTTGTCTAGATGTCAAAGTAGGGCATACTTGTAGTTTCGTGTAGTATCAAGGTATTTTGGTTGGTTTCAATGACATACCCATATAATATTACCTAGAGCTATAATGAGACTACCTAGATTTGACATGCAGGATTTGTAATCACGTCATATTACCTTGATTGGTTTCTCGCAAAGCGATAAAAAGAAAACAAAATTTCAAATGACAAACTAGTTGGAGTTTGACACATCATAAATAAAAAATTGGAAGTGAGAATCTAATTTTGAATCTCGTAGACACATAATAATAGTTTATGCAAGTGAGATATCCCAAACTTTCATATAATGTACCTACAAGTTCTTGGAATCTTTGATATCTGAGAATTCCAATAGAGTGTATCTTCCAAATTTACATATAATGTGCTACGCTTTCATATATCTTGAAAACTTTCATATAATGTGGTAAACTTCCATATTTGATATATCTTCCAAACTTTCATATCACGTGCTAAAAATGTATGGACCTACATCTTGCAAACCATTGAGAATTCGAATGGAACCCAATATTAAATTCACTTTACTTGAAGGTAATGAACTGCAAGATGCAGTCTTATAAAAGTCCATAGTGAGCTCTTTGAATCCTGACACTATAAGAGGCTAGCTCTAGCATATATAGTTGGTGTGCTATCTCAATTCATGCACACACGTAGAGTCCCTCACTTACGTGTATTGAAGAGAGTGCTTAGATATCTCAATGGAACATCAAATCAAGGTCTTCTCTATCCTTTTGAAAGCATATATGAATGGTGATTGGGATCGATCCAAAAAAGATAGGAGAATTACATGTACATATGGACTTAGGTTAGGCAAGAAAGTGATTACATGGATTTCAAAGGATCGACCAAAATTTTCTTTATCATCACCAAAAGTGGAATATGGAGCATTGGTACAAGTAATATATATGGGCATGTGGCTCAAGAAACTTATATTGGAATTGAATTTGTAGGTCAAGTAGTTAACCATGTGTGAGAACAAGAGTAGTATGTACCTATCTGCCAATTCTATTTTCCATGCTAGGAGCAAGCATAGAGAGCTAGATTAGCAATATATAAAAAAACGTGTTGGATAATGAGGTGTAATTCCAACACATAAGTACCAAAGATTAGTTCTCTCACATGTTCACCAACGCATTGGACTCAATGAAGCTACTAAAATCTGAAAGACGCATTCAAATGATCGAATTTGGAAGACGACGTGAAGGTTAAAGCTTGAGAGGGAGTGTTGGAAATCAAACACCAAGCTTGGAAATCAAACACCAAGCTTAGGAGCATATGAAGGACGTTTCTTGTCGGCACTTGGATAATCATGAAGCAAGGAGGCGAGCACCCTCTCATCTCTAGATCAATCACCTATCACATTTAGGTGTGATGGATCCTTTCTTTAGGAAAAGAACATTCTACGTTCTACGCAATCTTTTTCAATTTGTATATACACACACACACACCAAGTAATTCAAAATTGAAATGCTCCCATGCATGTTACCACTTCGGGAATTAGACTACACTATTAGTCTCTTTACCAAAGAAGACCCCTAATTTCTTGAGTGATGTCTTCCAACTTGGGGTAGCCACTTCTCATTGTCCGTTTTCTGAGTCAAGGAGGTTGATAACTATGAGTTTATATTAGATTTTCCTGTTCATATGTTATCATATTCTTGAAATTTTTATCTTTTAGAAAGATAATATGTTCTTCTAAAATTTCCTCAAACCTTTGGTCTTGTCTCAGCATATTCTAATGGAAATTGTGTCAAGAGTCAACAATGGTCAGTAGGTGTGTGTCTACTCAAGGCAGTAAGTAGTGTGTATTGGAGATGTTGTTTTTCTAAGTTAAATCAAGGATCTTTGAGTGAGATAAATTGCATTATTTAGCTCTTATATTTTTGTTTGAGTGAGAAAAACATATGTGGTTCATTCCATAGGAACTTAAAGAAACATATGTGGTTCATTACATGTGGAAGGCTTGAATTTCTCCCATCAATTGTGATAGGTGATTTATTCATGTATAAGAAGGGGATTCAAATCCAACTTGAGTGCACGAAGTTTCATTCCCTTGACCTTTCTTTTTGATGCTCCATGTGCCAAAATACCCATGATCCATAAGGTCTTAAGGTTGCAACTTGATTTCTAATATTACATACATACATACATACATACATACTTGCATACATACGTACATACATACATACATACCTATTCACTTACGTTTTTTTCTTACTTACTTACATACATACATACTTAGTTACTTATTACAAGTGAAATATGTTTTTAATGGTAGTAGATTTTCATTTTTTAAGTGGTAAAAACTGGTTTCGGAGCTGGTTTTATATTTCTCCAATGTTTCCATTATCGAGGAATGCAAGCCTCATTTGATTACGTTCCTGCGTGCCTTATATGAATTTTTGTTTTAGATTCATAATTAAGGGAGATACTGCAATTGGTTTTTTGATAGAAGGCATTGCATTATATAGGACATTACGTACCTACATACATACATACAATTGGATTGATCTTTTTAATGTTGTTGTATGGCCCCTGTGCCCTTTTGGTTTCTCTGTTCACGGTCTTTTGGTTGAGGGCCCACGTGCCCTTATTACTTCATGTCATGGATGCCTTATGGTGATGTTATCTTAGTTTGTGAGTCTAAGTATGTACCAATATACGTACACACATATACACTTTTAATATATACATGCTTAGACACACACACATACATATATATATATATATATATATATATATATATATATATATATATATATATATATATATATATATATATATATATATATATATATATATATATATATATATATATATATATATATATATATAGAAAGGGAGAGAGAGAGATGGGGCTCATTCCATAGGAACTTAAAGAAACATTGAATTGAGTGAACAATGGTATCCATGAGTATACCTATGATGCCATGCATGTGTCAACTCAAAGTTCTCCCATTAAGTGTGATAGGTGATTCATGGATATATAGGAGGGGGATTCAGATACAACCTGAATGCAAAAATTTTCATGCTGTTTGCCTTTCTTTTCTATGCTCCACGTGTTCAAATACCCATGGTCCATAAGCTCCTAAGGTTGCACCTTGATTTCTAATATTACATACATACATACATACATACTTATTTACTTACTTACTTCTTAGTGGAATGTGTTTTTATTGGTAGTATATTCTCATTTTGGAACTCGTCAAAATGGTTTTGGAGGTGGTTTTATGTATAGCAAATGTTTCTTTTATCATGGCATGCATGACTCATTTGATTACATTCCTGCGTGCCTTATATGAATTCTTGTTTTACTTCCATTATTAAGGGAAACACTCCCAATTGTTTTTGGTTATAAGGCATCGCATTATATACGACATGACATATATACATACATACATATATACACACAAGTGCATTGATCTTTTTCACGTTGTTGTACTTCTCTGCGCTTTTGGTTCCTGTGTTGAGCGCCTTTTGTTTTATGTCCTACTTGACCTTATTTTCTCATGGCATGGATGCCTTATGTGTATGTTATCTTTATTTCTTAGTCTATGTAAAATGTTGCAAGTATGTATAAGTATACATACACACGTATAGACTTTTGGTATATACATGCATAAACACATAGATACGTATATACATTTGTACATATAGACTATATAAAGATATACATTTACACATATATACATATATACTTTTGATATGTAGGACATTCAGCAACCCAAAACTATATTATTAAACATGATAGCACAATTTCATGATTTTCTTTAATGTAGACAAAAGAGATTCAATAAAGGACCAGAAATGATCTCACACTATAATATTTTAAAATGATAATATGAGATAATTAAGAATTACAATAGACAAAGGTAGAGCAAGCATCAAGCCAACAAATATACATATATACAAATATAAAGATATACATATAGACATACATACAGATATACTTTTGATATGTAAGACATTCAACAACGCAAAACTATATTTTTAAACATGATAGCACAATTTCATGATTTTGTTTAATGGGGACAAAGAAGATTCAATAAAGGACTAGAAATGATCTCACACTATAAGATTTTTAAATTATAGTATAAGATAATTAAGAACTAGAGTGTACAAGGGTAGAGCAAGCAATAAGTTAAGAACAAGAACTATAACTTGGAGGGTTACTTACTTCTACACCATGACTCCTTCCTCTTTGAAAACATGAATTGTCAAGAGTGATGATCTCTATGGTTCACATGTCCTTATTGATGTGTGTTAAGGTAGTTCTCAAAGCTTTTTAAGAAGGATGGTTGAGAGTGATGATATAAGCAATAATAGTATGGAGTCAAACTAGGCTGTCTAGATGTCAAAGTAGGGCATACACGTAGTTTCTCGTAGTATTCTTCCATTGTTTTTAGAAAAGTATGAGATATGGAAAACTCGCATGAAATCTATGATGAATCTCAAGGTACTTTTGTTGGTTTCTATGACACTCACTCATATAATATTACCTCGAACTGGAAGGAGATTACCTAGATTTGACATCCAAGATTTGTAATGAGATAATATTAGATAGATTGGTTTCTTTTTTTTCAGAGAGAACAGGAAAATTGGAATAACTGATGGAAGTGCATATGTACTGAGGACAAGATCCCCCACTTAAAGATTACAATACTTCATAAAAGAGAGGGGTCCAGCATAAGACAAAAACAAAAGAGCTATTTAGAGGGCAAAACGACCAGAAGTGTAGGACCAAACAACCAACATGACTAAGTACAAAGCTGGACCATCATAAATTTTGTACTAGAATACATCTAGAGCATGGAGTCTCTCCACGTTTTGGGAGGGGTAACTCTGAGGTGGGTGGAGAGGTGAAAGTTGTTAGGGAGATCATCTTTGGTAGCAATCAGACATTGCAGGCTTAAAGACCTGAATCCTTTGAAGAAGGCCAGATGAAGAGAGTTGAAGTTCCTGTTGAAGACTGTTTGGCATCTAGATTTCCAGATGAACCATAAAATTAGTCCCCTCCATAAATTAGAGAGTACAAAATCCAAGTTGTTGTAGGTGCCAAGGAGAGCATCTTTCTAGCTCAAGGTGATCTTTAGTCCTTGACAGATGGGTAAAAGGACATTCCAAAATGAGAGAGCATGCTTGCAGTTTAGAAATAAGTGGGGGAGATCCTCCACATTGCCACAAAACATACAAATACCATTAGCAATTCCCATTTTCCTCGATTTGGAGCCACACCACACACCATCATGGAAGATTAGCCACATAAGAAAAGAGTCCTTGATGTTGTGTGGAATGCTCCAAAAACTTAAGAACCTGTGCTTCCATTGTTCAGCATTCCAAGAAACCTTCCACCTAAAGTTCAATCTATGGAGAATCAGGTTCACAGATCCTCTGCACTTCTTAAATTTACACAACATGTCCTCAACAATGTCCTTCAATTCGAGAGGTCTTCTTTGAGTGTAGCTATCAACTCTTTGGTTCAGCATTTCCTTATAGTGAAATAGAACCTCTAAACAGGCAATAGAAAAATCAGACCTTATAGTGATTTGATCATCAGAGATATTTTCCACACTAGCATAAAGATCAGCCCAATTAGAGAAACATTGTTTGCAACATTTATACTCTTTAATACCCAAATTACCATTGCGCCACAGAGAAATCCAACCTGTCCATATACTGTCCTACATAAAAAAATCACTCTAAAGGAAGAACTTATCATTAGGCATACATATGTTTTTAACCTTCATCCAAGAGGTCCATAACTTGTAGGTAAGAAAACTACCAATAGGAGAGTAAGAGTGAGGGAAAACAATAATATCCCAAAGGCTGTGGTGTTTCCAAGACTTGTACTCAGCGAAACAAAATTTATCAACATTTCCCTTAACAAGGAAAACCCAAAAGGCATTGGAATCTATGGATCTGAAAATCCATTTAGCTTCCAAATTAGTGGCCATTCTAATGGGGCAATAGATTCCCAACCTACCTTCTTCTTTAGGCAGGCAATAGATAATCCATGAAACTTTGGGGTTTTTGTTATGCTGGAGGTTATCACCCATAAGAATCTCCTAGCCAACTGCTTGTCGTTCCAAGAGAAACTCAATTTAGTAGAATGATCAAGCAAGTCATGGGTAGAAACCAAGTTTAGCCAAGAAATCCACTCTTGACCAGAGAGAATGCTCCCTTTTTTGTTAAACCTATCACTAAGGGAGGTAACCATGTTGAAGTCTCCCACAAGACATATGGGACCATCCATACTATTAAGATCCTCCCAGCATTTAGTTGTAAGGGAAGAAATGTTAGAGGCATAAAAGCAAATAAAGGTGCAATAAAAAGGATTCCTGAGTGTCACAACAATCCATTGATAGGAGGGGCTAGAATTAGTTTCCAAGATCAAGTGGGAAATGGAGTGAGCAACACCTATAGTAGCACCCCCACAACCTTGAGGATGCGGGGTAGAGAACCAAGCATGGTTCTTGGACACCAAATTAAGATGGTTCTTAAGTTTAAAATCAGAGACTTTCAATTCTTGAAGAAAAATAATGTCCAGCATGATGGATAAATCATAAAGCCACTTGGAGGAACACTTGGCCCAAGAAAAGTCAGACAAACCTTTAATATTATAAGAAATCAGATTGATGTTTTTTAGACATGATGAGACATAGAATAAAAACCTTAATCAAAAGAAGCATCATTTTTTTGATATTTTTGGTAAGCTTGTTCAGAGAAATAGAGTTGTTAAAAAATGTCCTTTCTCTTGAGTCTAGAGAAACTTTCCTTTTTCTTGGATTTGGAAACATGTTGACCTGATGGGGCAACATTTTCCTTTTGATTAGACGGCAGATCCTCACCTGTAAGTCCAACTTTCTATAAAAAATAAATTTCATGTTCATGAAGGTTAGAAAGATCATTAGCAAATCTATTGTCATCAAAGGAAGATAGAGCATTAGTAAAAAAGGGAGGATTAATAGATTGAGTACCCATGTTCATTGGTTGTTTCCTGTTAGTAAACATCATCAATCCTTCATTGTGGTCTTGTTGTTGACTAGATCCATCCGGGTTAGCAACATTTTCTCTTATGTCTTTTGGAGAGTGGGGAGACTCCTCGGCACAAATAATGGGATGTCCCTCTTTGATTTTAAACTCATCTACAAGAGCATTGAAGACATCCTCCAAGAAAGCATCAAAAGTATTAGACCAATTTGTAGCTTTTTTCTTTGCTTGACTTGAAGTTTTTTTTGGTTGCTAATAAGGATGGCACCTTTTACCCCTTGCTGCTAGTCTTTAGACTTAGCATCAGAGGCATGAGTCTCTTCCTTAAGAAGAGGGCTATCTCTAATCTAGTGCCCTTGATGGTAGTGTTAGTATATCATCAATGTCTACCCCTCATGATTGTATGCACATTTTGTAAGGCCCCCATTATGAGGAGAAGCCAAGCGTGCATTACCCAATTGATGGGAATCCCAACTTGCATGTTGGATGGTCATATTGGACCGTGTAAGGTATTTTAAGAAAAGGGACTTATCCGGGTCCCCAATTGTTCTGGGGTAGTGGTGAGCAGCCTTGACTGGGGGGTCCAAGGGGGCTAGCAGGCCCCTTAGTGGGGATGCGGGGGAAGCACCCCTTGTGCGATGGTAAAGGGAATATTCAATGGAATATTTCCTATCAGAGTCAAAAATCATTTATATTTGTTAGGTTGCTTCAACCGGCCTAAGCCGTGTATGGCAATTATACGGGTGGTGGCCACCCATGCTCTACCACCCATGTATTGTTGTGCACAGAAGGCCACCTATGATCCTATATATACATGACTTCTGCACTACCTAAGACATGGAATTGAGCCAACACACCTCTACATTTTATCTCCCTATCAAGAGTTGTCTAGATCACCATTTATGCTCTAGCTTCAGAGTTGATGAGTGGAAAATTCCATCATCTTTGTACTTGCTATTAGTAGAAAATTGTTGAGATTCTCCTATATCTGTTATCTTCTCTACTACTACTCCTGTGTTATATTGCATAACTATTGTCTTACATGGTATCAGAGCCGTAAGGTTCGAATAGCTTGAGAAGAATCACTATGTTAGACTACTTGGAGACCAGAATATCAATAGATTAATTTAGTGATTACATGATGGCTTCATCGTCGAACGCTGGTCTTGATGCTTCAACTAATGTTAATGCTCCACCTATTCGAATTTTCCCACCTCCATTTACTGAAGGGAAGCTGGATGGAACCAACGATACACTCTGGAAGTTCAAAAGTTCTGCAATTTTGGAGTCCTATGAATTACTTGACATTGTCATGGGACCGATGGGAGTTGATTCAGAGCCTATACCAATTAAAGATCCATCAAATTCAAGATTGATGATCCAGCCAGATCTAGATCTTCTGCGATCTTGGAAGAGGTAGAATGTTGATGCATTATGTGCAATCATCTCTAGTGTAAGTGATTCTATGCTTACTTTGGCTCAACATACTACTAAAGCACATGAGGCTTGAGGCATATTGGCTCATCAATATGACACCAAGAACCACATTAGGATATAGAATTTAGAAAATCAATTCGCAAATGAAAAGAATTATGATTCTGAAAAGATTGAAGATTTTATCAAACAGATAAAACATCTTCAAGATCAATTGGCCAAAGTTGGTGTTGTGATAGCACCAGACGAGCTGGCTTAAGTATATGTATGTGTTCTAAGCAAAGTATAATGGATTAGTAACAACCCTTAACACTCAGGTAAGAACAAGTCCCCTTACATTTGAAGAGTTTTGTGCTATGCTCTTAGAAGAGGAGATGTGATTGAAGAATCGGCAAAGTACAAGTGATGCTTCATTCTCTACAAATGCAAAAGTTAAGGGCTCTTATAATGGATTAAAGAAGAAGCCAAAGAAGAAAAAATTCACAGGAAGCTTCTTCTATTGTGAAAATAAAGGCCATGCCATCAAGGATTGTAGAAGGAAGCAAGTTGATGAGTAGAATGGGATTGTAAAATCATGGTGGAAGAACAAAGAGTCTGCAAACAACAGAGAGCTGGAACTATGGGTAGATATTGAAGAGGCATGGTCATCTGCTCAAAGCTCTTATTGATGAACCATGGATTTTAGATAGTGGAGCTTCTCGCCATATGACTAGTAAAAAGGATTGGTATAGTTCCCTAGTGTCTCTACGGGAATCCATCAATGTAGTGGTGGGAAATGACTCCAAGTGTCCAACAGAAGGAACTCGAACCATCTCTTTTATCACTTCTCCAGGTGTTGAGAAAAAGTTATCCAATGTTCTCTATGTACTCACACTTAAAAGAAATTTGTTGTCAGTTTCTGCAATAACAGCTCGTGGACTAGAAGTTCACTTCAACAAGAGTGGTGCAAAAATCATGGATTCATTAGGTAATGTAGTAGGTAGGGATAAGACATGATAAATTGTATGAGTTAAGTGTCTGAACTACTACAAAAGATAAAGATGTAAGCAGGATATGGCACCAATGATTTGGGCATCTCAAATTTGTAGTCTTGAAGGAGATGCAAAGAACATGGATGGTTGCTCATTTGCCTGCATTTTCAAAGTTGAAGGAACCTTGTGAAGCTTGTATGATGGGCAAGCAACAACAAAAGACATTTCCAAGAGAGGCCAGCAATCGATCTCAAGCTCCTTTAGAGTTGGTACATGGTGATCTCTGTAGTAAAATGTCTACACTTGCTTTAGGAGGATCTTTCTACTTTTTG
Source organism: Ceratopteris richardii (assembly GCA_020310875.1). NCBI lineage: Eukaryota > Viridiplantae > Streptophyta > Polypodiopsida > Polypodiales > Pteridaceae > Ceratopteris > Ceratopteris richardii. The sequence continues at coordinate 68,575,861 of CM035415.1, forward strand.
CTATTAGTCGATGATTATAGTAGAAAGATGTGGATTTATTTCATTCAAGAGAAGGCTGATGCTTTTGAAAAATTTAAAATGTGGCATAAGTATGTGGAAAATGAATCAGGAAGGAAACTGAAGAAATTCCGAAGAGATAGAGGAGGTGAACTCTTATCAACAGAATTCAATAATTATTGTAAGGATCATGCTGTGAAAATGCAACTTACCACAACTCATACACCTCAACAAAAATGGCATTGTTGAGCATAGGAATAGGACACTAGTTGAAATGGCTCGCTCTATGTTAAAGGCTCAAGAAATGCCTCATTCAATCTGGGCAGAAGCAGTCAGTACAACAGTCTACATCCTCAATCGAAGCTACATGAAAGCACTGAAGGTGATGACTCCTCAAGAAGCATATTTTGGTAAAAAGCCTTTAATTTTGCATTTAAGAATTTTTGGTTGTTTTTGTTATGCACATATTCCTGATTCAACAAGGTCAAAGTTGGATTCAGGAAGCAAAAAGTGTGTCTTCGTAGGATATAGTAGGATTCTAAAGCATACGGGTTGTGGGATCCTAAGGCAAGGAAGATTTTTGTCAGCCATGATGTGGTGTTTGATGTACGACCAAACTTAGTAGAAGATAAAGATAAATCTACTATCTCATCAAACAGAGAAATACCTCACGTTGTGCCTATCAAAAGACTAGTTAAAGTTGAGGAGGAGGAGACATCTGATGGAGAAATTTCCTCAGTAAAAAGCCAACCAATTGTAGTAGCATAGCGTAAACCGAAGTGAGCACAATAGCTCTTTGATGATCACAATTCATATGTAGATGTACAAGAAGCATCCTCCGATGGATTATGAAGATCAAAGAGAATATAGGTGCAAAGAAGAGCCTCAGAACACATTGTTAACATGGCTCTAATGGCACATATCATGGGCTCAATAAAGGAACCTACCACTATTGATGAAGCCCTTGATGATCCAGGTTGGATAGCAGGAATGGAGTCTGCATGATAGTATACATCAAAATGATACATGGGATCTAATGGACTTGCCGCCAAAGAAGACAATAATAGGTTCTAAATGGATTTGGAAAGCTAAGTACAAAGACAATGGAACATTAGAAAAGTATAAGGCAAGATTAGTTGCACAGGGTTTTTCATACATCAAAGGATTTGAAGTTCAAGAAACTTTTGCACCAATAGCACGCATGACAACTATTCGGAATGCACTTGTAGTAGCTGCACAAAAGGCCTGGCCTATTTTTAAGATGGATGTCAAGTCTGCATTTTTTAATGGTCACCTCAAGGGAGGTATATGTATCTCAACCACCAGGTTTTGAGGTGCCCAATTCAGAAAATAAAGTTTGCAGGTTGAAGGAATCTTTTTATGGATTTAAGCAAGCTCCACTGGCCTGGTAGTAATGGATAGATATTTTTTCTCTTTTAAATATGGATTTTGAAAGAAGTACTTTTGATGGTAACTTGTATGTAATGAAAAGGGATAGCAAGATAGTTGTTGTCATTGTATATGTAGATGATTTGATCATTACAGGAGATCATCAAGAACTCATCAATCAAACTCGGATCAGCTTCAGAACTGAGTTCGAAATGACACACTTAGGTCTACTCCATTTTTTTCTCGGAATTAAAGTATGGCAAAGAAAGGATGGCATTTTCATCTCACAACAAAAATATGCCAAAGAAATTCTCAAGGCATTTGGAATGATGGAATCCAAACCAACTAGCACACTTATGGAGGTAAATCATCAGCTATCTATGGATGATGACATGCTTGATGTAGATGCTGAGAAGTATAGGAAGCTCGTTGGAAGCCTTATTTTTCTGTGCAACACTAGACAAGACATTTGCTATGCTTTTGGGGTGTTAAGTAGGTTTTCCAATAAACATAAGGAGAGTCACTCGAATGCTGGAATGTAAATTCTAAGGTACATTGCAAGAACCTTAGATTTTGGTATTTTTAATACCACAGGTGATACACTTCAGGGATATTGTCATTCAGATTGGGCTCAAGATTGTGATTCTAGAAAATTAGCTTCTGGATATTGTTTCTCACTTGGTTCAGGAATAGTTTCTTGGGTAAGTAGGAATCAACGAACTCTTGCACTCTTCTCCACTTAAGTAGAGTACAAAGTAGCTTGTTTTGCTTCTTGTGAGGCAGTCTCGTTAAGGAGAATTCTTGCAGATCTAGGCTTTCCATAAAATATGGCGACTATAATTAAGTGTGATAATCAAAGTATTGAGGCACCTATTTATAGGCCCCCCTAGGACTTCCCTCTAGAATCTTCAAACCTCCTTACCCAACCTTCTATTTTTGGACTTCCTTTTTATTTCTCTTGGACTAATGTTTTTGGTTTCACACGTAATGTACAAAATTAAATCAAATTAAAGGGTTAGGACTTAGGATAAATGATAAATCTAAGGATCCAATCTCGGGTTTCTCATTGGCAAAGTTGGGGTTTGCTTACAACTAAAGTCAGACTCATCAAATCAAGGGTTTATTTATAGTTAGGGTCTAAATGTCTAGGGTTTCTAAGGGTCTAGGTTAGGTTTTTATGGGTTAAAACTCAGGTTTTCATAGGGTTTCTAAGGGGCAACCTAGGTTTTGGAGGGTTAGAAGTTAGTTTCATGAACTATTTACAAATATATAGACCTAATCCACATATTTGACATGGGTTCTCATCTCATAATTAATTAAATCAACCAAAACATGCACAGATTATACCCCTTTCTCGGTCAAAAAAAATACCATAATAAAAAAATCAATGAACTTTAAAAATTTTGCAAGCATTCATTAATAAAGTTTATTCTATGGGGTATCAGGATGCCACTCGTCCTGAGGTGAGTACTTTTTATGTAGATCCAATACAAAGAAATGCTATGCCTATTCCTAACATACAAGGTTACATAATGCCTCACCCTACACCTCCAATGAAACTTGTTTCTCAACATGCACCTGCACCACCAGTAGCCCACATTGCAGAGAAACACTAGGCCCTTTGAGAGATGAGCAACTAATGGGTTTGGAGGGGCAAAGAGATGTGTGTGGTGTGATGCACAAGAACATTTCTCCTATGCATGTGAAGAGCTAAAGCAAGCAAAAGAACATCAGGTAGTAATAGATATAGATAAGAAACTCTAGGACTTTAGAACCTACCTTCCTCTACTTGTAAATTGGGGGAAGGGAGGAATGAAGAAATTTTTTCGAGAATCTGCCAAGTAATAATGCTAGCACATCAATGGCTCAGTTAGAGCCACTAGAGGAAGGGGATGAAGAGGATTCTAGGCCTCAACCACAAAGGAATTACTCTGTAAAAGCTTTAGTGAGAGCTAGGTATGCGATCATGCAGAAGACTGCTTGGAAGTCTCCTATAGGTGAGTTCTCTATCTATTCACATATAGCCAATGTAGAGGAAAAGAGAAAGAGGGATGAGAACCAAGAATGTTGAGCCAGAGAGGAGAGTGACAAGGAAACAAAGTCTAGAAGCTGGTGAAAAGGCTAAAGAACCTGAGAAGAGATTGGAATTTAAAGAGCCTCTTGCTTCTCAGGCAGAGGCAAAGAAGACAGAAAAAAAAGAAGGAAAGAGGGTAGTTGGGCCAATCAATATCCAAGAGCCAAATAAGAGAAGGAGAAAGAACAAGAACACGCTCTAAGGACTGATGATGTTCAAGAGAATATTCATAAAAAATATAAAGAGAAGAAGAAGAAAAAAACCAAAATCTATACTAATTTTTGAGCTAGAAAAGAAGAATGATGCAAGAGAGATATTAAATGATATTCTATTAAAGAGCGAAGTGACCACGTCCTTGGAGCATGTTTTCTGTATAGCAAAACTAGAACTCAAGGATAGCATTATTAAGTTGATAAAAAGAAAAATATTCCCATTACCTGAGGATGTCGAGATGGAAGAGGAAACTGAAGATACACAAGTAACAAATGAAGGAGTAGCCTTAAGTGATACTTTTGACGATGAAGATGATCAGATTGCAAGGTGCCATAGGAATTCCTTAGGTCCTATTATACCCAATGGGGAGATGAGAAGGATATAAAGTGAGTATATGAGGACTTTTTGGGCAATAGGGACACCTGAAATCAAGGTGAAATTAGGAAGTAATGAAGATTCATGTTTTGCTTTGGCCTTGATTGACTCAACGTCAAAAATAAATATGATCCTTAAGAAGTTATATGATCAGTTTAGGTGGCCTATAGATAAGGACCATGGATGGAGGATAAGGATGGTGGATAAGGGCTTTCGAGCTTGCTTGGGGCATGCGCCTTTGTACCTATGATGATTGGTGGTATTTTTTAGGAATTCCACTTCTTCATCGAAGATCACTATTTCTATGAGGCTATCCTTGGGCAGCCTTTTATAGCTGATGTGCAAATGGAAACTATAGGGATGGATGATGTATCTATATATGCATGAATCCCGTCAAGATCTAGTCTACATTCTTTACAAGTAATGACAATGTGCCCAAATCATTCAAGAAATAGAAAGAATATAAGAAAGTGGCCCATTAACTCTCATGATCATGATGATTGTATGCTCGTAGGAGAGTATCGAGCTGTTGATGATCAAAATTTTTGTGAGGATCCATTATTGAGCAAGACAACAATGGGAATTGGTTTGATGTCTCGTGAGGCTCTATACGTAGCTTTGAGAGTTTCTCTATATAATCATCTACATTTATTTCGCTGTGTTTACAAAGGGAAAATATTTCAAATAAGTTCAAAAAAGTTAATGAAAGATATTATAAAGTTTTATGAATCATGTTGCTGGATGAGAAGATAGAGAATCTGATCCAGTTGGAAAGAAGTTTGAGTAGTCGAGAAGAGCTTGAGCAAGCACTTAAAATAAATGAAAAAATCAGATATCATTATGCTCCATTTTATCCAAGAGTATGAATGATTGATGAGTTCTTGAGAGACCATGAATGTGAACACAAAATATAAGACTGTGGATAAGAAAGTGAAACCCATAGCACAACCTTTACCAGAAGATAGTCATGAGAAGTATCTTCAAGTGTTAGATGACCCTATGCTAAGACAATGAGAGCTCATAGGGCATCATTTTATTGATGAGAGTGTTAAAGAAACAAAGTTTGTTGATAGTTCATTCCTAAGAGAAGAAGAAAAGGAGCAATTTTAAGAAGTCATCAAGAAACATGAGAAAGTGTTTGCACTTTTCCCACATGAGATAGGTTGTGTGGATCCAAAACAAGTAACACCCATGAATATCTTTACAATACATATATCGTGGAATATCTTGGCCTATACTTGTCCCAAACTCACTTGCCTCAGCTCATGAGGCTATTAAATGAAAAGATATCCATGCAAATATTGGAACTCTCCTTGACTCCATATTCAAATAGGTGGTTCACAGTGACAAAGAAGAATGGCAAACTTCATTTCATTCAAGATATGTAGCTTGTGAACAAAATCACAATTAGAAATGTAAGGATAGGACCTATAGTAGATGAGTTTGCTCAAGTGTTTGGTAGGCATTCCATGTATTATATGGGTAATCTGTATTCAAGGTATTACCAATTTTAGTTGGCTATTGAGAGTAGAGATGCGCGACCATAAAGACTCCACTGGTCCTTGTACGCATGTGTACTTTGCCACACAGAGCAACAAATTTTGTGGCTCACATGATGAATGCGATGAACCTAGTCTTACGAGACTTTATACCATCACTTATTATGCCCTTTATTGATGATATTCTCATAAAGAGATTTCAAGAAAGATGACGTATACTCGGTCCATAGGATGCATGCCTATTGAATTGATGTATTATCAAAAGCTGGTCTTCCACATCCAGACTCAAATATTGACTAGGTTGTGGCTCCCATGAAATGATGGAATGACGAGAAAAGAACCTTTATCATTGAGAATCAAGTAGTTAGAGCAAGGGAACGAAAAATTGAAAGAAACAAACCAGAAGATAAAGGAGTCTAACTTCAAAAACAAGAACTACTTTGACAAAACTCATCAATTCAGACCACATAGGATCGAGGTAGGTGACTGGGTATTGGTGTACAATAGTCCATTTGACACTCAGTATGACTCTAGGAAAAAGTTGACTAAATAATGGTTTGGGCCATATGTAGTGATGTCAGTGTTTGAAAATGAAATGTATGTGCTTTGCACACTTGACAATACTCCTTTGAGGTCTTTGATTGTAGGAAAGAGGATAAAGTTATTCAAGGAAAGAAATGACATAACTTATCAGATTGAGTAGGAGTTATGGAGGAACCTCATGCTAATGTTGATACTGATGAAGAACAATAAATCATGAAATTCAAGAAAATCTGGATTGAACAATGATGAAGATGAACCAAATTAATCATGTGAAACATTTCCAGTTTCAATTTTTTTTTTGGAAAGAACATATGCATTGCGTTGTTGTGTGTGATAAAGATCTGTACAAATTCAAGAAAATTAAGTAGGAAATGAGTTAGCAAACATCTATTATGGTTTTGCACGAAGCATGAATGGCTAGAAATGATATGAATAGAATTAGTTAGCGTAGAAAAGACTTTTGGGAGTGAAAGCTTGGGAATGTGATGGCATACTTCAACTGTGTGTGTGTATATGCTGAAAGATTTGAACACTTAGTGAGTGGGATTCTTTGGATCCTACCATTTATTTCTTACAAGATTCTACCTTCAAATAGATCATGATTTGAGAAAAACCTTCATACTCAAGCCAATAGTATATGCATATTCATGTTGTTAGTACGTTGTGATGGGCTAGTAGGTGGGTGGAACATTTTTGATTGGGTGATCAAGACCCCAAGCTGATGCTAGTTTCATCAGACACCTCACCTATATGTTTTCATGCACCTGCATGGGTTGGTAGGCAGGTGGACTCACTCTCTTCGAGTGGTCAGAGCCACGAGTTGATGTCGATCTCATGTAGGGCTGACGTTGTGTGTCGTGCACTATGTTAGGTCGATAGAAAGGTGGGTTAAACTTGGTTGGGTAGACAAGTCCATGAGTCGCACCTAATTTTGGCATAGGCTGACTTGTGAAATAAAGATAAAAAGAAAAATTGTGGAGGTGAGATGAAGACAAGAAAAAAAAGAAAAGAAAAAGAAAAGACAAAGAAAAATAAAAAAGTAAAAGAAAAGAAAAAGATTGAATGGAGAGTTGGATAGTAGGAGATAAATTTAGGGATCAGGGCATATTCTACAACCTCAGTTAGTAGAGCTTAGTATATGCTAGTATTTAGGATAGGTTGCTAGATCTCAACGAGTTGAACAAACAAAAGTTCTATGAAGCATACGGTTTATTCATATGATTACTTGTCTCATTGTAGAAGCCAAAACGTAGTATGACATTTGTAAAGCTTGCATCCACTTCATTTTCTTGTACTAATCTTTACAAATTCTCATGGAATGCATGAGATCAGGTTTCAATTTTCAAAAAGAAAAACATAAAAATTAAAAATATTTTTCAAAAGAATCTTGATATGCTTCGGTTGGATTTTGCGGGTTGGCCCATCGGGACGATGTGTATGTTTAGTGGGGGCTGATGTTGGGATGCATCCCTCAAGGAAGTTTACACCAAGAATTTTTTTCAAGTTCATTTCATTTCTTTTCTAGGTATGATATGATGTTTCGACTGGGAAAGAGTTATAATCTATGCATGTTTTGATTGATCTGATTAATTATGAGATGAGAAACCATGCCATTTATGTAGATTAGACCTGAATATTTGTAAATAGTCCACTAACCTAACTTTGAACCCCTGAAATCCATGGTTTGACCATTCAAAATCGTAGAAAACCTATTTTTTACCCTTGAAACCCTAGGTTTGATCCTTAGAAACCCTAGGAGTTTAGGTCATAAAAGTAAATAAAACCATTAATTAATGTGCTTGACCTTAAGCATAGATAAACCTTGAATTTCTCCAATTGAAACCCTAGGTTAGAACCTTAGATTTTCCCTTTACCCTAAGTCTAATGCTTTTAATTAATTAAAATTGTACATAAGGTGTTAAACCAAACCTTAGTCCAAAAATAAAAAGAGAAAAAGAAAAAGAAAAAAAATAGAAAGAAGAAAAATTGGAAAACTTAAAAAGAAGAAAAACCAAAATAGAAATAAAGGATGGAATTTTCCAAAAATAGGAAAAGAACATGCAAGAAGATTTTGGAAATAGAAAGAATCAATGAGGAGGTTAGAAGATTCTAGAGAGAAGCCCTTAGGAAGACCTATAAATAGAGTTCTCAGGCTCATTTGGTTTTCCTCCATAGATTCTCTCCAGGTACACTTCTTATCTTTTGTTGTCCATTCTTTACATTTCTTGTACATGCTATTTAGCTTCTTGTTCATGCTCTCCATTACCATGCCCATAGAGAGAGAAAGAGAGAGTGAGAGAGAGAGAGGCATCTATCACTCTTCCCTCTCCGCTGCTCTTCTTCTCACCACAAACTTTGAAAGGTTGCTAATTGTTGTTGTATCGACAATGACTCTTTGTGCGTGTTGAGAAAGAAATAAGTTGAAGATAGATAAATGAATGATTGCTTTCTTCCAAATCAGTTTAGGTGAATGGTTTTCTCATGCATATTATCTTGTGATTCAATAGTTGCAATTTCATATTCTAGCTTCTTTTTTTCAGACTTCAAATAAACGCATCTGTAGAATAAAGATACTTGAAAAAGAGATTCGCAGAGGACTGATGCATAACATAGAGAGTTAAACCATGAGCTCTTCATAGCATACTCTGCCAGCTGAGAGATCACTCTGAGGGAGAGAGAGAGAGAGAGAGAGAGAGAGAGAGAGAGAGAGGCAAACAAGTGATGAAGTCGACCCTGTAGCATGCGTGGAACAGAAAAGTTGGAGGCAGAGGAGTTGATAGCAAATGCATAACTTAATCAAAGAATTATCGATAGTCTTGTCGATCTCCATCCATTTTTCATGCTTATTAGCTTGAGAGAGGCAGCAAGGATTGTTCAACAGAGGCCGTGTGGTAGAGTCAGAAGAGGCAGTAATGATGGTCATACGACAGAAAGAGTGAGATGGGCAATCGAAGAGAAAATCGAGAGAGAAAGAGAGAGAGTGTGTGTCTGAGAGAGAGAGAGAGGGGGAAACGTAGATGACCAGAAAGCTTGAAGGCCGTGTAGATGACTTTGTGAGGAGGATCAAATTTGAGGAGAAAAGAGAGAGGGGGGAATGCAAATTAGCAAAACTCTTGAAGGCAGTAGTCAATGAGTTTGTCAAGAGGATCAAATCCGAGGAGAACAGAGAGAGAGAGAGAAACACAGAGAGAGAGAGAGAGAAACAAAGAGAGAGAGAGAGAGAGAGAGAGAGAGAAATGCAGATGCACAGAAAGCTTGAAGGTGATGGCAGATGGGTTCATGAGGAGGATCAAGTCTGAGGAGAACAGAGAGAGAGAGAGAGAGAGAGAGAGAGAGAAAGTCAAGGAGGAAGTTTCCTTCTGAAAACATTCGCAGAAAAAGATGCGCAAAGGTGGTCAAAAAGAGATATGGAGAAGGTCGAGAGAGAGAGAGATGGAGGTTACTATGCACATAGAGGAACATGAACCATGCTTCTGGAAACACGGAGATCTTATGATGATGCAAGTTCGAGCTCCTATGGAGGTATTTTATGCAGAAAAATCTTGATTTGAATCATGATCTTAAAATAGGTGATGGATTGCATAGAAACCCCTTTCACTCCTTCCAATCAAAAAGCGCGTGATATGTATCTATCGCACATGGTTTCCTATCCTCATTATCATTCGTTATCATTTGAAGGTTGAGATACAAGAATGCAAGAAGACAAAATAGAGAGTGGACATGTAGAGATTTTGAAAGAATTGTTCAAATCCAAGATTTCCGTAAGTCAGCAAATTTATGGGAACATAATGTAACATAGCCTTCCACTTGGAGCTCGCATTCTAAGTTAATATGCCACACAGAGAAATAACATAGATTGAGGTGACCATTGCTATTGGAAATATGTGAATACTATCCATAACGTAAACTTTATATGTGAAATTGTTGAGTAAATGTGCAAAGTAAGGGATTATTTTTAAGAGGGTTTTATTTATTTGTGTTTTTGAAATGTGTTAATGATTTCTTATGCCCTCGCGGATTCTCTCCATATTTTATCCAAGGACAGTAGATCTTTTCGAGTTATTATATGAAGTAAAGTTGAAGTTTTTGAAGACCAAAGTGAAGGAGTACTCCTGCACAAGTTCTCTCCAGGTTAGTAACGGATTTTGAAAGTAAAGAGATTTATTTGAAGAAAAGCTTTTGAAAGATCAAGGACCCAAATTATAGATCAAAGACCCGAAGTGAAGTGAAGACCTACTACAAAAATTGAAGAGAAGTTGAAGGGCATCCTTTCACACTATACCGGAATGACTATCTTGTAGTTCAGCAATCCGCTTTGTAGCGGAATTTTTTTATATCATTCAAACTCACATGATGACACCAGTTGTATATTCATTGCCATCATTGAGTATAGTTTGTTTATTTGGAACATTGATCCAGTGGTTTCTATTTTTTAGCATTGTATATTTTATTCCCCATTCACGATGCATACACCTTACTACCTCCTACCATGTGATGGAGCGCTTTTGACTTTATCTTCTGAGGCACTAGCCTATGTTATGATGAACTACGAGGGGTGAGGTGCCCAATGTGTAGATGCTGCTCGTCAGACGGGGGGACAATGCACACCCAGTAGGGCGTGATCCAACCGCACACCGCTATTCCCCTTCTAGACATCTTTATCTTCCTGATAACCTTGTGCCTGTCAGTGAAGATTGATGTTGAAGAAGACTAACCAACACCTAAATCAGCCATAAGGCATTTGAGCCACACACACTTGACAATCACTGTGAAAGGTGCCGTATAATCAGCCTCACAACTAGAAGTGGTCATAATAGGCTACTCATTGCTCAACTAGAATATACATGATCTACCAAGCATGAATCAAAGCTACTATTAGACACACAAGTGTCATAGCAACCAGCCCAAGAAAAGTAAAAAAAAGTAGATAAATGTGGCACTTGTGATCCCCCTTGGGATAAATAAATCCAAGTAGTCAGGTACCGCTCAAGTAGCAAAAAATGCGCATAACCACCTACCAATGCTTGACACCTAGGTGATGAATAAATCTGCTTATCTATGAGAGAGAAAACTTAATATCTGGTCTAGTAATGCATACGTAAATCAAGTATCCAACATGGTGCTAATAGAAAAGAACATCAAATGCATCTCCAACATCATGAAGACTCAATCGTCAACCTTTTCTCTAGGGAGTGGCAATAGGTTTATAGTATTCAAGGCCAAAACGCTGCAATAATTTGTCAATATATTTTGTTTAACACAAAGCTATTCTGTCATCAACTTGCGTAAATTGAATGCTCAAATAATGATGCAAATACCCCAAATTTGACATCTCAAATGAGGCATGTAGGTTAGCATTAAAATAAACAAAATGATTTTCACAAGGACTAGTGAGAAGCATGTCATCAACATACATAAATGATCAGAAGCACATCATCAACACACTTAACATATAAGGTGCTTTCAGTTGGACTGTTCTAAAAACCATGTGCGACCAAATAGGCATGTATCTTTTCATACCAAGCACGTGGTGCTTGCTTCAAACCATATAATGCCTTTTTCAACCTGCACACTTCGTTTTCATGCCCTTTCTACAAAAAGGCATGGGGCTGAAAAACATACAATTCTTCATCTACGTTACCATTCAAAAATGTAGTTTTCATGTCCAATTGATGTACATTCCAACCATGATGAGTTGCAAGTGCATAGATGCTACGGACAATAGCCTTTTGTCAAGTAGGAGCAAATGTCTCATCAAAATCAATGCCTCTTTCTTGAGAATACCCCTTTGCAACAAGCCTAGCCTTATACCTGTCAACTGTTCTATCCAGCTTACAAGTCCACTTGTATACCCACTTAGTGCGAATGGCCTTCGAGCCAAGAGGCACGTGACATAAAGAACAAGTACCATTTTATCATGATAACATCGTAATTAGATTGTATAAGAGCCATCAAATTTTCACTATAATGGGAAACATGCTCATTCCCATTATAGAGACTAGAGGCAACCATATCATACAAATCTGATGCAAAAGGGGCATTATGTGAGCTTGAACAAGCATGATATGATAGAAGTGCATCTAGTTTGTTGTCACACAAAGTCTGCATGATCCATTTTGGCATTGTTTTGGCCTCCTCAATATTGGCTCTTTCATCAACAAGTCCATTATGCAAATCTACATAAAAAATGGAATGTTGTTTCCTCATTAGGACCAAAGACATGTATGACACTTTGTTGCCTCTTTTTACTACAAATCTGTAAAGGCTAGGAAGATGCCTCATTAGGACCAATGCTAGACTATCCACTAGTAAAAAGAGGCAACAAAGTGTCATACATGTCTTTGAAGCTAACTAATGTCTCCTTAGTACATGTAAGTAAGGGTTAAATATCTCCTTAGTACATGAAAGTAAGGGTTAAATATCATCTTCCACAAAACAACATCATGACTAACCAAAATGTTCCGATAACAAGATAAAAGGAGTTGTTGGTGCATGTGACAAGATTCCCTTTATGGACAGGCTCGAGTGAAGTGAAGAAATTGCAATTCGAGGTAATATGTTTGTTTTCCCCACTATCAAAGTACAAAACAACTAAGTCTACTACAGACATACAATGTTCATGTGAAGATGGGTCAAAATTACAAACAGTTGTAGACACCCATTCTTCATTTTGCACAAGATTAGTAAACTCTATTTTAAGTGTAGATGCCTCTACAACAACCATTCCCACCGCTTTCTTCCTTGACTCTTTAGAAGCAAGTTCTGGATAGCTCTTGATGACATGAGTATTATCTTTACACTATTTTCAAAACAATTTTTGCTTTTTTTTTCTTCTCTTCTTTGTATTCCTTCCTTGATTGTGCGGAATCATCAAACTTTTGCTTACTAGTAAAAGATCTCTATTTACCTTTGCCCTTCTAACTAGCCAAGAAAGCTTGATTTGCAACACACATAATGGAGTGTTCAGCCTAGAGTGACCTTCCTGCAATAGAACAAGGACTAACTCCTCAAATCTTAACGCATTTGGATTGCCTTTCATCATCAAACGAAGAGTAGAAGCAGAACTATGATATGAATCGAGAAGATCATTCAGGTTAGTCTACGTAAGTGATCTGTTAGGCAAGAATTCATTAGTAGAAATCAATTGCTCTTTCACATCCTTAATCTTTGTCAAAAAATTATCAATAGAATCACCTTCATTCATGTGCTCACTCTTTTGTTTTTGGAAGTAAGCAACGAGAGCCTCATTCCTTGCTTGATATAAAGTACTAAGTGTATCCCAAGCACTCTTAGCTGATCTACAAGAGCAAATGTGAGGAATAATGGCACATTTGAGAGACAAGGCTATCAATGCATGTGCTTGAGCACCCTTGCCATCCTAGAGAATTCAGTCTAGAGTAGGTGCAACAATAACTGTAGCACAAACAGGAACATGAAGAATATCATCATCTTCAATGCCCTCTGCATCACTTTCAACAACTATGTTTGCACGTGAAATAGGATATTTTGTACTACCTTGTGTAATGTTCCATAGTCATTCTACAACCAATACATGACTCACGATATCAGACCATAATGGGTAATTGGTACTGTCCAACTTATCTTCAATAGCCAACATATAGAATACATCACTGCTTTCACTGATGGCCACTGGCTAAAATACCTTCATACAAAAAGATCATTGTATATGAAAACATTGAGTAGAACTAGCTTGTCTAGTATCGCTAAACCTATAGCAAACTTTGAGACACTTATACTGGCGAACCAAAACTTGTATATATCTTTGGCACAAAAAGACAAAATAGCCTGCACAAGCACTACGATAGTGCATTTGGAGGTTGAGAGGAGCTCAAATCATAATTTTGATCATGAGCAAAGGGGTGTTAATGATGCTCTAGATGAAGCAATGACCTCCTTTGACACCATTTCTTGGAGTTTGAGGTCTACGGAAGCACACAAACAACACAAGGAAAAAGAAGAAGCTTGGATCACAACACGTTGTTGGAAGTATTGGTTGCTCAGATGATGGATCAAGTCATCTTCCAATTTGGTCGGCACACACTGGGTGTTTGGAGCAAACGCAGGTAAGTTAAGTATACTTGATGACTTGGGTAAATGAAGTTTCAAGTAACTTTAATTAATTAAGTTAGGAAAGAAGTAATAAATATCTCAAATTAACTAATGTGGAATGTTTATCAGTCTATGCATCTATTGACCATATTGTTGAGCTACTTTATACCTAGAAATAGCATCTTGATATGGTGGTAAAATTAATGATTCCTCAGTTATATATTCTTTAATAATCTCTTCTACTTGGGTTTCAATTTTTTTTGGTTGAGTACGTCTATTTAGAGGTGGCAGAAATACATTTTCACTACTCCGAGGTTCTGGACATGCAATGGAAAACAAAGTTAAATATCTTGACAAACAATAATCATAGGACGAGGAAATGAAATATTCTTCAATAATTTGATCCTTAATTATCTTTTCTAATTCTACCTCTATAGTTTCATTAGATTCATGTTCGGTAGTAGTATTGTTATGAGTGGGAAGCAACAATGTTTGTAAAAAAAAAGATGAAGTAAATTCATTTGGAAATTCATTTGGAAATTCATTTGCAGTTGTATTGCTTTGAGTCATCAGATAATAGAAACAATGTACTAGATCTAAATGAAAGCTATAGTTCTAAATGAAAGCCTTTCTATGAAAGTGAAAGATCTAAATATAAGCCTATACAAGGCTAATACAAGCTTAAGTAAGAAAAAGAAGTCGGAGAAGCAACAGGTAAACAACTCCAGCTCCAATTTCTTGAAATGTAAATGCTTGAAATCTCTGTCAAAACTCTTCAATCTTTGCTTTTTTTGTATTCTTGATATTTTTCAACGTCTGCAAGAAACATATGGAGCATACGTATATCTCAATAAATCATTTACATTCAAATATGCATTCTAAAAATATTCATACATATGTTACACATGCCTATATGTTCATGCTAACATACAGTTACTTGGATACTAGCACACACTCTAATTCATGTTAACACAGACTCTTTCATATGCACATGTTAACACTAGGCTCATGCATAGAAACATGCATTTGCACACATACTAACACATGCATCTATTATTCATATGCACATACATATATGCTCAGGTTTCTACATTCATGCTTATGTTCATGCACACTTGCATCATGCTCATTCATTGTTATGCTCTAACACTCATTAATTCATGTATGCATACACATGAGCACATGCATCTACTAAAACTACGCATGCATATTTATACTCTTGCATAAATAGACATCAATATAAACTAATCCTCTACTCATAAATTTATGATAATACACACTCTATTATATGCACATGCATATATTCTTAGGTTTCAAATAACATGCATACATGTTGCTAACATACATATGTCTACATACACATAAGTAAACATACTACTTACATCCATACATGATTCCTGTACTTCTCTTATTCATGCATATATTCAAAACATAACACATATATGTATTTTCATATGCATTCATAGTGTGCATTCAAATATCTAATGCATGTTCAAATATGCTAAAACACTTCTTAAACACATGCGTACTAACATGATAAGGCACATATCATGCTCACATATGTTCACATGCACTCGACATTATGTATATATACATATCTCATCATTCTTATACATACTTATACATTATCTTACATCCATGAATACATTCATGCATGTGTATGCATGCTATGTTATGTACTCATAAACATGCATATGCCACTATCTTTCACATGATTTTTGGCCAAGATGATGTGGTTCCTTTAGATCTCTTTTTATCCACACGCAAGGCTGCATAAGGGCATAAATGGACAGGCCATGGGCTATCCTCTCACATCATTTCTATGTGAAACTAGACTAAGAGTTCCGATATGTATATATGTAGTGAAGAAAAGACAAAAACCCTATTTTGATGCACACATGAAGGATAAAGGATTGAAAACGAGTGATTTAGTTTTGGTGTACACATTGTAAAAGCATGAACAAAAGAGAAATGTGGCTATGGACCCATGATTATTAATACAATATTAACTAGTGTTGTTGAGTTGTTAGCCACTTTAGAAGGTGATGTGTTGCCAAACTACATCACTATTTGTCAAGTGAAGCTATATCAAGAGAGTTTGAGAGAAGAGATGCTCAGACAAATCTATGTGGCTAAGAAGAAAAAGGAAGAAGAGAAAGAATAAGGCAACAAGCTCAAGCTCAAGCCTTAGAATGTGTTAAGAGAATGAAATTAAGCAGACAACACTTAGATCAACCAAACAACAATAATGATCTCCCCCACTCTTAGGCCCATTCTCATCACATGGTTGTTTGCTAGACTAAGAGAAATACCTCTATAGGCATCATTGATAGAGGAACATTTGTTTCGGCTACACCACATTCAAGAAAATTAAGGAATTTATTGATCTAGGATTTACTCTAGATCCTAAAGAGATAGGATGTGTAGATTGTAGGATAGTTTCATCAATGATTACTTTTACTATTCCTCATATTCCTTGGAATTTGCACCCTACTCCGATACCTAAAGCTCATCTTTGAGAGTTCATTAGATTGCTTAAAGATAAAATGAATATGCATATTCTAGAATCTTCTTTAGCTCCCTATTCAAACCATTGCTTTACTATGCCCAAAAAGAATGGAAAACTTTGATTTATCCAAGATCTTCAGCCGGTTATTAATATGACCATTACAAATGCGGGTACAAGTCCAATTGTGGATGAATTTGTAAAAGCTTTTATAGGAAATATTATTTATTCAATGGGCAATCTCTACTCTAGTTATGGCCAATTCCAATTGGCACTAGAAAGTAGAGACATCACTACAATGAAGACACCTCTTGGATTATTTAGGATGTGTTTGTAACCACAATGTGCAACCAATTATGTAGCTCAAATGATGAGTGCCATGAATTTGGGTTTGCACGACTTCATTCCGCACATTACTATGCCCTTTATAGATGATATTCCAAATTAAGGGTTGCTTGGAAGAAGAGAAAGATAGCACTTTCGATGATGATGGATTTCCTAGATTTATGAAAGCTCATATCCTTGATTGCCAAAAGATCTTTTGGAGGTTTATTCAAGTTGGCGTAACATTGTCTATAGAGAAATCTATTTTTGGGGTTAAGGAGGTTCTTATTGTCGGTCATCTTTGTGGACATTATAGACGAAAGCCATATCCTCAGAAAATTGACGCCATTAGTAAGATTACGGAGACATGTCAAAATGTGAGTGAGGTTCGTAGATTTTTAGCTGCTTGCATCTTTTATGTAATTTGGATACCACATTTTGCACATGCGGCTGATTTTCTCTATGACTTGTTAAGAAAGAAAAGGAAATTTTTATGGGATGAAAAACATACTCATGCGATGCATAAATTAAAGAAGTTGCTGCAAGAAGCTCCAATTCTTAAGCGTGTAGATTATTCGGGAAATAAGAATATCATATTGATTGTTGATACTAGCCCTATTGGGATAGGCAGAGTCATAAGTCAAGAAGATACTGATGGAAATAGATATGCAACTAGATTTGGGGAAACAAAATTTGCATGAAACTCAACATAAGTATCCTAAAATTAAAAGGGAACTTCCCTAGACTGCTAATATGATGAGCGAGGAACTAGAAACTCAACATAAGTATTCTCAAATCTTGTCTTGGACATCACTTCCCTAGAATGCTAATATGATGAGAGAGGAAGTATTAAGCATACGATTGCAACAATTAGAGCAAGGAACACAAAGATTAAATGAAGTTGTACAAGAATTAAAAGAATCAAGAATTAAAAACAAAATTTATTTTGATAAAAGACATCGATTACGTCCACTTAAGATACAAGAGGGAGATTGGGTGTTAGTTTATGACGGTTAATTTGATACTCAATATGAGGCAAGAAAGAAATTAATGAAATGTTGGTTTGAACCGTACATAGTGTTCAAAGTAAATGATAATAATACTTATATTTTGATGGAAATGGATTAAACTATTTTTAATGTTCCTTTTGCAGGTAAAAGAGTTAAATTGTGCAAACAAAGGAATGAAGAACATTATGAGTTACTGTATGATGTAGAATGACTGAATTTTGATTAATAGAAAGGATGTATGGATTTTTCTTTTAATGTGCATTTTGTTTTACAAGTATGACGATAAAAGTTTATTTATGAAAAGTAATTTTCCTTGTGAGTCTATAGTTGTTGCTTTTTAGCAAGATTTGAAGATGCTTTTGAGCAAATAAATTAAAGATTGTTTTATGATAAAGTTGAAGATGAGAAGATTGAAGAAGAAGTTTATTTTAGGTTGTATTTTCCGATGTTCTACATTCTTTATGGTTTTGTTTATGCATATCACTTGCATGCATAATAACAAATATAATTAGAAAATCTGGGATGAAAATTATCACATTATAAAGAAAAACTATTTAGCCATAGTAGGGAAAGAACCATGATTCAAGTTTCTAAGTCTATGAATTGAGTGAGGATTTGCATTATGGGCACAAGGATTTGTAGTGCCTTTCAAATAATGGAATTAATTGTATATATGTAGGAGCATATAGATGCATGATCCATGTCTATGAGATCCTAGGTCTTTCTTATACATACATATAGAACCTTAGCTCAAGTTAAGGGGTTAAGCATTTCCCCTTCAAAACAAAATTATTGCGAATGTAAAAAATAGGACCAAAATAGAAAAAAGAAAAGAAAAGGATATATGATAAAAGGATGTTATACCTTCTTTCACCCAAAAAAGGTATCATCTATATGAAGATACTTGTAAGAAAAAAGAAAAGAAAAGAAAAGAAAAGCATATATGATAAACGGATGTTATACCTTCTTTCACATCATACTTGCATGAAGTCGAAGATGAAAAAAAACCAGATGTGGGAAACACATTTAGTGAATAAAATTGGGCAAACAAGGTGGATGTATGTATGAGTATATCTAGTTGATTTCTTTGCCATGTTTGATTGTGTATATGTAAGTGCATGTATATGATGAAACTAGATTTTTAGTGGATGAAGAAGACTTTTGATTTGTAATGATCTTTACAAAGTTTATAGATGAATGAAATTTAGATTAATGTTTCATTGATTGACCTGGTTGATAGATTAAGTTTATAATTTGATATTTTTTCATTATCATATTGAACTTAAATAAACTTCATGAGCATGTTGTATAAAGATTGTTATATTTGAAAAATTTGCAATTAATTTATAAAAGAGTTGATGTTGTGATATGGTTGACTTTCAAGATGATCGTCACAAATACTGCTTCCCTCGATCTGCAAATTCACCCATCGGGACGATGTGCATGTTTGGTGGGGGTGAATGTAGGAACGATTTCAACCTTCACGATGATATTGAGGGAACTGAAAATATTTTTGATTGGTGATATCTAGACCCCTCTATAACATTGTTGATAAACTGTTTTGAGTTAAACTATTTTCACTGGGAGTGTCTATTTTCACTGGGAGTGTCTGCATATATAAATTACTGAAGCTTATGTGTACATGTTAGGGTTTTACCCTAAAAAGTTATTTCAATGTGTGACTGTATCCTAGAATGTAGGGGTATGGGTAGAAACTTATAGGGTTAGCTAAATAAATGGGTATTTAAGTATAAATATGGCTATTTATGAGGGTTTCAAAGGGTATATATGGATATGTAGGCGTTACATTGATGTGTGTGAACCTTTAATTTAATCATGATATGAATACATTTAGTTAAAATTTCTTATACTTTATACATTATTTCTTGTAAACTTAAATCAAAAGTTTAAATGAATTATTAATTTAAAAACCAATTAAATTAAAATGAAAAATTAAAATGAATAGATTATGTGTGGTGTATGTAAGTCAATGTTAAAGAGTTGTACATAAAAGATGTGTAATTAAAGTATGATAATAGTAAATTTAAAAGAATGGTGTATGAGAGTGTAGAACAAAAGAGAGGAGGAGAAGATTTATGCAGATAAATTGATTAAAGTAGAGATTGAAAAAGTGTGGTTGATAGATTAAAGTAAACATCCAAAAGAATGGTATACAAATGTGTTGTGTGTGTATATATACATACACACACACACACACACACACACATATATATATATATATATATATATATATATATATATATATATATATATATATATATATATATATATATATATATATATATATATATATATATATATATATATATATATATATATATATATGTTGGCAGTAGTCAAGGTACACAAGGACTCACAAGACAAGGAAGTCAAAGAAGGGATTCAGAGCAAAGAGAAAGCACCAGCAGACAAAGTAGTCAACGAAGATCTGGCAAGTAGGCCGTCCAAAATTTTCCATGAAGTAATACTTCTTAAATAGTGAATTTAGTCACTCTACATCATTGTAAATACCATTTCACCTTTTTGTAACTCCATTTTGTGCAAGCCGAGGAGCACTCGAGCTTGAGAAGTATTAGAAGTAGCATCCTACCAGATTTCATAATTTCTAGACTTCGTTTGAGCCCCCAAATAGGCCCTAGAACCTAATTTTTTACTAGGCCGGACACTAGTTCTAGACAGGGCCAAAAGCTAGTTAAAAACTATAAATAGAGCTAGAGAGCTCATTTTTGAGGTTAGCTTGTAATAGATTTGAACTTGCATGAGCACTTTTGAAGTAATCTAAAGAACTCCATTGCTTCTCTCTTTGTCTTACCTTGTGTGCACGTGTGTGTGTATGTGTGTGCATGTTTGTGTGCTTCTCACCCACGCACTTGTGCCATCACTGGTTTGAGGTCTTCATACCATCCTCACGTCTTCCAGGATTGACAATAAAGGAGGTGCTACTCATCACTGAGCTACACCAAATGTTGGCACCATTGCCGGGGATCGAGCTTTGAGGACGAGCGTGTGATGGTAAGACGTAGAGTTGAGACCGTTGGTGTTGTAGGTAATTTCTTTACTTTTCCTTATTTTTCTCTTTTTTACTTCATTATCATCATCACCATCACCATCCTTACCATCTCCCACCTCCATCTCCATCATCGCGAAAATTTCAATTTTTGATCATATCACCTTCTCCCCTCCATTTCCTTCATTCCACTTGTGAGAAAGAGCGAGAGAGCGATTTGTGTGCACTCTTTTTGCATGTTTCTTGAGTTTTCTTGTAGGATCTGGCTATCCCACCATCTCCAGCAAGCTACGCAGGTACGGAAAAGCTTGGCCCTATCTCTGTGTCACAGACCCCTGTCGATCGCGATCGACAGAAAAATCGCTTCTTTGGTAAAACAAAGCACACCACAATGACACACAAGATGAGCACACTCTAAATCACCTAAAACAGTAAAAAAAATCCGTGTTTCTCTGTCAATCGCGACCGACACCATCGATCGCGATCGACAGCCATGATCGACAACCTTTGTCAATCGCGACCGACAGACCCTGTCAATCACGATCGACAGACTTGTCGATCGCGACCGACAGCCCCCACGACTGACTGACTACCACGCAGGATTCAGTCAATCGTGATTGACACTGTCGATCGTGACCGACTGAAATTTGACGATTGACACCAAAACTCACGTTGCCACATGTCCTTCGCGATGGACACATCCTCGATCGACTGAAATCACGGCGAAAATCTCGGAAAAAGTTTCGATCGCGATTGACAGGGCTCACGACCGACTCTGTCCATTGCGATTGACACTGTCAGTTGCGACTGACGTGTCGATCGCGATCGATAGGCCCCGACGGACACCTTTATCAGTCGCGATTGATAGACCTGTCGATCGCGATTGACAGACTTTTTCGGCCAAATTTTAGGGGTTTTTGTTCCAAATTTTTGGGGTAAATTTTAGGCATACTTATCAAGGAATTAGTGATTTGTGAGGTCCTTACATGTGTGTTTTGAGAAAAATCCTGTGAACTATTAACTTGTTTGACCCTGTTTTAACTCCAAAACCCTGAACTGTCATAACTTCCTCATACGAAATCCGATTGCTGTGATTCTTGTTTTGTTGGAAAGCTCGCGGGGAGTATTAGCCATAGTATTTTTAAGTGGACTATACCCAGGGGGAAGAAAAGCTAAGGGGTCTTTAGGATTGTTTGCCATAAAGCCAAAAGAACAGTGATCTTTGAATTACATGAATGAAAGTGATTTTTTGTGTCCTTCGAATCAAAGTCTTGAGCTAACTTTGGGACTTTTACAGGTCCACTGAGAGCACTAGAAGGCATCCAAAGCAAGGGTAATCTACAAGCTTGAGAACTGGGTTCTTGAGCACCAAAGAGCAAGGGATCTGCAAGTGAGGTTGGAATACTCTCAACTCTTTTTGTCAATTCCTAGCTTAGGCTACACGTGAATAGTGCTAAGTAAGTCAGGGCAACGATAGGCACGAGACAAGTCAAGACTATCTAAGAAATCAAGTTCAAGTCAAGAGATAACCTATGTGTGACCGACAACTTTAAAGGAAAAGAACCTAACGTGAGACGATCAACATTAAAGTGCGGAAATTAACTCAAGTATTCTTGACAACATGATATCAGACAAGATCATAAACACGATAATCAACTTAAAAAAGAATCAAGTGACTGATACAAAAGAACTCAGCAACGAGGTTGTACCTTGGGTAAAAATTGGGATTGCTGAGCTAAGCATATGAACCTTAGATCAGGACGACACCTAGGGAGAGATAGACAATGTCTTAGGTCTTCAGAGGCTAGTGTTAAGCATACTGCTAGGTCTTGGGCCCAACAGTTGAGCCATTATTCGCACTACCCTAGCTCTGAAACTAGTGAGTCAAAGATGTCCCACAGTATGGAGAGACCTATAGGAAGTTCAGGTGTGCCATACTTACATAGGGTAGAAGGCCCTTACAAGACGCAACTAGAATACCTTAGGACCAACCGATTAGGTGCTAGCATCTATGAGGACGGCCTAGGGAGATCTGTGGTCCAGATAAAAAACCCAGATCAATCCATTGGGCTAGAACACCCAGCTGTCAAATTTGAAAATGGAGCATACCTGGACAAAGAGGGAACCATATATGTAGTCACCAATCACCCAGATAGGACAGACGAGTTCGAAAATGTGATCCCAAAAACGGACTTAGGAGACCTAGAGCAAGGAAACATGGGTGTAGAACCTAGAACCCCTCGAGGCAAATCAGTTCTCACTAGGATTATCACACCAGAGTGGATTCCCCAAGACAATAAGAGCATAGATCTGCTCCTGAACCGAGAGATTGATGAAGCCTTTTGGAGGTATAAATCTGATGAGCCAACTGAGGTAGGAACAATCATGATATATGAGTTCAAAGATCCGGATAGCCCAGGCAGAGTAACCTACTTAGATCACACTTCAGAGAGGATCTCTGTGGTTACAGAACATGATAGGCATGCTTACACTTGGAAAGGTGAATTTATTTTCCCCCAACCAAGGTCGAATGTGTCCTTTGGTCACCCAGGAGCTGGAACATCCCAAGCTCATGGAGCTCAAAGAGACAGACATAGAGATAGACCAGAGGTAAGCTTTGCCAACCCAGTGGGAAGAGAAAGAACGAGAACGGAAACAAATAGAGCGGAAC
>CM035415.1:68607059-68609559 GCA_020310875.1 Ceratopteris richardii
AAAAATCAGGTAGGTTATTTACTTTTGAGCTTGAAGACACCAAAAACATTGCTCTGTACAAATACAAGGATCAAACGCTATCGGAATTGGAGATTTGGCACAAGAGGTTAGGTCACATTGGAGAAAGGACCTTAAAGCAAATGTGCAGGGATAAATGTGTACTTGGGATACCTAATATATCCAAGCAACACATGATATACAAGTGTGAGGCTTGTCAATTCGGTAAGTCACACAGGTTGCCTTATACCAAGAAAGGTTTCATGCATAAAGATTATCTGGAATTAGTGCATACAGATGTTTGGGGACCTAGCAAGGAACCATCCATATCTGGATCGAGGTACTATGTGTCCTTCATTGATGACTATAGCAGGTGGACTGTCTTATACTACATGAAACATAAAGATGAAGTGTTTAATTGTTTCAAGAAGTATCTTGCACTGGTTGAAAACCAAACAGGAAGAAACTTGAAGAAGCTAAGATCAGATGGAGGAGGAGAATACTTCTCAAATGAGTTTGAAGACTTCTTGCAGGAAAGAGGCATCAAGAGGGAGATTACTACAAGGTACTCACCTGAACAAAATGGGGTAGCTGAAAGAAGGAATAGACTCATTGTAGAAACAGCGAGGTCTATGCTTAATGAAAAGAAGTTGCCAAATTATCTTTGGGCAGAGAGTGTATCTACTGCCACATATTTAATTAACAGGTTGCCATCAAAGACACTTGATGGAATGACACCCTATGAGGCTTGGCATGGTAAGAGACCATCTCTGGATCACTGCAAAATCTTTGGGTGTGTTGCATATGTGCATATTCCCTCACAGGTAAGGGGAAAGCTAGACCCTAAGGCTGAAAAGTGTATTTTCATTGGTTATGACTTGAACCAGAAAGGGTACAGATTCTACAACCCCTCAAACAAAGGCTTCAAGGTAAGCAGAGATGTCATCTTTGATGAAAATGATTCATGGTATGAAAATGAGTGCAGGAAGGTTAGTCTACCTTATGACATGGAAGAAGACTTTCCCAAGCTTATCAGGCAAGAACCAATTCAGAAAGAGGACACAAGCTCAGATGATGAAGACACCATCAACATTGAAGAGTTCAAGGCCTGGAAATCCAAAGGGAAGATGAAGATGAAGCAACTTGAAGATAATCCAGAATCCTCAACTCAAGCTATGAGGAGATCTTCAAGAGAAAAGAAGAAACCTATTAGGTATGGGTATGATACTTCACTTGTAACCAAGCACTCTGTATATCTTGCAAAGGATCTCTTGAATGAAGAACCAGGTACATTTGAAGAAGCAATCACTAAACCAGAATGGAAGGAAGCAATGGATGAAGAAATGCAGGCTCTCAAAGAGAGTGACACTTGGGACTTAGTACCCAAGAAAGAGTCTATGAAGGTGATAGGATCCAGATGGATCTACAAACTCAAGAGGAACTCAGATGGTACAATAAACAGGTATAAAGCTAGGTTGGTAGCCAAGGGTTTTGCACAAACCCAAGGCATTGATTATGAGGAGACATTTTCTCCGGTGGCCAAGATGCCAACTATCAGAGTTATGGTGAGTATAGCTGCATCCAAGAATTGGAACATGTACCAATTGGATGTGAAGAATGCATTCTTGAATGGATGGATATCTGAAGAAGTCTACATGGCACAACCACCTGGCTATGAAATTCCCAATAAGGTAAATCATGTTTGTAAGTTAAAGAAGGCTCTGTATGGTTTAAAGCAGGCACCTAGAGCATGGAATTACAGGTTGACAACATATCTCCAAGATCAAGGATTTGTGATGAGTAAAGCAGACACTTCTCTGTTCACAAAAAGGAGCAGTACAGAAGTAATATATTTATGTGTCTATGTTGATGACATCATTATTACAGGAAATGATGTTCAGGGAATTAGACACATCAAAGGACAGATGATGAAGGAATTCAAGATCAATGATCTTGGATTATTGAAATACTTCCTAGGACTTGAATTGATCTACACAAATTCAGGTATCTATATTACTCAGAAGAAGTACATACAGGACATGGTCAAGAAATTTAATTTGCAGGAAGCTAAAGTCTCAAACATTCCTATGGAGGTCAACCACAAACTCAGTGCACATGAAGGAGAAGAACTCAAAGATATTACAGGTTACCAAAGTTTGGTAGGTAGTTTAAATTATGCTACCTTAACCAGGATTGATATATCATATGGTGTTAGTGTGCTTAGCCAATTCATGCACAAACCAAGGGTACCTCACCTAGAAGCAGCTAAGAAGGTCTTGAAGTATCTAAAGGGAACTCAGAACCATGGTTTGTACTTTCCTTATACATCAGATATTGATATTAAAGTGTATTCAGATGCAGATTGGGCAGGTTGCAAGGATGATAGGAGAAGTACATCTGGTTACATATGTTTTGCAGGTGATAAACCAATTTCTTGGTCATCCAAGAAACAACCTACAGTAGCTCTATCATCTACTGAGGCAGAGTACAGAGGACTAGCAAA
>CM035415.1:68642127-68647127 GCA_020310875.1 Ceratopteris richardii
ATATATTTGAAATACCTCTCGACGAGTAAAGTTATCTGACAAGTGCAACCTTCCAGTTGTAGGCATAACCTCACAATGCAAGCTAAAATAGTTCATCATTCAATTCATTGCATGACGTCCAACAGATCCTTTGGTCCCAACATGGAACGTATCCAAAATGAGATCCCCATTCAAAAGCCCTTGTTGAACCCTATGTATTCTAAAATTTCCCACACCCATTGCAATTTTAAATGCAGCCCTACAACATCGCATCCCTTGACTAAAGAAATATTCAAAACTAACACGTGTTACTGACATGTTATCCTCAATCATTTGCATGCGAGAAACAAGGTATATATCCTGCCTTTCACTATCTAAATGGAGGAATTTTTCTCTTAGGTGCTTTAGTTTCTTCATTCCTAAATTGTACAAAGATTTCAAACCACAACAATGCTTCACAATATCCAATGCAATCTATCTATCTGAAGTAAGAAATTTAAATCTTTTTTGACTTACTTCACGAGGCCTTCTTTTAAATTGTAGATTGAGCTTGCTTTGCTTTTTCGTTGCTCCACATGCACTTGAGTCAGAAGGGAGATCAATGGTTGGATCAGATGGGAGATCAAGAGGTGCATTTGGTTGAGCAGCATTGCACTGTGAATTGGATAACTTAAATGACTCAATAGAAAACATGGAACCATCAGCACGTCCTAAATCATAGGGATCATCACTTCTGTGGAAAGGATCAACTAAGAACAATGAATACGAAACTGTATCAATATGAGCAGAAGAAGCTGATGCCCAAGCATCCACTGAAAAGATTGAGCTCATCTTCACTGAGTTCACAGAAGACTGAAGATGAATGACCTTTTTAAATAAGTAGAAATCCGAGATCAAGTGAAGATGTCACATCAAATGTCACATCAAGAAGATATGAAATCAAAAGTTTATTAAAGTACATTAAATAACATTAAACATCAAATTACATAAAATAACTTAATTACTCAAATATAGACTAATAAGGGAACCAAAGATTTGATTCACTTTTGAAATGAGAAACACAATTGATTTCTAACTAGATATGAGTCATTGAGTCTTAGCATTGTGAGTGAATCAAAATATATCCAAGTTGAGTTCCAACTGGATTATATATTGAAATTGTTTGTAGTAGTGCCATTGAAGACTATACAAGAAGAAATTTTACCTTTGGTACTAAATAATATTTCAAGGATTAGGTTTCATTGTAGTCTTGGCTAGATCTCAAAGAGGTAGATGAAAGTATATTAAAAAAGAATTATGTGTAAAAGAGGTACTTGGAATGTTTATTCATACATTGATTTTCCATTTCAGCAATGTGTTACAAGATAAATGTGAATATGAATTAAAGTGAGGAGGATAACACTATAAAGATGTCATAAATCTCCCATATTCAACACAACTTAGACTTGAAGTGTAATTTCCATGCAAATGTACATAAATGGTTGCAAGGTTCTTTACTTGAATGTTTATTCATACATTGATTTTCCATTTCAACAATGTGTTACAAGATAAATGTGAATACGAACTAAAGTGAAGAGGATAACACTATAAAGATGTCATTAATCTCCCATATTCAACACAACTTAGACTTGATTTTCTCCCAAGCAAGAGATTCTAAGAAAAAATTTCTACATGAGATTAGACATCCTCATGTACATACCATACTCTTGCCATTGAAGTGTAATTTCCATGAAAATGTATATAAATAGTTGCAATGTTCTATGAATATTTCATTAAAGTGGCTCTGAAACAGCCTATTTGTGTGAGTAGTATTCCCTGGTTAGATTGGTTGACAGATATAGTTAGCAACTGGACTCATTCAGTTAGATCCAGTTAGTCTCTGGTTCAAGTTACCCAATTGCCTATAAATAGGAGAGGAGGAGATCATTCTCATTTTCAAAATCCACGAGCAACAGAGAGCAACAGAGCACAGACAGCTATGGAGCACAGAGCTCAGCATACAAGAAAGGCAACTATGATGGAGAAGAAGAATGTTGGCAAGAGTACCAAGAGGTAGGCAAAATCATACCATAAAAAAAGATTCCTAAAAGATTCCCTTTGTATGTTTGTGTAAAGAGTCTCCTTTCTAGGTTTTTATTTTTCTTAGCTCTAAAAATACAGATCCAATGAGGGTACAGCTCGATGCCTGGCATCGACTTTTAGGTGTAAGTCGATGCCAGGCATCGACTTGAGGCTGCAAGTCGATGCCAGGCATCGACTTGAGGCCTCAGGTCGATGCCTGGCATCGACTTGCACCTGAAAGTCGATGCCAGGCATCGACTTTGTGTGCAAGTCGATGCCAGGCATCGACTTGCAGGTGCAAATCGATGCCAGGCATCGACTTGAGGCTTCAAGTCGATGCCTGGCATCGACTTGCACCTGCAAGTCGATGCCTGGCATCGACTTGCAGCCTCATGTCGATGCAAGGCATCGACTTGCCTCGCATCGAAGTTTGCCTTAAACTCGATGCGAGGCATCAACTTTAGGGTGCAAAGTCGATGCCAGGCATCGACTTTAGGGTGCAAAGTCGATGCCAGGCATCGACTTTAGGGTGCAAAGTCGATGCCAGGCATCGACTTTTGGGTGGAAGTCGATGCTAGGTATCGACTTTTAGGTTCAAGTCGATGCCAGGCATCAACTTTTAAGTGCAAGTCGATGCCCGACATCGACTTGCACACAAAGTCGATGCCTGGCATAGACTTGCACTTAAAAGTCGATGCCTGGCATCGACTTGAACCTAAAAGTCGATGCCTGGCATCAACTTGGGCCTTTGAAAACCACATTTACGTATGAGCTGATTATTCCAAGCGCCTTCAAGGATGCGGAGTCCAAGAGTGAGAGGCCCTTCAAGAAACTGAAAGTCACCATGGGCTCTGGTGATCAGCAACGTGACAAAGGCATTGGTCACCAAGGGAAACCAAAGAAACTTATTGTACCCTTATCCTCTGAGAAGGCCAGCAACCCGCTAGGAATATCCTCAGGTGGACAGAGTAGCATCAAAATTCCTGAGGATGATCCAACTATGAAGGATAGGTCGAGGGATGTTGAGGTTTTAAGGACAGATCGTCCACTACGGGACATGACAAATCTGGAGTGGTGCCTTCAGTATGTTGAAGAGAAGAATGCAGTCCTTCTTGTGTTCGCAGGGGCATATGGGAGAGGAAAGATCACGACAATACAAGGTTTTCAGTATGGCCTTGTGTACAAACTGGATTATGAAGATGAGGATTCTGACAACCTCCTTTTCTTGGTAGAGACATCGAAAGGTTTGAGAAATGTTATATGCAAGATGGATTTCTTGTGCCCAGAGTGCTGTGTTCCAGATCGTCTAGCTGAGATATGCAGGGACTCAGTCAATCTTATCAAGGACTTGATGCCATGGATCCAGGGCAACATCATGCCAACACAACAGAAGATGACAACCCCTGTAAAGGCAAGGGGTAAGCAGAGCATGCAGAAAAAGCTTCAAAAGAAAAAGAAGAGAATTTCAGAAGAGGAGTCTTCTGACTCAAGCTCTAGCTCTGAGGATATAATTGATGCACCTGGTGGAGAGCTTGCCTCCGGTGTTCTTGGTACTGAGCAGAACAAGATGAGGGAGGATATAGCTAAAAGAAAAATTGTGAAGAAGGGGCAGTTGTTCCACCTGCCAATCAATATCATCCACAGGCCACCAATAGATCCAGTCACAGGGAGGAGGCCCCTTGAGATCAGGGAGCCACACAATTTGCATGTGCAGAATCTTAAGAAGAAAATGAGAATAAATCCTCATGCTACTGTTGTGACATTCCTTGTCATGGTGGATCCGAATGAGTGCAGCTCTGTGGAAGAGTTCAATGAGGGTTTATTTGAGGAGTATACTTATTATGTGATTGGAGGTTCACACTCTGCAGAGGCCCGTAGACAGCTAGTGAAGGAGCACCCTACCACTTTTTTCTTTAGGTATGCAGAGTGTAAGATATATGCTGGTCTTACAACTGAGGGAGCCAAGCTTCTTGCTTGGGATCACAACAATGACAATGACTACAGGCAAAAAATGTCCTCCATAGAGAGAGTTCGGTTCTTCCACCATGAATATGAAGATTGTCTTGTTAAGGAAGCTGGAAGAATACATCCCAATCTACGAAAGCAATGCCTTATTGAGGTTGGAATTGCACTGGATGAGAATAGAAAGTCTGATGCCTTGAGGAAATATGATCCATGGTTTCAACTGGCATTCAGATCAGGTGAGATCTGGGATCTACAGGATAAAATTTTCACAATGTGGGAGAACAAGGAGATCAAGGGCCAGAAGCAATGAAAGTCGAGGCCAGACCCACAGGTTGATCTGAAGGGAAAGGGAAGGAAAGCTGACCTCTCAATTGAAGAGGCTCCCGAGGACATGAAGCTGACACCATGGAGGGCCCTTCAAGGAATCAAGGATGATACATTGATCATATCAACTTTATCAAGGGTAATCTCCAAGGACTTAAGCATGGAGGAGATGGTGACTCAGCTCAATAAGTATGTATGTTATTCTTAGATCCTTTTTCCCTCCTCCCATGTTTCTGGTCTAACCTAGTCTCTTTTTAATTTCTATGACTGTAGTCATAAAGTTTACATGAAGATTCAGGAGGTCATGATGAAGAGGCTGGGTTGCTTTTCTTGGACAGAGGTCCAAAGAGACTATCCAACCACATCATCCTACAAAGCTTTATCAGAATATTTCATCCTTTTCCGTGATTGGGTAGGTTCTCTTTCTGAGGTTGTGCCTGGTTCGCCATTAGGTTAGATGCCTTGATTCACCAAACCAATTTAATGCCAGGCTTTTAGTACGAATTCGATGCCTGGCATCGACTTACGGCTAAAGTCGATGCCTGGCATCGACCTGCAGCCAAAAGTCGATGCCTGGCATCGACTTGGGGGCATAAGTCGATGCCCGGCATCGACCTGCAGCATAAGTCGATGCCTGGCATCGACCTCGTGGCATATGTCGATGCCACGCG
>CM035415.1:68652127-68669627 GCA_020310875.1 Ceratopteris richardii
AGCAGAACTCGTCTCGGTAGTTCTGTTCAACTTTTTGAGATACAGTCAATTTTCTGCATCAATGTATTCTAGTCACCGGCCATGGCTGAAAGCAGTGATGTATTCCGTATGTTGGTTGTTGAGGATAAGTTGGATGGTACCAACTACCCATTATGGGCTTATATGATGCAACATGTACTGGTTGCAAAAGGATTGTGGAACATTGTGCAGGGTGTTGAAAGACGTCCTGTTACACCTGTAACGACAGGTACTGCAAATACAGGTGTTGGAGCTGATGAAGATGGTGTCGAAGATGATATTCCGCAGATTCCTGTTCGTGCTGCTGTTTCTGTTGCACCTACTACAGAGCAAATTCGTTGGGATGGCAGAGATGCCCAGGCACATGCATTGATAGCTTTGTCTATCAAACATGCCATTATTCCTCACATTCGCTCTTGCAGAACAACAAAGGATGCTTGGGATACACTTACCACTTTGTACCAGGCTAGGAATGAGGCTCGTGTTGCTTACCTCCGAAAACAGTTGGAGAGTGAGCACATGAATGAAGGTGATTCTATGGACAGTTTTCTTACAAAGATCAAAGACCTGAAGGAACAATTGATTTCTGCTGATGAGGTTATACCAGATAGCTCACTTGTGCAGACCGTTCTGAATGGTCTTCTTGATTCATATCAGAGTTTTGCCTCTACTCTTTGGTTGATGATGAAAGGCAATCCGAATGCCTTGTCATTTGAGGAATTAGTCTCTGTTCTGTTGCAGGAAGATTAGTCCAGGCAGAACAGGTCCATTATGCATGTTGCAGATCAAGCTTTCCTGGCTAGTCAGAAGGGCAAATGAAAATGGAGCTCTTCTACTAGTAAGCAGAAATCTGCAAATGCTACACAATCGAAGAACCAAGATAAAGATGAGAAGAAATCAGAAAAGCAGAAATTGTTCTGCAAGTACTGTAAAGGAAATGATCATATTATAAAGAAGTGTCCAAAACTGGCTGCTAAAGAGGCAAAGAAGTAAGAGGCTGGAATGGTTGTTGGAGAGGCCTCTACACCAAAAACAGAGTCTGCAAATCTTGTGCAGGAAGAAGAATGGGCGTTTACTACTGTCTGCAGTTTTGACCCATCTTCTCATGATCAGTGCATGTCTGCAGTAGACTCAGATGTTTGGTACTTTGACAGTGGGGCGACCAAACATATTACCTCGCAGCGCAGTTTCTTCTCTTCACTCGAGACTGCCCCTACAGGGAATACTGTCACATGCGCCAATAACTCCTCTTATCCTGTTATGGGAGTTGGTAAGATCATTCTGACTACTGCTGATGGTAGTTCTTTCACTTTTTCAGATGCTTTATTTGTGCCTGGGATCAAAGAGAACCTCTTATCAGTTTCTGCATTAGCCAAGATTGGCTTGGTTGTGAAATTCGTTGATGACAGGTGTACAGTCCATGATCTCTCAAATGGCCATGTGATTATTGCTTCTAGCATTTTATGTCGTGGGCTGTATAAGCTCATAGACTATGAAAGATCTGTGAATGATTCGGCATGTGCAGTTCATGATTCTCAGGCTATGTTAGATGCAAAGCTTTGGCATGCACGCTTTGGTCATCTGAATTTTGCTAGTTTGTTACACCTGCAGAAATCTGAAATGGTGTCCTCTTTGCCCAAACTTGAGGCACCTGGAAAACATGTTTCTCAAGGCTGTATTTGGGGCAAAATGCAGCGTTCTTCCTTTCCAAAAGATGGTTCAGTTCGGGCTACACAGAAATTGCAGCTTGTACATAGTGATGTCTGTGGTCCTATGCAAACACCCTCTTTTGGAAATTACCTTTACTTCGTGACTTTCATTGATGATTTTTCCAGGCATGCATGGGTATATCCACTCAAAGCAAAGTCCGAAGTGTTCATGTGCTTCAAACAGTTTTTGGTTTTGGCTGAAAATCTGTCAGCATGTAAAATGGGCACCCTCCGTTCTGATCGAGAGGGGGAATATATGTCTTCAGATTTTAATGCATTTCTGGCTGAACGTGGGATAAAAAACCAGTGTACAGTGCCGTATACACCTTAAGAGAATGGAGTTGCTGAACGAAAGAACAGGTCACTCATGGAGATGGTGAGGTGCATGGTCAAAAGTCAGGCTTTACCACATAGTTTCTGGCTTGAGGCTGTCATGTGTGCAGCATATGTACTAAACAGGTGTCCCACTAAAGCGTTGCAGTCTATCACTCCATATGAGGCTTCGCATGACCGCAAGCCATCTATTGCTCATCTGCGTGTTTTTGGTTGTTTGGCATATGCATTAGTGCCTGAACAACATCGCAGGAAATTGGATGATTAGGCAGTAAAATGTATTTTTGTTGGGTATAGTTCTAAAAGTAAAGGTTATCGTCTGTATCATCCACAGACTAAACACATTCTGGTTAGCCGTGATGTTGTCTTTGTGGAAGATGCTATTCAGCCATTGCTTTCATGTACTAAGGAGACATCTGTTAGCTCCAAAGACATGTATGATACTTTGATGCCTCTTTTTACAGGTGGACAGGCTAGTGTTGGTCCTAATGAGGCAACTTCTCAGCCTTTGCAGGTTTCATATGATGATGCAGATCATTCCATTTCTGATGAAGATTTACATGATGCACTTGTTGATGAGAGAGCTGATATTGAGCAGGTAAAAAATATGCCAAAATGGCTGGTGCAGACTTTGCGTGACAACAAATTAGATGCACCTTTGTCATATCGTACTCGTTCACTCTCTCATAGTGCCTCCTTTGCATCAGATTGCTATGCTATGGCTGCATCTAGTCTCTGTGATAAGAATGAGCCTGTTTCTTTTGATGAAGCACAAAATTCAGAAAATTGGATGGCTGCTATGCAATCTGAATATGATGCTATAATGAAGAATGGTACATGGTCTTTATGTGACTTGCCTCCTGGCAAGAAGGCCATTGGCACTAAGTGGGTATACAAGCTGAAGCGTAAACCTAATGGTACAGTTGACAGGTATAAGGCTAGGCTTGTTGCAAAGGGTTATGCACAGGAAAGAGGCATTGATTTTGATGAGACCTTTGCACCTACATGCCGTATGACTACTGTTCGGAGCATTTGTGCACTTGCAGCCCATCATGGTTGGAATGTACATCAGTTGGACATTAAAACAACATTTCTGAATGGTGACTTGCATGAAGAAGTGTATGTTTTTTAGCCTCGTGGCTTTGTGCAGAAAGGGCATGAAAACCAGGTTTGCAGGTTAAAGAAGGCATTATATGGTTTAAAGCAAGCACCACGTGCTTGGTATGAGAAGATACATGCCTATCTGATTGCACATGGTTTTGAGAACAGTCCAATTGAAAGCACCTTATATGTTAAACGTGCTAATGATGTGCTTTTGATCATTGTTGTCTATGTTGATGACATGCTGCTCACTGGTCCTATTGAGACACATATTGCTGATTTTAAGGCTGATTTGCATGCCTCATTTGAGATGTTTGATTTGGGGCATTTGCATCACTATTTGGGCATTCAGTTTATGCACGTTGATGGTGGAATGGCTTTGTGTCAAACGAAATATATTGACACATTATTGCAGCATTTTGGCCTTGAAGACTGTAAGCCTATTGCCACTCCTATGGAGACAGGTTTACGATTGAGTCTTCATGATGCTGGAGATGCATTTGATGCTGTTCTCTATCAGCAGGCTGTTGGATGCTTGATTTACTTATGCATTACTCGGCCAGATATTCAGTTTGCTGTCTCACAGATGAGCAGGTTTATGCATTGCCCAGGAGTCACGCATTGGAAAGCGGTTAAGCGCATCTTTCGCTACTTGAGTGGTAGTCGGCTACTTGGGTTGTTTTATCCCAAGGGGGGATCACTACCGCCAGATTTGCATGTTTTTTCTGACTCAGATTAGGTTGGTTGCTATGACACTCGTGTGTCCACCAATGGTTTTTGCTTCATGCTTGGTAGCTCATGTATATCTTGGTTGAGCAAGAAGCAGCCTACTGTGGCCACTTCCAGTTGTGAGGCTGAGTATAGGGCAGCTTTCACAACGACTGTTGAGTGTGTGTGGCTCAGACGCCTTATGGCTGATTTGGGTGTTGGCCAGTCTTCTGCCACCACCATCTTCACTGACAGTCAGAGCACATTGGCAGTTGCGAGGAACCTTGTGTTCCATGCTCGCACTAAGCACATTGAGGTGCATTATCACTATGTCAGGGAGAGGTTCTCTGCTAGGGAGATAAGCTTGGCATATGTGCCCACGCAGGAGAACATTGCAGACCTTTTCATGAAGGCTCTACCTAGGGAGAAGTTTGAAGCTTTCCGCAAAGCTTTGGGCTTACTTCCTTTTGTGGAGTGATTTCCACATAGCTTGGCACTTCCTTATACATGAGTGCAAGCTCCCTGTTCACCGCATCACTCCCAGGGGGGATTTGTTGATATATTTAGGTAGTGATGTGTGTGAACACTCTAGGACCGCCGGGGCACTTTTTTCCCTCTTTAGGAGGTTTTTTTCCCCTGGCTTGTATATACGCCTATTGCCCTAATGGGCTACTTATCTTTGTACATTCTCTAGTAATACATTCAGTATTGTGTGTTTGTGCTCCAAGCTTCTTCTTCTTCCTTGTGATGTTCGCGTGCTTCCGCAGACATCTATCTCCAACAGATTCTAGGTATCCAAATTTTGTTTGCAGGTTGAAAAGAGCATTGTATGGATTGAAGCAAGCTCCAAGAGCATGGAACTATAGACTGGTGAAGTATCTCAATGATCTTGGATATCAAAGTTCAAAAGCAGATCCAAGTCTACTTATCAAAAGAACAGAGGAAGGTACAATCAACATTTGTATTTATGTAGATGACATTATAATCACAGGTACTTCAGATGAAGGAATCAAGGAGGTAAAGAGATTACTTGAGAAAGAGTTCAAGATGAGTGACCTAGGAAAGTTGTCATACTTTCTTGGAATGGAAGTCACTTATACAGATCATGGCATATTTGTGTCACAAGATAGTGTTAGTTGTTAAACTTCCGACTTCAGACTCAAAACACTTTCAAAAGTCGGACGTTCCCGAACCCTTCAATCTTTACTCTTCCATGTTCAGATAAATCAATTGGCAATACCGAGATAACTAATATTAAGCTACCTCTTAGCCACGTGGGTTCTTGGGAGTGGTACGGGTCTGTTAGACAGAGGCCCTGTACTATTTTCCCAACTTCTTACACAATCATAAATGCTCTATCGCGTCTTAGCTCAGTACTTGACTCTGAATACTGATAACTGTTCGGCGTACTAGGACTTAGAACTTTCGGACTGGACCTGCTATAACAACAAAGTAGTAGTCCGGTTCTGACTTATAACTAATAGAATACTCAACTTCATTAACCGAATGCCACTCAATATGCACTTCTTCGTGACAGATAGGTATACCGAACAATAACACAACAAACAGCTATACTCGAATGTATGCAAACTTACCGTATGCCAAACTCAAGCAACAAGTTCCTACCAACAGTCGACTCGTCACAAACTTATCATTGTTTCCACTCGCATTCAGAACATTACCGATACGAGTCCTTCCTGGGATTGGAATCAACAGTGAACGCAGACTATTGTATCGAACCTGGTTACTTAACAAAAAATGCTAACACGCAAATAGTTTGCTTCGGCCTTACACAGTCCCTTGTTCAATAGAAGACTGATAAACAACACTTATTCCGTGATAAAATCCAGAACCGCATATAACTATCACCAAACAGATTCACAACACAATACTACCGAGTCGTAACTCTGCACTATAGGGAGAATAGTCGAATAGACAGATCTGAACAGAACAGAACAGAGCTCAATCTTCTCATCGGCACAGCACACACAAATTCAAACAGTATGCTCACAATTCCCCAAAACGGGCTCTCTACCACTCTTTTCTCATTGCCTTATATAGAAGACTTGTTACAAGAGTGCGCGAATCTTTAGTTTCACGCGCATTTCAAAAGGTTGTTTTACATTTAAGACATCTGTCATAGTACATTTGTCCTTTTTCGGCAGCCGTCTAACACTGGCACGCACGGTGGACTCGAACCCGCAGGTTCCTATGGTTCTGCTACGAGACCTTCTAAATACATGCTTCGGGTGAGCCTAAACGTTCGGGTAATTTTCTTTTTAATGGTTTCTATCATCTGAACTAGAGTAGTCAGTTCTAATAACTTAGCGTCCGTTCTAACGGAGCTAAGAGCTATGGCTTGGGTTAACAGAATTTCGGCCTGGGTCTGTAAGAAGGCCTCTTGTAAATAAAACTCATTGGATAATGCAGTGTCCCGGGATGTCTTTATTTCGGTGACTTTCTTCTGCATATCAGTGACTGGATCCTTCTGATTTCGCAACTGGTTATCTAGTCACTCGAGTTGCTGGTTTTGAAATTCGATAGTTTTGTAGTATGCATCTCGTTCTCTACGAGCATTTGCTAGATCCTTTTGGTATTTGGCTTCCCTGGTTAATTGGTGTCTCAGCATATTGTTCGCCTCGTCCAAGCATTCCTGGGCTCTTCGTAGCTCGTCTTCAACTTGTTTTGCTTCTCGCTGCTGTTCCTGATTCTTCTGGATTATCTCCTGCAATTGTGCTTTCGTTTCTTCTACCAATTCTTCGAGTGATGTGCTGATATCTTCGTTTTCCTGTAGCGCGATCTTCAGTTCCCTGATTTCTTCTTGGGCTACGTTCAATAGTTGGTCTTTGGCGGCAAGTTGCTCCAATGCATCATTCCGTTACTGTATCAGTGCCTGTTGTGCCGAAACTTGGCCTTGGAGATCTGCTAATTGCGTCTGTAATTGATGATTGTCTGCTTTTACGGCATCGATTTCTTCTTGGAGAGGGATGATGTCGCCTTCCAGTAGGTCGACCTTGTGCTGCAGGTCTTGACGAATCGTATTTGTGACATCGCTAAGCTGCATAGGAAGTTGCTGAGAAAGGGAAATAAGCATTTGTCCCATGGTAGCAAGCTCGGAGAAGACCGGAACGGAGGGAAGGAGAAGTGGGTGTTGTGGTTGCGCAGAGGTTTGGGTGTGGATTTGGGGGGATGTCGGGGGTGAATAATTGAGGGAGGATGAAGAGGATTCCGAATCCGGTGTGGGAATGGGGTTGACAGGTGGAGGTCTGGGAATGGCAGAGTCAGTGTTTGTTACCTGATTGCTTGGTTGTTGTTCATCTGCATTGTTGTCGGTTGTGGATTCGACGGCCTTCAGAAGTGTGTTTAGTGCATCCCTAGCGGATTGCTGCTCGTCTTTCTGTTGCTCTGAGTCTTCTTCGGTTGAAACCGATTCTGTTTCAGTGCATTGAGGTGGCTGTATCATGGAAGGTTTCTTGCTCCGCGTCTTCAGCATCTTTGTCTTTTCCGGCAGAACCTTGTGCCTCACTTTCTGATGAGCTGATTCTGATTCTTTTGCGGTGGAATAACTGCTTTATTTCTTCCTCTTCTTCTTCATTGTCTTCGAGTGTTTTGTACTGATTCTTCATGCCTTAGAACCGGTCCTTGGGGTGGTGGTTGTGCGGCAAGGATGGCTGGGAAGAGGAATGATATGATATGGGGAAGGCAAGAGCGCGGGGTGGTTCCCTTTTTGACTTGCTTCACTATAGCTACACACTCTTTATGAATTCTATGGAAAAAGTACGAGGCGAAGTTCACGGATTCTCGGGTAGCTAAATCTAAGGCGGAATAGAAGGGAAGGGAGATACCATAGGTTCGTTTCTGAAGGTTGAGGATGGCGACTAGAAATTGCAGAGCAGATCTTTCGGGTTCAGGGCGGCAGAGAATGGCGTATTCGTTGGACGAAGATCGGGGGAACAATTCGGTCATGCGGGCGAGGGGGATACTAGGGCCATTTTCTCGGCCTTGCGGGGAAAGGCGGAAGGCTTCAGAGAATGCTTGGAAGGTGATGACGGTTCGCCAAGGTAGCGAGGGGAAGACCCATTGGCGTACAGTGGCGGGGGACTGGGCAATGGCAGGGATGATTTGCGCGAAGAAGGGATGGGCTTCCACTCAGTGCCAAGGCAACTCAGCGAAGTTGGCCAACCCTCTGCAACGCAGGTATTCACCTACCTCGGTAGGGATACCATCGCGGAAGGCAGCATAATTGGCTATCGCTTCCATGGCGTTTGCTGATACAGACGATGAACACGAATACAGAATGCAAGAGGTCGCACAGAACACTAACACACAACACAGTAGCGATTTTTGGCGTTGTCGAAAGGGTTAAGTAGGAACAACATGGTGGGGAGGGAAAGGGGGTGGGTATCATTGTGCGGTGCGGGAATGATACGGTTTGCATGCTGGCATGCGTGCTTGAGTGACTGGTAAGGGGGCGGCTGGTAACATAAAGATTTTACAAAACACGGCTATTTATAAAAAGGGAGAATGAAAAAAGAAAAAGATTACACAAAACGCGGCCCACCGCCGAATAATTTAATGCGGACTAGTAGTGTGATGATACGGCCGCAACTTCGACCCATTGATTACTTTTGGAAGTGGATTTCCGGTCAATGTAATCAACCGAAAAGTTGCCGGACCGATTTGTTCTGAGATCTTGAAAGGGCCAAACCATCGTAGTTTGAACTTTCCTACTGCTCTATCCGACTTTGCGTTATAGAAGAGTACAAGCTGACCTACCAAAAAGATTGGAGTCTTCAAATATCGATCGTGTGTCTTGGCTTGCCTTAGTTGTACTTTGCGCATGGTTAAAAAGCTGAGCCATCGGTGCTCATCAAGTTCTCTGAGTGCGTCCATTCATGCTGTCAGCGAATCTTCTGGTAGCATCTTCTGAGTGATTGCTACACGCAGACTTGGGATGACTACTTCCATGGGTGCTATTGCTTCGAAGCCATAAGCTAGTTTGAAAGGTGTCAATCCTGTTGTTACCTTATAGGTAGTTCGGTATGCCCATAATACTGCAGGTAGTAGTTGATCCCACCTTTTCGGTGCTTCCATGATCAGTTTCCGGAGGATATTCAACAGAGATTTGTTTGTACTTTCGGCCAAACCATTGGCACGAGGATAATAAGGAGAACTAAATTTATGTGTGACCTGGAACGAATGTGTAAGTACCTTCATTAAATTGCTTACAAAATGAGTGCCTTGATCTGAGACAGGTTTTGCTATTGCAACCGCTGTAGAAGACCGTAAAGACCAAGCTTCTACCCATCTCGTTGCGTAGTCTATACAGGTTAGTATGTATCTGTTGTTACTGAAGACTGCTGGAGGTGTGATCGGACCGATAAAATCTAATCCCCATTTCTAAAATGGTTCTAATGGCATGACTGGCTGCAAGGAAAAGAAGTGTCGTTGTAGCGGTTGTCCAGACCTTTGACAGTTATCGCAGTGTTTGACAAATTGGGCCACATCTCTGTACATCGTTGGCCACCAGAGACCTCCTTACAGAATTTTTCGGTTAGTCAAATCTGTGGCAAAGTGACCACCAATAGGGGTCGAGTGAGCCATCGTGATGACTGAGTTAATTTCATGCGGAGGAACACAGCGAAGTAGGATTCCGGTGTGATCTACATAATATAGTTCTCTAGAAACTAACCGGAATCGGCGGCTGAAGACTGCAATTTTCCTTCGGACTGCCTTGGCTGTCTGGGATGGAAAGCATCCTTCGGTGAGAAAAGTTAGAATCTGATCATAATATGTAGGTGGTGCTTGTGATTCGGCAGTCTCATCGGGCAGTGGTTCAGAACTATAGATCGTTGGAGTCATGTCATCTATGCCTATCGAAGCTTCACCGGAATCTAGGCGAGATAAGAAATCTGCTAAGGCATGTGCATTTCCGGGTCGGTGGATGACTTCGTAGTCGAATTCCTGCAAGAGTAGCACCCATCGTGCTAATCGTCCACCTACATGTTGTTGTCTTACTAGATAGACGAGGGCAGCATGATCCACATGGAAGGTGAATTTCCGGCCTAGTAGATAATGTCTGAACTTTTTGATGGAGTAAATTAATCCTAGACATTCTCTTTCGGTGGTAGAATAGTTCTTCTCTACAGGTGCAAGCCTTCTGCTGGCATAATAAACGAGGCGAAACCACTTATGTGTTTGCTGCATCAGAATACTGCCAATCGCAATATCTGAAGCGTCCACAAAAACATGGAACGGATTGTCCTAGTCCGGTGGTTGTAAGATTGGGGCTTGCATCAATAAATACTTGAGTCGATCAAATGTAGTTTGGCATTCTTGAGTCCATTCGAACTGTCAGGGAGTTTCTGTGATTAGCCTGTTCAGTGCTACAGCCAGATGAGCAAGCCACCGTAAGTGTCTGCCGTGCCACCGTACTTGACCCATAAAACGCATTACTTCTTTTGGAGTGGCGGGTACCAGAGCTTCTAAAATTGCCAAAATCTTATCTGGATCTACTCGGATACCTTGTGCAGATACAATATGACCAAGTAGTTTGCCACACGAAACCGCAAACACAGATTTGTTTGGGTTAAGACAGAGTCTGTACTCTCGGCACTTTTGAAAACAACATCGTAGATGAAGCAAATGTGCCATCATCTTACCAAAAATCGAGAAGTCATCGAGATATACTTGCATAAATGAAGTGAGATAAGGAGAGAAAATCTCTTGCATACATTGCTGAAATGTGCTTGGTGCATTTCTCAATCCGAACCACATTACGGTGCAAGCAAAGACACCCCAGTTGGTAATGAATGCAGTTTTTGGTATATCCTCTTCGGCCATTCTAACCTGATTGTAACCGCTGTATCCGTCTAAGAATGAATACATTTCGTGACGTGCTACCCTATCAAGCATGGTATCCAGAAAGGGGATCGGGAAAGGATCCGGTACTGTTGCTACGTTTAATTTCCGGTAGTCTACACAGATTTGCAGTTGCTTATTTTTCTTTGGCACGATCACAATTGGTGAAATCCATTCAGCATGTTCTACTGGTACGATGAATCCGACTTTTAATAATCTATCAAGTTCGGCTTTTACCTGTGATGCATAATTGGGATTCATCCGGTAGCTGGGCTGTTTGTTCGGTTTAGCTTTAGGCTTCAACATGACTCTATGCTGATAGATGCGCGTATCTAATCCTTTCATATCTTTGTAATCCCATGCAAAGACGTCTGAGAATTCGCGAAGTAGTCGAATCAAATCATCTTTAAATGTTTCCGGTAAGTTTTGCCTTATCTTTACAGGTCGCGGATGCTCTTCGTCTCCTAGATTGTACGTGGTCAACTGGTCTTCGGGGACATAAAACTGTTGAGGTTTCTCTGTATCGTCTGTTGACTTGAACAGTGGTTGCAATTCATCATCATGTGTTGAGACAGTATCTTCCTGCTTAGCTTTTTCGGTGATAGGTACAATTGTACAAACTGAAGTGTTCCAGTTATCTATAACGGACTGTAGATCAACAGTCCCTAAGGACATTAAATCAGCGTTATTCTTCAGAAATTCCTCTTCTTCATCATCTGATAGTCCATCTAACATGTGGACTGGTTCAGCAAAATATGGTCTGGCGTGAAGTTCATAAGGTTGTATAGCATCTAATTTTACCACATATCTACGATTGGCATCTTTGAACGTAAGCTCTTGTGCAGACCAGTCCTGTATTATCTTCGCATGCTTCAGCCAAGGTCGGCCAAAAAGAAGGTTGTAATCCAAAGTGGATTCCGGCAGATCTAGTATAACAAAGGTCATTTTGAAGGTCGTACCTTGTAAAGTAATGGGTACATTCCGCACAAGTCCTACGGGATGGACTCTAGATTGATCTTCCATT
Organism: Ceratopteris richardii; assembly: GCA_020310875.1. Lineage (NCBI taxonomy): Eukaryota > Viridiplantae > Streptophyta > Polypodiopsida > Polypodiales > Pteridaceae > Ceratopteris > Ceratopteris richardii. The sequence continues at coordinate 68,663,882 of CM035415.1, forward strand.
CTGACAAAAAATTGAACTAGTTCGATTTCTGTCCATCCTAACCTTTTGCATAATCGCAATGTTTACACCAGAGCCTCCATCAATTAAATTTTGAAGGTCGTACCTTGTAAAGTAATGGGTACATTCCGCACAAGTCCTACGGGATGGACTCTAGATTGATCTTCCATTCTGACAAAAAATTGAACTAGTTCGATTTCGGTCCATCCTAACCTTTTGCATAATGCCGCAGTCGCAATGTTTACACCAGAGCCTCCATCAATTAATACCTGCGTAATCTTATGATTCTTATACCATACTGTAATTAAGGGAACTGAATGATCAACCGTAGAATCAGGTTCCGGTTGAACTGCTGCTATCGCCGGAATACAAGATGGCACCGGACTGAACTGTTGCTGGAACTGTTGTCGAATCCCAGGTACTAATGCCATAAGCTTGTCTAGAGGCAGGGTGATAGATGCCTTGGATAAAATTTCCCAGGCCTGTTGAGATTGGTTGTCCTGCTCCTTTGAACTTGAGGTCTCTGTTGATGCAGAAGTATCTGCTGGCATATCTACTGCTGATGATGGCTTCGCTGCTACTTCCTTTTGTTGTGTTCCTTCCTTTGTCGACAAAGCTTGGGTCACCGGAATAGGTTCTGGGAACACTGGTGGTTCTGTTGCGGTCCAGTGACTAGCCTTGTTATACATCCTATATTGTTCTCGTATCCCCGGTTCGAATATTTCTGCTGCCGACTGCAGTTGTTTACCAGATCGGGTCTAGACTGTAGCAGTTTGTGTTTCTACTGGTGTGATTTGTACCATGTTGGCCATTGGGTTTTGTCGTTCCTTCTTCCTTTGATCATACTCAGCTGCATCTTTGCAAAATCTTCTAATGTGTCCAAATTCACCACAAAAATAACAGCGTGGTGGTGGTAAATTGGGAATTTCCGGTGGTGGTCCGTTTTGCCAGCAGTTTGCATTATAGTTGTTGTTCCTCTATCCTCGGTAGTTCTGATATCCTTGCGGTTGATTGTTTCTCAGTTGCAGAGGTACATAGTGATTCGCTGGCTATCCACATTCTTGAATAACTACATTGACCGTTGCTGTTCCCTGTACTCTGGCATTGTAGACATAGTTTCCGGTGGTGTGTCCGGTAGTGTTGCAGATAGCGCAGAACGTTTGATTTAGTGCACAATTGGCACTAGTATGACCTAAATTTTTGCATATGATGTAGTATACTTGTCTGGTTATATCTTCAGCCATATTTTTGTTTGTTTTTAACCACTCCAGGTCTTCTGTAAATCCACCGACTTTGGATTCCAATTGCAGAGCCATTGCAATGACTGCATCCAGCGTCATAGCTCCGACACATCTTATGATCATGATCTGCTTCAGTTGTGGGGTTAAGCCATTGATGAACCACTAAGTGATGACATCATTAGGTAAGTTAGCGTGGGCCTGTGGTATCTACCGCAAGTGTGTTCTAAAAAGTGTAGAATACTCTTGGACAGTCTGATTTGCCTTCTGACGGTTGTTTTGTAAATAATCAAAGATTTCGACGGGATTCTTCTTTAGCTTGAATCGTTGCAGAAAAGCGTCTCATACTGCGTCATAGGTACCGAAATGATTAATATCGTATTCTGTAAGCCATCTGGCTGCTTCATTGACTAATGTAGATTGAAAAACAATGGCCTTATACTCCTGATCTGGTGGATGGTTAAGAACTGCATAACTTATCTCGAAAGTGCGTACGTGAGCATCCGGATCATCTCTTGGGAATCCACCGAATTTCGTGTATGTTACTCCTGTTGGAGGCGGCCTTGGTTGACATAACTGTTGTTGCTGTTGTTGTCCGTTCATTGTGAGTGTATTAGGCCTTCCTTCTGTATCTCGAGGTTGATTGGTTGAACTTTCGGAACTTGTATCGCCGGATGGTGTGCCTTCCGATGTGCTGTTTTTACTTAGGATGCTTCGGATCTCTGCTTCGAACAGCTTACCTTCCTTCTGGATGTCCAATATCCAAAATCTTTCTTCCAAGCACGATGGTTGGGCTGAGGATTCCGCAAAAAATGTTAAGCCTTCGCCGACAGTGGGTGATTCTATCACCGGAATATCACCAGAATGAACCGAAATTGTGCCAGAATGCAGTGTTTTTCCGCTTTTACTGATTTCTTTTCCTAGAGTTTTTCTGATTGTAGATAACTCTGAATCTTTATCCAAGATTGTTAAACTCGTTTCCAACGGCCTCTTGGTAGATTCTGGAATTACTATATCTTTCATAGGCTGGGTAGACGTAGCACCAGAATGTACCCAAGGCGTTGATCGTTCCACCAGAATATGACCGGAATTAATTCTAACGTCCTTAACTTGCTTGACCACTAGGTCAGACCGCGTTATGCCTTCTTCTCCTAGGGTTGTCTTTAGCACTTTACGTGCTCCAGCCTTATGGTTCTTAGGATACGTTTCGCCAGACCGAGTAACCGGCATGTATCATTGCGCAGTAACACTATCTGAGCAGTTTGCAACAATCTGGCTGTGTTGCTACTGTCAGTCAATCCAACGATAAATGGGATGTTTGATTCTGATAAACAGCTGGCACTCTAATGCCACCTTCCCACAAATAACTGGCAATATGATGCTACTTTCCCACAAATAACTGGCAATCTGATGCCACTTTCCCACAAATAACTGGCAATCTGATGCCACTTTCCCACAGATAACTAGCAATCTGATGCCACTTTCCCACAGACGGCGCCAAATGTTAGTCGTTAAACTTCCGACTTCAGACTCAAAACACTTTCAAAAGTCGGACGTTCCCGAACCCTTCAATCTCTACTCTTCCATGTTCAGATAAATCAATGGGCAATACTGAGATAACTAATATTAAGCTACCTCTTAGCCACGTGGGTTCTTGGGAGTGGTAGGGGTCTGTTAGACAGAGGCCCTGTACTATTTTCCCAACTTCTTACACAATCATAAATGCTCTATCGCGTCTTAGCTCAGTACTTGACTCTGAATACTGATAACTATTCGGCGTACTGGGACTTAGAACTTCCGGACTGGACCTGCTATAGCAACAGAGCAGTAGTTCGGTTCTGACTTATAACTAATAGAATACTCAACTTCATTAATCGAATGCCACTCAATATGCACTTCTTCGTGACAGATAGGTATACCGAACAATAACACAACAGACAACTATACTCGAATGTATGCAAACTTACCGTATGCCAAACTCAAGCAACAAGTTCCTACCAACAGTCGACTCTTCACAAACTTATCATTGTTTCCACTCAGGTTCAGACCATTACCGATACGAGTCCTTCCTGGGATCGGAATCAACAGTGAATGCAGACTATTGTATTGAACCTGGTTACTTAACAAAAAATGCTAACATGCAAATAGTTCGCTTCGGCCTTACACAGTCCCTTGTTCAATAGAAGACTGATAAACAACACTTATTCCGTGATAAAATCCAGAACCGCATATAACTATCACCAAACAGATTCACAACACAATACTACCGAGTCGTAACTCTGCACTACAGGGAGAATAGTCGAATAGACAGATCCAAACAGAACAGAACAGAGGTCAATCTTCTCATCGACACAGCACACACAAATTCAAACAGTATGCTCACAATTCCCCAAACCGGGCTCTCTACCACTCTTTTCTCATTGCCTTATATAGAAGATTTGTTACAAGAGTGCGCGAATCTTTAGTTTCACGCGCATTTCAAAAAGGTTCTTTTACATTTAAGACGTTTGTCATAGTACATTTGTCCTTTTTCGGCGGCCGTCTAACAATAGGTATCTTCTGAATCTATTGAAGAAGTTTGATATGGAAAATTCTAGAGAAGCTTCAACTCCACTTGAAGTTAATCACAAGCTCAGTAAATATGATGGTGCAGAATACAAAGATATGAAGAAGTATCAATCTCTTGTGGGTAGTTTGATTTATGCTACACTAACAAGACCTGATCTTAGTTATGCAGTGGGAGTGTTGTCACAATTCATGCATTGTCCAAAGGATCCACATTGGATTGCAGGTCAAAGAGTTCTCAGATATATTAAAGGAACTATAAAGGAAGGATTATATTATCCTTTTACATCAGATTTGAAGTTGAAAGCCTATAGTGATTCAGACTGGGCAGGTAATCAAGATGACAGAAGATCAACTCATGGCTACATGATATACATTGGTGATAAGCTTGTAAGTTGGTGTTCAAAGAAACAACATACAGTAGCATTATCATCAACTGAAGTTGAGTACAAAGGACTTGTGGAAGCAGCTAAGGAGGTCATATGGATGCAGACATTATTCAGAAGCTTGGGCATTGATCAAGGTACACCTACAATACATGGAGATAATATGAGTTCACTTTATCTTGCAGCAAATCCAGTTTTTCATGCAAGGACAAAGCACATAGAGATACAGTATCATTTTCTCAGAGAAAAGGTAATGGAGAAGGAGATTGAAGTGGATTACATTTCTACTAAAGATCAGTTAGCAGACATAATGACAAAGAGCTTGGATGGTGTGAAGACCAGTAGACTCAAAAGCATGGCACGAGTAAAAGAAAAGAAGATGATATGAAGAAACAGGGAATGTCAATTAGTGATTGAGGGGGAGCTCTTGGAGAAACACTCACTAATTGGACATATATTTGAAGGTCAAAGCTTTATAAGAAAATCACATGCCTATGTGAAGGGACAAATTCACAAGTGTATCATATTTGTAAAGTTAGTTCACTTTAGTTCTAGGAGTTTTTTTAAAAGGTCACAAGAAGTGAGAAAATATATATAAGTTAGTTTGTATCAACTGACGCGATGAATGAGGGAAGACAGTAAGAGAGTGAGTTAGAACTCATTTTTGTATGACTCAGTATAGTCGGGCTTCTCTGAGTGAGAGAGCACTTGTAAGCTTCTGAGTTTTCATAGCTATGATAAGAACTAGTTAAAGTTCTATGTATAAGTCTTCTTCTTCCATTTCCAGTGTTTGTCTTCTGTGTAATGTTTTGAAGAATTGTTTTTCAAGCAAGTCGATGCCTGGCATGGAATGTATGTTGAAAAGTTGAGTTTTATGCGGGAAGTGGATGCCTGGCATCAAATCCTAGCTGATAAGTCCTTATCTTCATATCTGACTTTTATCTACTGATGAAACTTCTTAAAATCATGAGGTTTGTGGAGCAACTCGATGCCTGGGATCGAGTTTCAGCATAAAGTTGATGCTCGACATCCACTTCCTACATACAAGTGGTCTTCTTCATGTGTGTGTTCAAGAGGCTATTTTTGGTGCACAAAAAGAGGCTGAAAAAGCTCAAAGTCGATGCCCGGCATCAACTTTGGTTGCAATTCAATGCTACGCATCGAATTTTTATTTTTAGACAGCGAAATTTACTAAAACAGGTAAAATTTCTAGTTTTGGAAGGTCATACAAGGTCATCTTGTGAGGGCCATAGCTTGAGTTCCAGAGATCTGTTTCATGCAAATCATAGCTTGTTGGAAAGCTCTACTCTTCTAGTTTCAGCCTATAAAGGATCTTGGAGAAGTATCACTTGAGCTAAGAGAAATTAGCAAAATACTGAAGGTATGTCATTTTAGTGACTAGAAAAATCTGAAGAAGCAAAGTTCTTGGTTTCGGCTATCATTTCTCAAAGTTTGGAGTGACAATGAGCTAATGGTGACCATAGAGGTGTTCTAGTGTCACATTAATTCATTTCTTGTGGTGTTTTATACATCAACAATAGATAGATCGATAGATAGATA
>CM035415.1:68689627-68697127 GCA_020310875.1 Ceratopteris richardii
ACGTGCCAACTTCTTAGAGAAAGTACTGAACATTTGATCAATGTGATCATGAGTGTGGCCAACCAGAAGAAAATTTACCTTAACCTTCTGAAATACCTGTTTTTCAACAAGCATGCTTAAATATCCAAAGACTGTAGAATTTTTATTCTCTCTTGGAGTATTATCTAGTTGCAAATATAGAGTTGGTGGCAAAAGACCCTTCCATGATTGCAAAACACGATGAATGACAGTAACTGTAAGGTTTGGATCATTATGCACATTCGGATATGTGAAGAAAACCTTGGACATTACAGTTCCATTGTATACCAAAGCGCCAACCAAATGCATTTGCACAAGGACTTCATCTCCAATGTCCTTAGGGATGCGATAAAAATGTGGCAAACAAGTTTTTTTCTGATCCATACCATCGATCAACAAACACATATAACGCTCCGGATTTCTGAGTGCCTTACTTCGATGATGAATTGCTTTCTTTCTCTCTAATGCTTGACTCTCACGATGGTTGTTAAGAAGGTTTTTAAAATTATGCTTTTCCTGTGGTGTTGTAGCCCCTTTTGCCATGTTTTTCAAAGTGGCGCAAACTGAACATTCACCCATTCTAACTTTACGAGGAATAGAAACATTGTTAAACTCTTCCTTCCATAATCGAGTAAAGTGACGATACAACACATACTTCTCATTTCTATTTTCCATGTCTTCTCTATATATTTGAAATACCTCTCGACGAGTAAAGTTATCTGACAAGTGCAACCTTCCAGTTGTAGGCATAACTTCACAATGCAAGCTAAAATAGTTCATCATCCAATTCATTGCATGACGTCCAACAGATCCTTTGGTCCCAACATGGAACGTATCCAAAATGAGATCCCCATTCAAAAACCCTTGTTGAACCCTATGTATTCTAAAATTTCCTACACCCATTGCAATTTTAAATGCAGCCCTACAGCATGGCATCCCTTGAGTAAAGAAATATTCAAAACCAACACGCGTTACTGACATGTTATCCTCAATCATTTGCATGCAAGAAACAAGGTATATATCTTGCCTTTCACTATCTAAATGGAGGAATTTTTCTCTTATGTGCTTTAGTTTCTTCATCCCTAAATTATACAAGCATTTCAAACCACAACAATGCTTCACAATATCCAATGCAATCTGTCTATCTGAAGTAAGAAATTTAAATCTTTTTCGACTTACTTCACGAGACCTTCTTTTAAATCGTAGATTGAGCTTGCTTTGCTTTTTCGTTGCTCCACATGCACTTGAATCAGAAGGGAGATCAATGGTTGGATCAGATGGGAGATCAAGAGGTGCATTTGTATGAGCAGCATTGCACTGTGAATTGGATAACTTAAATGACTCAACAGAAAACATGGAATCATCAGCACGTTCTAAATCATAGGGATCATCACTTCTCTGGAAAGGCTCAACTGAGAACAATGAATCAATATGAGCAGAGGAAGCTGATGCCCAAGCATCCACTGAAAAGATTGAGCTCATCTTCACTGAGTTCAGAGAAGACTGAAGATGAATGACCTTTTTAAATAAGTAGAAATCCGAGATCAAGTGAAGATATCACATCAAATGTCACATCAAGAAGATATGAAATCAAAAGCTTATTAAAGTACATTAAATAACATAAAACATCAAATTACATCAAATCACTTAATTACTCAAATATACACTAATAAGGGAACCAAAGATTTGATTCACTTTTGATTCAAATGATCTTTTTCTAACTTCATATGAGTCATTCAGTCTAAGCATTGTGAATGAATCAAAATATATCAAAGTTGTGTTCCAATAGGAATATATAATAAAATTGTTTGGATGAAATTTTACAAGAAGAAATTTTACAACTGGAATATATCCAAGTTGAGTTCCAACTGGAATATGCTATGCCATTGAACACTATACAAGAAGAAATTTTACATTTGGTTAAGATTTCAAGGATTAGGTTTTATTGTGGTCTTGGCTAGATATCAAAGAGGTAGATGAAAGTATATTGAAAAAGAATTATGTGTAAAAGAGGCACACAGAAAGTATATTCATACATTGATTTTCCATTTCAACAATGTGTTACAAGATAAATGTGAATATGAACTAAAGTGTGGAGGATAACACTATAAAGATGTCATTAATCTCACAACTTAGACCTAATTTTCTCCCAAGCAACAGAATCTAAGAAAAAACATCTACATGAGATTAGAAATCCTCATGTACATACCATACTGTTGCCATTGAAGTTTAATTTCCATGCAAATGTATATAAATAGTTGCAAGGTTCTGTACTAGAATGTTTATTCAAAGTGATTTTCCATTTCAAGAGTGAGTTACAAGATAAATGTGAATATGAACTAAAGTGTGGAGGGTAATACTATGAAGATGTCATTAGTCTCCCACATTTAACACAACTTTGACTTGATTTTCTCCCAAGAAAGAGATTCTTAGAAACAAATCTCTACATGAGTTGAGACATCCTCATGGACATACCATACTCTTGCCATTGAAATGTAATTTCTATGCAAATGTATATAAATAGTTGTAAGGGTCTATGAATATTTCATTAAAGTGGCTCTAAAACAGCCTATTTGTGTGGGTGCTATTCCCTGGTTAGATAAGTTGACAGATTTAGTTAGCAAGTGGACTCATTCAGTTAGATCTAGTTAGTTTCTGGTTCAAGTTACCCAATTGCCTATAAATACCAGAGGAGGAGATCATTCTCATTTTCAAAATCCACGAGCAAGAGAGAGCAGCAGAGCACAGACAGCCATGGAGCACAGAGGTCAGCATACCAGCAAGCCAAGCCTGATGGAGAAGAAGAATGTTGGCAAAAGTACCAAGAGGTAGACAAAATCATAACTAAAAAAAAGATTCCAAAAAGATTCCCTCTGTATGTCTGTGTAAATTTCTCATTTCTAGGTCTCTATTTTTCTTGCCTGTCGAAATATGGATCCAAAGCATGTACAGGTCGATGCCTGGCATCGACTTTAAGGTGTAAGTCGATGCCAGGCATCGACTTAGGATTGCAAGTCGATGCCAGGCATCGACTTGCAGCCCCAAGTCGATGCCTGGCATCGACTTGCAGCCCCAAGTCGATGCCTGGCATCGACTTGCTCCTGCAAGTCGATGCCTGGCATCGACTTGTGGGTGCAAGTCGATGCCTGGCATCGAATTGCAGCCCCAAGTCGATGCCAGGCATCGACTTGGTCCAAAAAAACGATGCCAAGCATCGACTTGCCAGCATCATCATGCACTGAAAAGTCGATGCCAGGCATCGACTTTTGGGTGCAAAATCGATGCTTGGCATCGGCTTTTGGGCCCAAATCGATGCTTGGCATCGACTTTTGTGCCCAAGTCGATGCCAGGCATCGACTTTGTGTTCAAGTCGATGCCAGGCATCGACTTGAGGGTAAAAGTCGATGCCAGGCATCGACTTGGCCCAAAAGTCGATGCCAGGCATCGACTTGGGCCCTCAAGTCGATGCCTGGCATCGACTTGCACACAAAGTCGATGCCTGGCATCGACATGCACTTAAACATCGATGCCTGGCATCGACCTGAAGCTGAAAATCCATGCCTTGCATGGACATGGGCTGATATTTCTTATTGCCTCATATTTCCAATTGCTTTCAGGGATGCGGAGTACAAGGATGAAAGGCCCATTAAGAAGCTCAGAGTCACCATGGGCTCTGCTGACCAGCAACGTGACAAAGGCAGTGGTCACCAAGCAAAGGCAAAGAAAATTATTGCACCATTATCCTCTGAGAAGGCCAGCAACCCACTAGGAATATCCTCAGGTGGACAGAGTAGCATTAAAATTCCTGTGGAGGATCCAAGTATGAAGGAAAGGTCGAGGGAGACAGAGGTCATGAAGACAGATCGTCCACTTCGGGACATGACAAATCTCGAATGGTGCCTTCAGTACGTGGAAGAGAAGAATGCAGTCCTCCTTGTGTTCGCAGGGGCCTATGGCAGAGGAAAGATCACGACAACACAAGGTTTTCAGTATGGCCTTGTTTACAAATTGGATTATGAAGATGAAGATTCTGACAACCTGCTTTTCTTGGTGGAGACATCCAAGGGATTAAGAAATGTCATATGCAAGATGGAATTCTTGTGCCCAGAGTGCTGTGTTCCAGAGGAGCTAGCTCAGATGTGCAGAGACTCAGTGAATTTCATCAAGGACCTGATGCCATGGATACAGGGCAATATCATGCCAACACAGCACAAGAAGACGACCCCTGTAAAGGCAAGGGGTAAGCAGAGTGTGCAGAAAAAGCCCCAAAAGAAAAAGAAGATAATTGCAGAAGAGGACTTTTCTGACTCAAGCTCTAGCTCTGGGGACATTATTGTTGCACCTGGTGGAGAGCTTGCATCTGGTGTGCTTGGCACTGAGCAGAATAAGATGAGGGAGGACATAGCTAGAAGAAAAATTGTGAAGAAGGGGCAGTTGTTCCACCTGCCTATTAATATTATCCACAGGCCACCAGTGGATCCAGTCACAGGGAGGAGGCCCCTTGAGATCAGGGAGCCACATAATTTGCATGTCCAAAATCTTAAGAAGAAAATGAAAATTAATCCTCATGCTACTGTTGTGCCATTCCTTGTAATGGTGGATCCGCATGAGTGCAGCTGTGTGGAGGATTTCAATGAGAATTTGTTTGAGGAGTACACTTATTATGTGATTGGAGGTTCACACTCTGCAGAGGCTCGTAGACAGTTAGTGAAGGAGCACCCTACTACATTTTTCTTTAGGTATGCAGAGTGTAAGATATATGCTGGTCTTACAACTGAGGAAGCCAAGCTTCTTGCTTGGGATCACAACAACGATAATGACTACAGGCAGAAAATGTCCTCCATAGAGAGAATTCGGTTCTTCCACCATGAATACGAAGATTGTCTTGTGAAGGAAGCTGGGAGAATACATCCCAATCTACGAAAGCAATGCCTTATTGAGGTTGGAATTGCATTGGATGAGAATAGAAAATCAGATGCTTTGAGGAAATATGACCCATGGTTTCAACTGGCATTCAGATCAGGTGAGATCTGGGATCTTCAGGATAGAATCTTCACAATGTGGGAGCATAAGGAAGTCAAGGGCCAGAAGCAACGAAAGTCGAGGCCAGACCCACAAATTGATCTGAGGGGAAAGGGAAGGAAAGTTGACCTTTCACTTGAGGAGGCTCCTGAGGACATGAAGCTGACCCCATGGAGGGCCCTTCAAGGAATCAAGGATGATACATTGATCATATCAACCTTGTCAAGGGTAATCTCGAAGGAGTTGAGCCTCGAGGAGATGGTCACTGAGCTCAATAAGTATGTATGTTATTCTCAGATCCTTTTTCCCTCCTCCCATGCTTCTTGTCTAACCTAGTCTCTTTTATATTTATGTGTCTGTAGTCATAAAGTGTACATGAAGATTCAGGAGGTGATGATGAAGAGGCTGGGTTGCTTTTCTTGGACAGAGGTCCAAGCAGACTATCCAACCACATCATCCTACAAAGCCTTATCAGAATATTTCATCCTGTTTCGTGATTGGGTAGATTCTCTTATCAGAATATTTCATACTAAACAATTTGATGCATTGCATGGCATCAACATGGGGGCATAAGTCGATGCCTGGCATCGACTTGGGGGCATAAGTCGATGCCTGGCATCGACTTCCAGCATAAGTCGATGCCTGGCATCGACTTGGGGGCATAAGTCGATGCCTGGCATCGACTTGCAGCATAAGTCGATGCCTGGCATCGACTTGCAGCATAAGTCGATGCCTGGCATCGACCTGCAACAAAAGTCGATGCCTGGCATCGACCTCGTGGCAAAAGTCGATGCCAGGCATCGACTTAGGTCCCTAGGTCGATGCCAAGCATCGATTTTTAGTAGAAGGTCGATGCCTAGCATCTACCCCAACAAGAAATCGATGCCATACATCCGTTCTTTATGTTCTGTTTGCTGTACTGAAGAGCTCTTCTAATTGTTTTTCCAATTTGTTCTGCAGAAACCAAGGAAAAGTAAGTCTACAGAGGTACTAGATGACTGCCCCCCTGCATTCCTTGCTCACATTCAAAGAGCAAGGCATGAGAAATCTAGACTGAAAGCGAAGGAGATGGATTTTGATGATGAACCCGATCTTAAATGTTTCTCCAATCCCCTAGACCCCCTTAGGCCTGTATATTACAATGTGTTCTGTAGTGATGTAAATAATATTTGTTCTGTTGTGCCTAGAAAACATTTCTCCCTTCTCATAGCGGACATACCCTATGGATTTAGGATGTTAGGATCAGTTAATGATGATGAACCCTTCAAACACCCTCAGATTCGGAAGATGGTCACTGATTTTGCAGAGTTAACTATGTCTCCTCTCTGGAGGATAGTAATTTTCCATAGCAGAGACCAGTCTTTCTCTGTTTCAATTGCTTTGAAAGCAAGATGTCATGCTGTCGAGTGCCTCACTTGGTAAGTAATCTTCTTTCTATCTCCATGGCTTTCATGATGCCCTATGTGACTCATAGTTCTTTTTTGCAGGGTGAAGACAAACGTAAATCACACTCCTTTGCATCGGTTTGTGAGTGCCACTGAATGCATTACAGTGGGCTATTATGATGAAGTAAGCAAAAGGAGAGTCAGGGAGCATTGCAATGAGAATGGGATCTCAAATGTGCTCATGTTCCCAGCCGTTACCAAGAAACTTCGTCATGTAGCTGGGGACATGACATTGGTTAACCCTTATCAGAAGCCACAAAAACTCATAATGAGATTGCTTCAGCTATTTTCCAATGATGATGACTGGGTCCTAGACCTTTTTTCGGGCACAGGTAATTTCAATTTTCACAATTTTCATTAGTCATTGTTGATTGAAGCCTCTAATAGGTTTTCTGTTGTTTCAGGAACGACTCTGGCTTGCTCCTTAAAGATGTTCAGGCACTGCATAGCTGTGGAGAAGGATGATGCTCAAGTGAGCTTCATTAGAATGAGAATCAATGGGCTGAATGAATGCCCAGATGAAGACCAAGAGGTTGGAAGGAAGCACATTGCAGATACGGAGAGATTCCAAGCAGCTTCAAGGGAGCCTGTTCCCCCACTTGCAGATGAACCTGGGGACATGGCTGACCTTGAAGAGCCAATCTTGAAGCAAGAGAGGCAAGATAGGTGTTCTAATGTGCCAGAGGATACCAATACCCTTGAGCCTGAGGAAAGCTATGATCAGCTTCTATTGTAGATTCACATAACTCTTGTAAAACACATGAAATGTAAAATATCATTTTAATGGAAATATAATTTGGAGTTCTGCTTCCACTTCGTGTTCAGCTTGATTTATCTTGAGCATTTCTCTGATCATGTGTGAATGTTTCTTAGTATAATTTTGTTGAATATTATCTTCTCTTGGGAATGCTTTTGTGAAGTGTATTTCATATTCCGTTAATATGGCCAGGCATTCAATGGGGATCTTAACCATACAAAGGGGATGATCTTAATTGCCTTGTTAAAATGCTCTGAT
>CM035415.1:68707127-68714627 GCA_020310875.1 Ceratopteris richardii
TATATCAATGTAAATACATATAATCCAATGTCATAATTAACTAAAATCCTAATCATCGTCATCATGATCATCATCATCATTAGCAATATCATGATCTATATGAAATATTTAATTTTAACTATATTTGATGGATACATAACTTATAAATTTTTTTTATGTTTCTTATGATGTAGATTCTGATCAATCAGATGGAACTCCACCACCGTCTCCTCATCGTGCAACGACTTTATACTGTAAGTATATGAAATATTTAATTTTAACTATATTTGATGGATACATAACTTATATATTTTCTTTATGTTTCTTATGATGTGCAGATTCTGATCAATCAGAGGCTACTCCACCACCTCCTACCCATGCAACGACTTCACATGTGTCCTCCGATAGGAATTATGATGAATTTTACTATCAAGAGCATATTATATGTTGGTGTAACTCTTGTTATGGCACGTATCGAAGACCACGATTGGAATGTATTCAACATGAGGCAGAGTATGGTACTTTTGAGCATGCACCATCACCTAGTCAACATGATAATGCTTGGATATGTATTTTCTATATATATTAATGTCATTTTTTTATTTAAAAACCATGTATAAAATCAAATTATTATTGATACACAGGAATACTTGCTCGATGATGATGATGATGATGATTTTTCTCATAATGTTAATATACCTCGTACACGTCATGGACTTGTTGTTCATCAATTACAAGTAGAGGTTTCTAGAAATCCTCTACCTCCTGGTTTAGAGAATGAAACGGTTGGAGATTATCCATTGCCAGCTCGTGATCGTTCTTTAGTACAAACATATGATAGAAGAAGATATGGAGGATGGAAAAGAGGACCACTTCCTTTAGATGGAGAGGTTTTCAACTTTTGGGGTAATCGCTATATGATTGCTCCATCCACTATTACTAATGCTGGTCGTGGTCGCTTTATTGTAGAGGATTTGTATGTGCCTCCGAACTCTGAAGTCACTCTTATGTCATTTTGTGGTCCTATATATGGATGGGGAGATTGGCATCAACTTTCACGTTATGTTCAAAGCATGAGTACTTATGGAATATGCTTGAACGCAGCATCTCTTACTAGTACAAGGATTTTACATGCAGAAAATGAAAGATTATATATTGATGGAAGACCTTACACACATGGAAATATAGCAGGTTTAATAAATAGTAGTCGAGGGTTACATAATAGTTCAAGGAATAATTGCACATTTGAGGAGCGTGAAAATAGTCATGAATCACCATACATGAGTAGAGATGTATCAAGATACATAGTTGTCAATGCTATTACTATATTACATGCTGGTGATGAACTATTAGTGAATTATGGATGGCGTAGACCTCCAAGAGCACCTTTTAGCTAGAGAGAATAAAAATTTTCTATCCATATTTAATAAGTTATATACTTAATTTTATATTTGAAGTTTAATTTTTATTCATTTATGGAATACTAATGAGTTTTATTTATATGTGTAGATTCCAACGTATGATGTTGATGATATTCGTCCACAACATTCACAATTACCAGTAAGACCTCATTTATCAAAAGCTTCCATGAGGAGGCTACGCAAAACTAAGCCTGTGCAATATGCAAAGTTGAAAGATCTATATTCAAAAGATGATAAAGTACAAGATTTGTGTGACAATGATGAAGATGATGGCATGGCAGATTTTATTGAGGATTGGTATCAAAATGACAGTGAGAGCATGGATATTTCTAAAAATGAGAAATATCTTCGAGAGGAATGTCTAAAGCATGTATATGAAGGAAGTCATTTGACACGACTAAATGCGAGCTTACTTATTCTCAACCTTCAAAATCGTTTTGGATGGAGTAATGTATCTGTTTCGACACTATTAAGGTATAAATTTCAATTTTCTATCTATTTATATATATATATATATATATATATGCATAAATATATATACATATATAAATACATGTAGGTTTTTATTCTTACTTTAGATAAGGTTATAAGAACAAGAACTTGAATTGAATGGAAACTTTTTGTCCGCGCATCTTTTAAAACTATTAATGCATCTTTCCAAATATTCGCAATGGTGACCTGGATGAGTCGCATGCACAGAGGTTACACAAGAGACAGCAATCTGATTATAATGGAGTAGTCCACTTTGTATCCTAAAGTTCAGATGCTCATCATTGACATGCAAGAGGTTTACTGCATACCCGAGAAATCCTGCTCTATCTTGACTAACCTCTGTGCATGCGATTCATCCAGGTCACCATTATATGAACATATGTGTGAATTGACAGGATACGATTGTTTTGCGTAAATATTTTGAAAGATGCATTAATAGTTTTAAAAGATGCATGGACAAAAAGTATCTATTCAATTCAAGTTCTTGTTCTTACCTTATCTAAAGTAAGAATAAAAACCTGCATGTATATATGTATGTATATTTATTTACCTTTTTTAATATATCTTTTTTTGATAAACTTACAGGTTATTATTTGAAAAGTTTTTACCAAGTCAAAATATTCTTCCTACCTCACATGATGAAATGAAGAAGATAATCAACAATCTTGGTATAGATTATCAATGTATACATGCATGTCCTAACGATTGTATTTTATATAGAGGTGAATATGCAGACTCTTTGACATGTCCCAAATGTCAATCTCCTCGATATAAGGGTGAAGAAGGTAAAATCCCGAATAAGGTATTGAGACATTTTCCATTGGCTCCACAGATTAGACATATGTTTCAAAGCCCCGAATTATCAAAGCTTTTGACTTGGGGACATGATCACAAAAGTATTGATGGAATAATCAGAATTCCTCATGATAGTGTTGCTTTTCAGCATATTGATTCTACATGGCCTGAATTTGCACAAAATCCATAGAATCTAAAGTTAGGAGTTGCATTAGATGGGGTTAATCCATTCTCCATGAAATCCAGTAAATGGTCAACATGGCCAGTGGTAGTCATAAACTACAATCTTCCGCCATATCTTAGCATTAAAAAGGAACATTTAATGCTTTCACTTTTAATCCCAGGCAAAAGACAAGTTAAAGATATGAATGTATATCTTGCTCCTCTCATTGACGATCTTCAAGAGTTATGGAGAGGTATTAATGTCATTGATATATCGAAAAGCATCAATGAAAGACATATTACGATTCGTGGTATTGTGGCTTGGACTATTCACGATTTTCCTGGATATGGCGTTTGTTCAGGTATTGATGTAATTTTTTTATTCAATATGCATGTAAATAAATATGATTTAATCTAATTATATTTTTATCCTTTTCCATGATGCAAGAATATCTACTAAGGGTTATAAAGCTTGTCCATATTGTGGTGATTGGTTGAGATCAATCTATAGTAATAATCTCAACAAAAATATTTATCTTCGACATCGACAATTCTTGCCTGATGATCATCCATTAAGATCTAAAAGAGAAGCGATACATTTTAGTGGAAAGCTTGAAACAGGCCAGTATCCAAAACCTATGACGCCTATGGATTGGTATAAAAAATGGACAGATGGACCTCTGATAGATCCAGAAGCAGAAATCTTCAGTGATGATTCAGATAATGAGTATGTGAACAGAGGTAAAGGGAAATTGGCACTCGCAAAGAACATATCAATATGGTATTCTTTGGAGTATTGGAAAGAGTTAAAAGTATGTCATCTTCTTGATCCTATGCATATATTCAAAAATATTGGTTATTCACTATGGCAGCATCTTCTTGGACTAAAAGATACCACAACATCAAGGAATGATTTGAAAGATCAAAAATCCAAACCAAAGTTATGGCCAGTTTTTGATAGACATCGACAAGAAACGACTTATGCATCTGCTCCTTGGGTACTTACAACAAAAGAGATACAGACTATCAACAATAGAATTCAATTGATCAAGACTCCTACAGGATATGGAGCATCGTTTCAAAACATGTTTACTATGGATGATAAGAGCTTATCTGGATTAAAGACCCATGACTGGCATAACTTTTTGAAACATATTTTACCTTTGGTTATCGATGATGTACAACGAAAGGAGTACGAGATGTGATCTATCGTCTTGGATCACTTATAAGGTAATTATGATACTTCTATATTTGATATGTATGAATATTGGATATCTTTTATTTTTTAATTAACTTCTTTACAATTGTTTTTATGATTTGTACAGGTGGATTACATCCAAAGAGATCGATAAAAATTCGATCCCACAAAAAAAACGTGAATGCAAAGAGCTACTATGTTTGATGGAAAAAGAACTTCCTACTTCATTTTTTGATATTCAAGTTCATTTACTATTCCATCTTGTAGATGAGATAGAGATTGCCGGTGTTGTCAACACTCGATGGATGTTTTGGGTCGAGCGATTTATGGGAATACTAAAAGGTTATGTGCGACAAAGAGCAAAACCAGAAGGATCCATGGCAAAGGGTTGGATGCTTGAAGAGTGCATGTATTACGTTAGTGAGTACCTTGAAATAGTTCATGAAGAAGCTCCACGTGCATGGACCAACGAGTCTTCTTCAAAAATAACAGATGAGGTATTATCAGGTAATGGGGTTCCATTCTTATTTACATTTCAAGAAAAAAATGATGTTTCTACTTTTGTAGCATATAATAGCGAATGCATGCAAGCATTCGTTAGCGAGTACGAGGAACTTCAAAGTCTCCAAAGTAAAAGGCGAAAAAACAAAAGATCTAGACGTAATCTCGATAATAATGAGATTACAGATATACCTTCTTTCACGGATTGGCTATATAGTCGTTTGCAACGCGCCAATGCAAATAATGAAGAAATCTCATATGAGCAAAGAGAGTTAATGATAGGTTGTGAACAAAAGGTGATTTTATTAAAATATATATTTTATTTTTTTCATATATGTATGTTAGTTTCTATTTACTAATTGAATTTATTTTGCAGGCTCGAATGTTCACTAATATGTGGGCTTTTGGACAGCATATTAGAATCAAAGCCATTGATTCTTTACGTAAAACAGAGGATTCTAGTATTGTTGCTTGTTTCAAGCAACTATCACGTGCTAGCTCAAAAGACACGAACCTTATAGATAGCGAACTTGGTTACGTAGGAACTATTGTTGGTATCTACGAAATTTCATATCGTACATTCAAACAGGTAGAAAAAAGTTTATATATTTTTTTTAGAGTTGGTTATTTTTTTAAGCACCTAATAATGGGACGTTTTTGTTGTTATATATTTTGATAGGTCATTTTGAAGGTTGACTGGTATCGAGCGGAGTATAAAGGTAGTAATTCTACAATAAGAAAGGAATTATCTGGGTTTTGGGCAATTGATTCTTCCAAGGTAATGCGATCTACTAAAGAACCATATATTCTTCCTAGGCATATTGAACAAGCTTTTTTTTATAAAAACCCAGATGCTCATCCTTGGTGGCAAGTCATTCATGTGCAACCTAGAGGTAGGTCATTGTTTGAACAGTTTATTGTTAGAGAGATTGAAGAAAGTCCTCTTGATGATTCAGCATCAGATACTGATACATCAACATCTGGAATAGAAATTAGACTCATTATACGTGATAATGATACTAATCTTTTTTATCAAGAGGATAATTCTCTACATGCTGATTCTACTGATGAGGAAGAGGAATTACCAGAAATAGATATTAATCCACCAATAGATGATGTGATTCATGAGAACATAGATTTAACAATAAAAGAAATAAATGAAATCAATAAGGATAATGAAGATGAGACTATATTGATGTCTTACCAAAATGATGGCAATAATGAAAACATATGAGCAGATTAGATAGTAACTTGAAGCTTCTGAATGGATATCAGATAATAGGTTTTTTTTATTAACTTGAATAACGATGAATCCTACTACAGAGATGAAATCATGTTCTTCTAAGTTAGAACATGAAGCTCGGGGGTATGCCTAATTATTTTATATATAGCTTTATCTTCGAGGAGTAAATTTTTATCATGTATGTATGCATATGTGTGTGTATTCATGTGTATTATATGTATACATATATTAGTATGAATATATATGTATTTCATGTATATGTATGTGTTTGCATGTGTGTGATATATGTATACATGTGTTAAATATGCATGTGTATATATGCATATGCATTTATGTAAAATATTCATGTATTCATGTACGTAATATATGCAAGTGTTTATAATTGTGTACATGTATATATGTATATGTGTCTATGTGTAAATATGTACATGTAAATATGTATGCATGTATATATATGTTTATGTGTGCATGTAGGCATGTACATGTATGTGTAAATATGTATATGTAAATATGTTAGTATGTATATATATATTTATGTGTGCATTTAGGCATGTATGTGTGATGCATAATATATCTACTCCATTTTATATTTATGTATCCTATCTACATGATGTGTATATATCTTTACATATATTATGAATCATGATCCTCGTTGATTCGAGTAGCTATATATAGAGGCATAAGGTTGGGAGGAGAGACATCTCTCTAGTAGGACGTTGGAGGTGTACATATACTTCAAACATATGGCTAAAAGGTTGAATTAGAGTTTTTAAATTAGGGATTTCAAAACCCTAATATCGAGATTAGTGTTCTCTCTCTCTCTCTCTCTCTCTCTCTCTCTCTCATATACATACATACCGTGCATTGTCACGACGATGCGCCATAAGTGTCCGCATCTCTTTTAAACACCATTTAAGAGACCACCATGTCCCAAACTCCATCTCAAGTGAACTGAGCACGTACTTTTTATCCCTCTCATCATGCTCACTACAAAAATAAAAAACATAATATAAATAAAACATAAGATATATATTTCAATTTATATGTAAAACTTTTACTTACTTCCACGGTAAGTGGATAAAGCGCAGGTAAGAGTCGCATAGTGCACGCATTCTCCTCTTGAACTCCAATCCATTTCCTATGTATACAATATTCCCCTCTGGCTCTATGTCGCACTCTAGTCCTAACGTGCCTATGCATGTCCTCATAGGCAACGTCTCTGCTCTCCTATCACGTGCTGGAGGTGGTATAGGTGTCCTGAAAATACATAGATAGAAATAAATAAAAATATGTGCTATAATATCATTAAAAAAGTTTATGAAAAAAAACATACCTATGAGCAGATAGCTCTCTTCCTGCGTGTGGATCTGCAGAAGTGCCCTCGTCTGATCGCGTAAGCATCTGGATCGTATAATCGAGCTCCTCATCGGACATCTCTGTGTAGTCCCGCATTATGGCCCCTAGAGTATCTGACGGAACTCTTGCTCTCATAAGACTTTTTATGAGAGTGAGTTTCGCCTTTCTCTCTCTACTGGGATCCATACTACCTAACATATAAAACAAAATGGTTAAAAATCAATATATATACGTGTATCTGTGTGTGTATGCATGTGTATGTGTGTGTATGTGTGTGTATGCATGTGTATGTGTGTGTATGCATGTGTATGTGTGTGTATGCATCATTATGTGTGTATGTGTGTAGGTATATG
>CM035415.1:68729627-68757127 GCA_020310875.1 Ceratopteris richardii
GGACGGATGAGAATGATGATATCAACAATGATTTTATGGAGCCTAACTAGGGTGTCTAGATGTCAAAGTAGGGTCTACCTATAGTTTCTCGTAGTATTCTTCCATGTTTATTAAAACCTTATGAGATATTGAAAACTCGCATGAAGTTATGATGAATCTGAAGGTATTTTGGTTGGTTTCCATGACACTCACTCATACAATATTACCTAGACATGGAATGAGATTACCTAGATTTGACATGCAAGATTTGTAATCAGATAATATTACCTAGATTGGTTTCTATCAAAGAGAGGAAAAAAAAACAAAATGATCAAATGAAAAACTACTTGGAGTCTGACACATCATGAATCAAATAGTAGAAGTCAAAATGTAACTTCAAAACATACTAAAGATATACGCAAGTGATATACCTTGAAAACTTTCATAAAATGTACCTACCACTTCTAGGAATCTTTGATATTTGTACAAGGTTACACGTTAATATTAGCAGTTTGAAATTGTTGTAGAAGGTAAAAAACATGAGCCTCACAACGTGGCAAGAGTATGGGAAGCATTTATACATTCATGCTCACAATTTCAAATTGTTTACAACGTGGCAAGAGTTGATAAACAATCCCCACACTTGATGAACAAAGAAAATAAACAAAATCCATCCGACCAACGGTATTGGTTATGCACTTCACATTATCAAAATACGAGCTACGAGTTTGTTGTAACAATACCTGGTTCAACATCGTGCACAATGCTCCACTATTTTCTTCTTCTAACCAATTAGGTCGCGTATTTCCAAAATGTGTGAATAGCACCATAATGAATCGAACCCCAATTCATGGTCAATGAAAATCTAGTCACATAATCAATGGACTTCCAATCACAAGATCAATGGACTTCCAATCACAAGATTAATGGACCTCTAGTTGCACAGATACTTGACACCAAGTACAAAATCAATGGCAAAGCTTATTGCAAAAATAAGCTCTCAATATTGGGCTAAAAGTGTTTATTACATAGGACCATAGACATCACTGTGAATAAGCTGCATTTTTTGAGTAGCTGGAACTGAACCATCTTTTGAGAACGAGGAACGCTGCATTTTGGTCAAAATATAGCCATCACATACATATTTACAAGGTGCCTCAAGTTTGAGTAAGGAGGACACAATTTCAGATTTTGTAGGTATAACAAACTAGCAAAATTTAGATGACCAAACCTGCATGCCAAAGCTTTGCATCTGACATAGCTTAAGAGTCTTGAAGTGCACATGATGAATCATTCATAGATTTTGCATAATCTATGAGCTTATACAGATCTGACGAATTGATAGATCATGAAATGTACATCTGTCATTAACAAATTTCACAACCAAACCAATCTTGACTAATGGGGAAAATCATAACATATTTTTCTTGATCCCTGGCACAAATAAAGCATTTAACAATGTAAAAGAACTGCCATTAGCGGTAGTGAGAATGATCTTACTAACTGCCATAACAAGATAAGTGGAGTTGTTGGCACATCTGATAGTATTCCATGTAGCAGCAGGCTCAAGTGAAGTGAAGAATTTGTGCTACGAAGTAATATGTTTGCTTGCCCCACTATCAAAATACCCAACATCAAAGTTCACTACAAACATACACTGTTCATGTGAAGATGTGTCATAAGTACAAACAATAGTAAATGCCCATTCTTCATTCTCGACAAGATTAGTAGACTCTATTTTGGATGTAGAGGTCTTAACAACCATTTCAGCCTCTTTCTTCTTTGCCTCTTTTGCAGCCAATTTTGAACAACTCTTTATAACATGATTATTTCCTTTATAGTACTTCCAAAACAATTTCTGGTTTTTTGTTTTCTTCTCATCTCTGCCATCCTTCTTTGATTGTGCAGAACTAGAAAAGTTTTGCTAACTAATTAAAGAGCTCCATTTACCTTTGCCCTTCTAACTAGCTAAGAAATCTTGATCTACAACACGTGTATTGGACATGTTCTCCCTAAAATGACCTTCGTTGAAACAAAATAGACTAACTCCTAAAATGTTAAGGAATTTTGATTGCCTTTCATCATCAATCGAAGAGTAGAATCAAAACTCCGATATGAATCTAGAAGACCATTCTAACAATCTGCATAAACGAATTGTTAGGCAAGACTTCATCAACAGAAATCAACTGCTCCTTCAAATCTTTGATCTTTGTCAAAAAACTATCCATCGAATTTCCTTCATTCATGTGCTCACTCTCCAACTATTTTTGGTGGTAGGCAACACGAGCCTTATTCCATTCCTAGTATAAATTGGTTAGTGCATCTCAATCATCCTTAGTTTTCTTACAAGAGCATATATGAGGAATAATGGCATGTTTGATAGACAAGACTATCAATGCATGTGCTTGAGCATCTTTGCTATCCCTAAAAACAATCTCTACTCTAGGTGCAACAAGAACCGCAGCGTGAATAAGAACATGAAGCATATTGCCATCTTTAACACCATCTACATCATCCTCACTAACTCTATTTGGAGGTTTAATAGGACACTTTTCAACACCCTACACAATATTCCATAGTCCTTTTGCAACCAATACATGATGCATCATATAAGCCCACAATGGGTAATTCGTACCATTGAACTTATCCTCAACAACCAGCATACTGAATATATGATTACTGTCAGCCATGGCCACTTACATAAATACCTTGATGCAAAAAAATGAGTGTATCTAAAAATCTAAACTTAACTATCCCGTGGAGTTCTACTAAACCTATAGCAGACTTCGAGATGCTTAGATTGGTGAACAAAAACTTGTACATATCTTTGGCTAAAAAAGAATTGCCAACACAAGTGCTACAATAGTGCATTTGGAGGCTGAAACGAGCCTAGATCATGATCTTTGCACCACACAAGGAAGTTGTTTTGAACTTGTAATCGCCCAGAGTATGCTCACCAAATTTCATGTGACTCTGAGAGTATGAACAAGGGGGCCTACACTAATACCAATTGTTGGAGTTTGAGATCGATGAAAGCACATGGATGAAGAAGAATCTTGGAGAACAACACACAATACTGAATGTATGACAAAGAGCCTATGTACAAAGATAAGTAGCCCATTAGGGTAATCATCATACAAACAAGCGAGGGAAAAAACCTCCTAAAGAGGGGAAACAAGTGTCCTAGTGGTCCTAGTGTGTTGTTGTTGTATGGTTTCTCTGCACTTCTGGTTTATGTGTTGAGTGTCTTCTTGTTTATGGGCTACGTGCTGTTATTTTTTTATAGCATGGAGGTCGTATGGTTATGTTTTATAAGTTTCTAAGTCCAGGGAAGATGTTGCAAGTATGTATGAATATACATACACACATATACTTTTGATATATAAATGCATATACACATACATATATATAGATATATAATTATATAAATATATACATATACGCATATATCCATATATACATATATGCACTAATACTTTTGATATGTAGAATATTCAACAACACAAAAACTATATTATTGAGCATGATATCACAATTTCATGATATTCTTTAATCAAGATAAAGAAGATGTAATAAACTACCAAAAATCATCTCACACTACAAGATTGCAAGATGATAATACAAGATAATTAAGAACTAGAATAGAGAAAGGTAGAGTAAGCAACTAGCCAAGAACAAGAACTAGAGCTCGGAGGGTTACTTACTTTGATACCATGACTCTCCTTCATCTTTGTAGACATGATTTGTCCAGATTGAGGATCTCTATGGTCAAGATGCCCTTATAGATGTGTTTTAAGGCAGTTTATTAAGGTTTGTAAGAAGGATGATTGAAAGTGATGATATTAGCAATGATATTATGGACTCAAAATAGTGTGTCTAGATGTTGATGTAGGGTGTACACATATTTTCTCGTAGTATTTTTCCCATTGTCTACGCACAATGGTGATGTTAAATTCGCAAAAGTCTCAGAAAATAATGAGATATGGAAAACTTGCATGAAAGCTATGATGAATCTGAAGATATTTTTGTATGTTTCCATGACTTGTAATCAGATTACCTAGATTTGACATGCAAGATTTGTAATCAGATAATATTGCCCAGATTGGTTTCTTCGAAAGAGAGAAAAGACACACAAAATGAACACAACTAGTAGAAGACAAAATGTAATTAGAAATCAGGTAATTACGAATCTCTCATGTAATGTACCTACCACTTCTTCGAGTCTTTGATATTTGTAAAAGGTTATACGTTGAAGTTCACACTTTCAAATTGTTTTAGAAGGTAAAAAACATGAGCTTCACAACGTGGCAAGAGTACGCTCACACTTTCAAAAAGTTTACAACGTGGCAAGAGTTTACAGCGAACGAAACTTCCCACACTTGATAGACAAAGAAAATAAACAAAATCCATCCGATCAACAAAATTGGTTAGGCACTTGAACTTATCAAAATACGCGCTAGACGTTGTTGTATTTTTCCAACCAATTAGAACATGTATTTCCAAAATGTGTGAATTGCACCATCCATCTTATTCTAAATATCAAAGACATGTTATTTTTATCTTGCGAAAAATAAAAGAGAACAACATTACGGAGCTTTCTTACACTCACGAATGCTCTCACGAGCTTGCATTGACAGGAACCGTTCAAAAACTCTTCAAAAAAAAGAAAATATGATGCGGCAATAAGTGGTGTAAATGCACCTCACCAAACATTGATCCTAACTCACTTCATCTGCCTACCCTGAAATCATATGCAAAAGATGCAAATGGACTTTATACTAGTAAGCCAAAGTGACATAGCACTTACATTTCTCCTCGAGAATATGATTGAAAAAACTCAATGCAGCTTCATTATCCAATGTTTTCTATCTTCGTTTCGAAGGTGTTTTCGCTTACTCAACCATAAAGAGGAGAGCTTATTAGTTCTATGGATGTTTTCTTTATCCAATTTCGTTTGCTAGTATAGTAAACGTCAATCTATGATAAGTTGATTTCCAAAACACACACCAAGTAATTCAAATTGAAATGCTCTCATGCATGTTACCACCTCGCAACTCGGAATACACTATTAGTCCCCTTATTAAACAAGACCCCTACTTGCTTGAGTGATTTCTTCCAACTCAAGGTAGCCACATCTCATTGTCTGTTTTGGGAGTCAAGAGCTTGATAGCTATGAGTTTAGATTAGTGTTTCCTCTTCATAGGTTATCCACTTCCTATAATCTGTAATTTTTGAGAAACATAATGTAGTCTCCTAAAGTTTTCTCAAAATTTTTGGTCTTATCTCAGCATATTCTGAGAGAAATTGTGTCCCGAGTGAATAATGGTCATTGCATGTGTGTCTAGGGAAGGTAGTGAGTACTAAATATTTGAGGCCAATATCAAAGCAAATGCATTTTACGAAACATTGATCCATATCACTTGATATGCCTGTCTTGAAAACATATGCAAAAGATGCATATGGCCATTGGTAAGCCAAAGTGACATAGAGGAAAACATGATTGAAAAGAACTCTATGAGCTTTGCTATCCAATGTCTTCTATCTTGGTTCGAAAGGTGTTTTTGCTTCCAGAATCATGAAGAGGATATTTTCTTTATCGACTTTCGTGTGCATGTGCAAAACAAAAGTCAACCTCACATGCGCATGAGATCACATGGCAAAGCATCACACAATCTCTAATATCATAATGAGATGAACAAATTCTCTCCAATCACGTGATCAATGAGCGTCCAATTATAATCAATGGAATCCCAATTCATGGTCAATGAAATTCCAATAACATAATCAATGGACTTCCAATCACAAGATCAATGGACCCATAATTGCATGAATAGTGGGCACCAAGTACAAAACTAATGGCAAAGTTTATTGCAAGAATACAATCAATGCCAAACAGCTAATCATAAAATTGAAAACATCTTACTTTGCTTTTCCACCAAATCACATGTATAATAGCTGAAAAGTTTAGAAGAATAGTGAAAATTGTGAAAATCGTATTGCAATGTGAGGGCTCATAGAACGAATTTATAATAATGAAATCCGTGTCTCAAGTACTCCCATAGCTATGTTTCAAAATAATAGTAGAAAAAGTGAGAATTCATCACAGAATTAAAGATCAATGATATATAATCCATGGAGCTTCTTTATACGATGTCTTCTATCTTAGTTCCAAAGGTGTTTTTTACTTATTCACTCATGAAGAGGAGACCTTATTAGCTCTATGGATGTTTTGTTTATTCAATTTTGTCTGCTAGTATAGTGACTGTCGGTTTATGATAGGTTGATTTAAAAAAAACAAACCAGGCAATTCAAATTGAAATGCTCATATTCATGTTACCAGTTCTCAAATCAAAATGCACTATTAGTCCCCTTACTAGACAAGCTCCCTACTTGCTTGAGCGATTTCTTCCAACATAAAGTAGCCAAATCTCATTGTCTCTTTTGGGAGTCAAGGAGTTTGATAGCTACGAGTTTAGATTACAGTTTCCTCTTCATAGGTTATCCACTTCCTATAATCTTAAGCTTTTAAGAGACATAATAGAGTCTCGTAAAGTTTCCTTAAAGCTTTGGTCTTATCTCGGCATAGTCGGAGACAAATTATGTTAGGAGTGAAGAATGGTCATTAGTTGTGTGTCTGGTGAAGGTAGTGAGTATTGAGTATTGGAGGAATATATCAAATAAGGTAATATCAAAGAAAATGCATCTCACTAGACATTGATGCTAAATCACTTGATATGCCTATCTTGAAAAGATATGCAAAAGATGAAAATGGCCATTCGTAAGCCAAAGTGCCATAGAGGAAAATATGATTGAGAACAAATCTATGAGATTTTCTACCCAATGTCTTCCATCTTGGTTCCAAAGGTGCTTCTTCTTCCGGGATCATGAAGAGGATATTTTCTTTATTGATGTTTTCTTTATGGACGTTCTCTTCATCGACTTTTGTGTGCATGTGCAAAACAAAAGCCAACCTGACATGCACATGAGTTCACATGGCAGAGCATCACACAATCTCGAATATCATAATCAAATGAACAAACTCTCTCCAATCATGTGATCAATAAGTGTTTATTTATAATCAATGGAACCCCAATTCATGGTCAATGAAATTTCAATCACATAATAAATGCACTTCCAATCACAAGATCAATGGACCCCTAGTTGCATGAACAGTGGACACCAAGTACAAAATCAATGTCAAAGTTTATTGCAAGAATACAATGAGTGCAAAATACCTAATCATAAAAATAAAAACATCTTACTTTGTTTGTCCACCAAATCACATGTATAATAGCTGAAACAAGTTTAGAAGAACAACGACAAGTTTGAAACTCGAATTGCAATGTGAGGCCTCATAGAAGGAAGATATATTAATGAAATCCGGTTGTCAAGTAGAGTCCCATAGATACGTTAAAATAGTACTTGAAAAAATGGCAGCTCATCACAATTAAAATGGAGGTTCAATTGAAGCCTACTCCCCTGGACTTTAACTTTGAAATCGCAACTGTACAAGCAACCGAGCATAGTACCCATGGGACCACTGTGTATCCCACAAAGCAGGGGATAGTGTGCTCGAAGGAAACACAAGGAGAATTAGTTTCAAGAAAAATATCAAGATTTTACACTGGCCTTAAGCCCACACTGTCCTACAGATAGTGGGGATTGAACCCTTGCCCCCCCCCCTCGAGAGGCAAAAGGTCCACCCAACCCACCTAGGGTGCATGGAGAATTCATCACAAAATTAAAGATCAATGATAGATAATACAATAGGAGACAAGTTCCAAAATTCATACCCTCTCAAAATTGGGTTGAAAGTGTTTGCATGAGTTTCTCACAAAGAGGAAGCTCGGTGAGATGGAAACAAAAACATATACAAAGTGGGGGAGTGAGACTTTTTTACTGTCCTCCCAATAGTTGCATTTGGACCATAACTTTGGAAACCCTTTTGGGAGGGACAAAAGTAGTTTCATAATTAACACCATAATTGTTTGAGAAAATCATTTTGAATCTAAGCTTGCTTTACACCTAGCTATGAAACCATCTACGTGAATCTTCATCTTGTAGACCCATTTATTTATTATCGCCTTCATATTTTTAGTCTCCAATACCAATTTCCATATCTTTCCGTATTCATGTGATTCCATTTCGTCCTTCATAGCTTCCTTCCTTTTCCATCACTTATTCACTTATACAGCATGCTCAACCAGGAAGGAATGAAATGTTCATCTATCTATAGAATACATTATTTTCTATTTATTTCTTTCTTGAAGTTGTCGGAAATAGAGCTCCTATAACTTTGCATTTCGACGAATACATTACACATTTCTCTTTTCTCCATGACCTCTCCTTCATTACGATCTACCTAGACTTGGTCTTCGTCTTCATTGTTTAGTATGCATGTGCATGTGAGGTTGTGTTTCTGCTCTATGGATGCCTTGTTTATCGACTTTTGTTTGCTGATATGTGAATCCTTTGTTTAGTATAGTGAATGTAGATTTATGACAAGCTGATTTGAAAAGCAGCCCCAAATGAGAATGTGAGAACATTAGAATGTGAGAACATTAGAATGTGAGAACATTGCATGATTCGACCCCTAGGGCATTTATGATCAATGATCGTAACACAATGGCTACAAACAGGTAATGCCGTGAAGCTTGTATTTTGTATTCTAGAGAGAATTGAGATGTAACATGGAAGTTTTTGTTAAGCTTTGTCCATAATATATCTTCTCAAAGTCTGCAAAGGAAATGGCAGAGAATGCGTAAGAAGCAAATAAAACACATTCATCAATGAACAACAGCTTTACTGAGAGTGTGAGAGCAATCTCAGTAAAAGGAAAAAGACATTGTCGTTTTGTTTACCAATAACGGCATAGCAACATAAGGATGAATGGGATGATTCTTGAGAAACGATTGTACTGATGATCGGAGAGAGAGAGAGAGAGAGAGGGCGAGAGAGAGAGGCGTCTAGCGAGAAGCGTTGAACGAAGGATTGCTGACTCTGATGAGGACGAAGGGGAGAAGGTTCTCAGTAGACGGCTTAAGGTAGGTAGCGCCATCGATAGAAGTGTGGGTGATTCCTACATTGGAGGAGAATGAAAGGATGTCGTGAGCTACACAACGAGCACCTGCGATGCAGGGACAGGCAAGCGAGACATTGTCCCGCTGGGAGAACTGGAATCGCTCCCCGCCCTCTGCTTCGGGCGTTTCCACCAGCAACAGTTGTCCATCCGCGTCCTGTCTTCACACCGCGTCCATCCGCGTCCAGATCCGGCTTTCCTTAGTGAGATAACTGAATCTATATCGTGAGGCGACACCCTGTTCCACAGACAGACGTACGTTGCAGTAAGAAGAACTGGTGCCTTCGCAGGTAGCTGCTAGCTTGCCAGGTCTCTGAAAGTCAGCGGACTGCAACTCCTAGGTCTCTTCTCCGACATTCATGGTGGGCCGATCGTAGCAGCTCCAGTAAGGGAAAACCATGGGCACGCTTTCCTCGGGACATTGTGCGGACACTCCTGCCACCACGAGTAGCTTCAATAGCGATAGAAGCAGGATGGATGCCATGGAAGGGAATAGTTACTACTGCCCTCACAGTCTACAATGGACTTACTTCTGGATGATGATTAAGGATAAGATAGCCTGAAATGGTGATCGCAGGACATCTGCAAGGATCTTATATGCTGTAGAGATCAGTGCTCGACGTTCCTCTGGTGAAGAGGAATGAGCGAGTCACGCGAGGTTGATACGGAAATAGCCACGTGCCTCCGACGCAAGAGGTCGGAGGGGAGGCATCGCTGTAGGTGGACATGGTGATCGCAGCTGCAGCTCCATCTGCAATGATCTTTCACGCTATGGCACACGAGCTACAGATGAGTGCTCGACGTCTCGCTGGGTGGACCAAGTTGGCACAGAATTACCCACATGGGTCGGACATTAGAGGTCGATAGTTTGGATTTTCTAAAGCGTGCACTGGGGGGACCAACTTAAGTTGGCACCGAATTAACCACATGGGTCGAGAGACGTAGCTTAGCAGATGTTTCCGAGTGTCTAAAGCATGGAGAACGTCGAACGCGTGAGAACCACGGTCATGGGGATCGCCGAAGGTTGCTCTAGGTCTTGCTAGAATTATAAGTTCCCTTCTTGTACCATCATTTTATTGTAGGGTCTCATTTAAAACTATACTAGGGGGTCGTTAGTCTACTTGGTTTTGAATGAGAGGGTGTTCAGTCTACTTGCTTTTCCCTCAAGGAGCTGGTTCTTAGACTGAATGGCGTGGGTGACATACTCAATGTGACTCAAAAGGTTTCAAGTTATCATCCCGCGCTCTGTTGCTCATCATGTAGTAGAAGGTATTTAACTTAGAAAAAACCGTAGCACTCATAGGTCAGTCCCCCCTATGCACTCTATCA
Organism: Ceratopteris richardii; assembly: GCA_020310875.1. NCBI lineage: Eukaryota > Viridiplantae > Streptophyta > Polypodiopsida > Polypodiales > Pteridaceae > Ceratopteris > Ceratopteris richardii. Next base: position 68,740,015 of record CM035415.1, read on the forward strand.
CATGAGCCTACAAAGAGCTTGTATTTATAGTTCTTCTTATTACACCCAAATATAGAGGTTAGAATGAGGGTGTGCGCTTCAAAAAGCACTTGTGCGAGTAAAAGTCACTCACTTTTATGGTGAAACTTAGCTTTTATTTACAATCACCTTCTAGGAGGATCCTTATCTCAACCATGATTTTTACGACTTTCTAAAAACAAACTTTCATGTTTCTTTTATTTACAAAATATATTGAAAATATAATTTCTCAATTGCATCCAAATATTTCAATGTCCATCCACACCCTCACGAAGCTTCAACTTGTATATCAAAGCACAAAGTGCATGGAAGTCTCACAAAGTGCATGGAATTCATAGGTCTCTTTCGTGATGTGCATGGTGGGCTGATCACGAGTGCTCTCTTGCTCATTATATAATTTAACCTACAAAAAACCATAGCAAGAATAGGTCATTATTCCAAGGAAGACTATTTACCTAGATAGGTACCTTCTTCAAATTTCTTTTCATTCAACATTGAAGAGATATGTTGCAATAAGAGATAATATAGAGCACACCATTCGATGTTTAAAAAGGATGAATCTCAAAGGCAATACTCAATACATCAAGTGTGCCCCATTGCCACCTTGAAAGATCTAGTGTATGCAACCACCTACATCATGACAAGATATCTCTCTTACAGTATCCCACAGACACACGTGCACAGAGACAATACAAAATCTCGAAACACACACAAAAAAAAGGATGCATACTAGATAAAATAGTACATTGTATTGCATATAGTCTTCTCCTACACACTCAATTAGAGGAGTCTCGAAAGACCATATATTTATAGTGTTTTTTATTACATCAAAATATAAAGGTTACAATGAGGGCACGTGTTTCGGAAAGCACTTGTGTGAAAAAAACCCCCTCACTTTTATGGTGAGCCTTAGGTTTTACTTACAAAAGTTACCTTCTTCAAGGATCTTTATCTCAACCATGATTCTTATGAATTTTAAAAAACCCTCCATGTGACTCTTTCATTTAATAAATATGGGGAGAAAATAATTTCTCTACTTACTTCCACATGCATCTGAATAACTCCACATCCATCCACACCCTCAAGAATGTTCAGCTGCTATATCAAAGCACAAAGCACATGAAAATATCAACAAAATAATCTCCAAAATTCAACATTGCATAAGTGATAACATGCCCCCACTTGAAAAACAAAATGTCCTGAGTTGATAAGAGAAAAAGTAGACATGCATGAAGAGTGACATGTGCCATCACTAAAACAAAACAAATCACCATGTTCCATGCAAGATTACGACCACCACGTGTTAGAGAGATGACTCTCGTCCCAACCAAATGCCTCTATATATAGCTCTCTCAAGGTACTCCCTTCTTGGGTTGATAGCAAGTGCTCCAGTAAGGGTAAACCATGAGCACACTTTCATCCCAGCATTGGGAGGACAGTTGAACCACCACGAGTAGCTTCAATAATGACAAAAGTAGGATGCATGCCATGAAGAGGAATAATTACTACTCCCTTCACAGGCTACAATGGACTTACTTTTGGATGATGATCAAGGATAAGATAGCTTGAAATGGTGATCGCACAACATCTGCAATGATCCTATATGCTGTAGAGATCAGTGCTCAAGATTTGTCTCGTGAAGAGGAATGAGCGAGTCACGCCAAGTTGATACGGAAATAGCCATGTGCCTCCGATGCAACAGGTCGAAGGGGAATCATTCCTGTAGGTGGACATGGTGATTGCAAGTGCATCTGCATCTGCAATGATCTTTCACACTATGGCGCACGATCTAGACATGAGTGCTCGACATCTCGTTGGGGTGACCAACTTCACATGGAGTTACCCACGTGGGTCAAAGAGAGGAGGTTAGATATTTTGGATTGTCTAAAGCAGCCAACATCTAGAGCAGGGTGGTATAACGTGCACTAGGGGGTCCAAGTTGGCACGGAATCACCCATGTGGGTCGAATATTTTGGATTGTCTGAAGAGGCTAGCGTGGGGAGTCAGGTGGTACAACGTCTGGAGACGTAGGCTTAGCAGATGTTTCCGAGTGTCTAATGCATGGAGAATGTTGAAAGTGTGAGAACCACGATCATGGGGATTGCTACTTAGAACTCTTTGTCACCTTCACACTCTCGTCTTAATGGATGCTCTTTGTCATCTTTGAGAAATTAAGGGTAGTACTCTTTCTAAGGCCGATCATGAATTAATCTCTAGAATTTTCCATGCATGGCATTATAAAACTCTTGCGCTTCATTGAAATAACTCACATAAGGCATTATCAAGAATCCAGCATGGTAAGCTGAGGCATTAAGATCAAGAATCCAACATAAATGTATTCGATTGATTTAAGGTATCGATTGTTTCCAATGGGAGGTTCTTCATTCTACGAGATTTTCCTATTTTGTCTCAAAGATCTGGACTTAGACTGAATGGCATGGGTGATGTAATCAATTTGACTTAAAAGGTTTCAAGTTATTCTCAAGTCATCTTGCGCTCTCTTGATCATTATGTAGTAGAAGGTATTTAACTTACAAGAAACCATCTGCATGGGTCTTTTAGATTAAGGGGTGATTAGTGATGGACCAATGAGAGGAGGGTGGCGGCCACATTCTAGAGCCTTGATCAAGTAGGCTAGGCCTATGTTTCCCTTGGTTTGGGGTAGTGAAAACAACTAAATGTGTTGAGAGTGGTTTCATGGAGCACGAATTTCGAAGTTGTCTAGTCAAATTGGATTTGAGCCCTTGGATATTGAGAATACCCAATGATGGAGCTTGAAAGAAGGAAAAAAATGTACCTTTAATTTTGCATCGTTGGACGGTGATATCAATCCAAGGTTTGAGGTTTCTTGTGTAGGAGATTGAGGATCTTTTAATATAGGCCATTGGATTTAATCTTAATCCGATGACTCTCAAGCCACTACATTAAATAGATGGCATCTTTCTTTCAAGGCCATCAGATCAATAGTGCATCCAACGACTCCATTTGAGTGCTAGCCATGCAAATGCGGAATAGTAATCTCCTACATCTGATTTTCAAAAATCCAATGGATGTTATTGCATCAGGTCCCGATTCTAGCATTCTCTTTCTTACTTTCTCCCATCTCCCTTGAGTGATGTGACCCTTCTTTTGTCGTTTTCTGCTAGACTTCCCAAGCTGAATCGTACACGTTCATGAGAAAGATCGAATGGCCTTGAGCCACCCACGAGATTTACTCTCTCTCTCTGTCTCTCTCTCTCTCTCTCTCTCTCTCTCTCTCTCTCTTCATCTATGCCACATCTTACAAGTGATGTGCTTACTTATTTTGTCTTATTCTGCCATAGAAACATTGTTCAATCATGTCCGTTGATGAATAACATATAATGGCTTCAAATACTCGTGAATCCAAGCACACTAAGAGCTCTATTTTGTTTTTTTCTTTGTGCCAGAGACACAAGTTAATCTCTTGCATTCATGAGGAGTATACAACGGCTCTTAATAGCCATGAATCCAAGATAGGAAGGAAATCAAATGTGGTCTCTTACAAATAGTATTTTTATATGAAAAACCACTAGGAGTTTTTTTTCTTCCTCAATACCGCACATGAATAATTTTAATCCCTAAAAATTAGGGATCCTTACAAGGCCCATGCAAGTTTCACTTTTTCCCCTAATGCCCTATCACTAATAGTTCATTACTCCAAGAAAGACAAGTTACCTACATAGGCACCTTGTTGTCATGATCTTGCTCACGCGCATACAGAGATTACGGACACAGAAAACACACAGAGAATAGATGCAACAGGAGACCAGACACAACGCAGTATTGGGTGCAATCTCCCCTCATGCACTCTCTTTCGACAGTCCACAGAGTGCATGTATTTATAGGACTTTTGATTACGTCGAAAATAGTGGTTACATGAGGGCGGCTTCGAAAAGCAGGCGTGAAACTAAAAGTTGGTAACTTTTACAGAAAGCCATTACTTTGAATAATAGAAACTGCAGTCTACAACGACCCTTATTCTAACCATTACTTTTCTAACAATAGAACCTTCTACGCAGGTTTATTTACAAGCTAAATAATAATTATTCGGATTATTGATGTCCGCCCTTTCACGCCTTGCACGCTCCTCACGAACCTTCAACTGCTATATCAAAAACATCAAAAACATATTAATACATTAATAATTTAACATTTTAACAATGCCTTGTTCAATAATATACAACGTGCCTCTCAGTTGACAAGCAAGTGACCTCAGTTGATAAAAGAATTCAACACTCTAACAATTGTAATGCAGTGTTCAACATATTCCATATTACTGTTACAATCCAACAATGCATTGGCCAACATATTTCATGTTACAATCCAACAATGCATTGGCTATTCGATATTTCAATCCAACAATGCATTGGCCAACATATTTCATGTTACAATCCAACAACGCATTAGCTATTCGATATTTCAATCCAACAATGCATTGGCTATTCGATATTTCAATCCAACAATGCATTGTTCAACATATTCCATAAGGTATAACATGCCCCTTAGTTGAACAAGCGTTCACAGAGTGCATGTATTTATAGGACTTTTGATTATGTCGAAAATAGTGGTTACATGAGGGCGGCTTCGAAAAGCAGGCGTGAAACTAAAAGTTGGTAACTTTTACAGAAAGCCATTACTTTGAATAATAGAAACTGCGGTCTACAACGACCCTTATTCTAACCATTACTTTTCTAACAATAGAACCTTCTACGCAGGTTTATTTACAAGCTAAATAATAATTATTCGGATTATTGATGTCCGCCCTTTCACGCCTTGCACGCTCCTCACGAACCTTCAGCTGCTATATCAAAAACATCAAAAACATATTAATACATTAATAATTTAACATTTTAACAATGCCTTGTTCAATAATATACAACACACCTCCTTCAAATCTCTCTTCATTGAACATAGAAGAGATATGTAGGAATAAGATATACTATAGAGCACACCATTCAATGTTTGAAAAGGATGAATCTTGAAGTCAATAGTCAATGAATCGAGTGTGCCCCATTGATACCTTGAAAGATCTAGTATACACAACCACCTACATCATGATAAGATATCACTCTTAAAACATGCCACAAACACACGTCCATAGAGACAATACAAAGGCTCAAAACACACACACAAAAAAAAGATGCATGTAGATAAGATAGTACATTGTATTGTCTATAGCCTTCCCCTATGCACTCAATTAGATGAGTCTCTAAAGACCATATATTTATAGTTTTTCTTATTACATCAAAATATAGAGGTTACATAGAGTGCACACACTTCCAAAAGGACATGTGTGAATTAAAAGCCACTCACTTTTATGGTGAGACTTAGCTTTTATTTGCAAAAGTCATGCAAGATTACGATCACCACGTGCTACCTAGATGACTCTCCTCCCAACCAAATGCCTCTATATATAGCTCTCTCTAGGGGACTGCCTTCTTGGGCAGGTGGATACTAATCATCCAAGTGTGAGCCATGTAGCTACATGTGCACCAAGTGTCCTAATTAACCACAATTAACTCAAGTGGATGCTTCTAGAAGGCTCTAGAGCTCTTTGGGAAAAATACTCTCCCCATGTCCCCCGTGGGGATTAAAGCCAAGACCTCCTCCTTCACATCCTTGAGATTAACCACTAAGATAAGTGGATCACTTGTTCAGAAGAGCACAAGACCTCCTAGTAAGTCTAAAATTGAGATCTTTGGTCATACACAGGGATGACCAAATGGTGTCCGATTTCAGATATGTTTGAACTGGCCGGACACCTACATCATAAAAATTACATTATTACATTCTTCCCCCTTGCAAAATATTTTCGTCCTCAAAAATAGAGCAATATACATATTCTACCCAACCCCCGAGCCTGATGTTCTAGGACTAGAAGAACATGGTCATGTTCTAGAACTAGAAAAACATGTCTCATCTCTGTGGTGGCATCCCTGCCGAAACGATTCAAAAGACTATCTCACTTTGCACTTTGATAAACTAGTCAAAGTACAAAGTAGTGAATGAATAATAAGGGTGGATTAAAAAACATCCCTGGCTAATTCACAGTTTCTCGATGTATGATCTAGGCACAAACATGTGATACTAATGCAAGATTATGACCACGACGTGCTAGGGAGATAGCTCTCCTCCCAACCAAATGCCTCCATATATAGCTCTCTCTAGGGGGCTGCCTTCTTGGGCAGGTGGAAACTAATCATCCAAGTGTCAGCCATGTAACTACATGTATGCCAAGTGTCTCAATTAACCAGAGTTAACCCAAGTGGATGCTTCTAGAAGGCTCTAGAGCTCTTTGGGCAAAATACTCTCCCCATGTCCGCGATGGGGATTGAACCCAAGATCTCCTCCTACACATCCTTGAGACTTAACCATTAAGCTAAGTGGATCACTTGTTCACAAGAGCAGAAGACCTCCTAGTAAGTCTAAACTCGAGATCTTTGGTCATACACACGGATGAACAAACGGTGTCCGATTTCAGATCCCTCTAAACCAACCAGACCCCTAGATCATAGACTTTCTTTATTACAAGTCACCTCGTTCAAGGATCTTTATCTCAACCATGACTTTATGAAATTTAAACAACCCTTGACATGACTCTCTCATTTATTAAATATAGGGAGAACATAATTTCTCTACTTACTTCCACATGCATTGAAGTAAATCCACATCCATCCACACCCTCATGAATGTTCAACTACTATATCGAAGCACAAAGCACATGGAAATATCAAAAAAATAACCTCCAAAATTCAACATTGCATAAGTGATAACGCCCCACTTGAAAAAGAAAAGAACCTTACTTGATAAGAAAAAAACTAGACATGGATGAAGAGTCACATGTGTCATTACTAAAACAAAAAAATCACCATGTTCCATGCAATATTATGACCACCACGTGCTAGAGAGATGACTCTCCTCCCAACCAAATGCCTCTATATATAGCTCTCCCTAAGGACTCCCTTCTTGGGCCAATAGCAAGTGATCCACTAAGGGAAAACCATGGTCGGAATTTTATCAGGGCATTGCACAGACACTCCTCTCACAATGAGTAGATTCAATAGCAAACAAACCAGGATGGATGCCATGAAGATTAATAATTAATACTCCCTTCACACGCTACAATGGACTTACTTCTAGATGATAATCAAGGATAAGATAGCCTGAAATGGTGATCGTAGGACATATGCAATGATATGTTGGAGCAATCAGTGCTCAATGTCTCTTCGGTGAAGCCGAATGAGAGAGTCATGCCAGGTTGGTACGAAAATAGCCACATGCCTCTGATGCAACATGTCAGAGGGGAATCATCACTGTAGGTGGACATGGTGATTGCAACTATGTCTGCATCTCTAATGATATTGCATATTGTGGCACATGAGGAATAGATGAGTGCTCGATGTCTTACTGTGTGCGCATCTACAGTGAAATTTTAGGCTATGGCACATGAGGTATAGATGCGTGCTCAACATGTCACTGGGGTGACCAAGTTGGCACAAAACTACCCACATGGGTTGGACCAGAAGGATGCTACCTGGATCCTTATACACTAAGCACTTAAGCACAAAAAATCATGAACCAAAATCGAATCTGAATCCCCCCTCAATAACCAAAATCTAAATCGCACTTAGGTGTGAGTAATTGCCTACAATCTAGGACAATTAATTCCTAACTTAGAGGGAATATTTTTATCTCTATACCTACATATACTTAGATTCAAATTTTTGGGAAAGGCTCTTTTTTGACATGATCAACTTGAAAAGTTCAAGCAAGATTTCTCTAGGTCTTGGTAGAATTATAAGATCCCTTCTTGTAGCATCATTTTATTGTAGGGTCTCATTAAAAACTACACAAGGGGGTCTTCAGTCTACTTTCTTTTCAGTGCGACGGTTTGTATTTTACTTGCTTTTCTTGTTTTTCCTCAGAGAGCTAGTTCTTAGAATGAATGGCACGGGTGACATACTCAATGTGACTCAAAAGGATTCAAGTTATTATAAAATCATCCTGCGCTCTCTTGTGCATTATGTAGTTGATGGTACTTAACTTAAAAGAAAAACCATGGCACTCATAGGTCATTACTCCAAGGAATACTATGTACCTAGATAGGGATATCCTTCCAATTTCTCTTCATTCAACATAGAAGAGATATGTCATAATGAGAGATAATATGGAGCATACGATTTAAAAATTTGAAAGTGATGAATCTTGAAGCAAATTTAAAAAAAAAACAAAACTATACATGTATTAGAGCTTCTCTATGATGTATCAATAATCAATCAATCGAATGTGCCCCATTGCTATCTTAAAAGATCTAATGTACTTAAAAGATCTAATGTGCGTGACCACCTACATGATGAGAAGATTTCTCTATTATAAGATCCCATAGTAAGGCATGCACAAAGACAATACAAAATCTCAAAAGATACATAAATAAACATACACATTCGATGAAAGAGTACATAGTATTGCATAGTCTCCCCTATGCACTCTCTCACATGAGTCTACAGAGAGCATGTATTTATAGCTTTTTTTATTACTCCAAGATATAGAGGTTAAAATAAGGTTATACGCTTCGAAAAGAACTTGTGTGATTAAAAGTCACTCACTTTTAAGGTGAGACTTAGCTTTTATTTAATAAAGTCACCTTATTCAAGATTCCTTATCTCAAACATGCATCTAGTGACCTATGCAATTTGTCTATTCTTTATTTCTGAAATACCATTGTTTTGAGGGGTATACTTGCATGTGTATTGCCTCCTTATGCCTCCATCTTCTAAGAACCTTGTGAGCTCATTGGAGAAATATTCTCCCCCTCCACATGACCTTAGGGATTTAATCCTGTGACCTGTTTTATTCTCAAAAAGTTCTTTGTACTTTGTGAATACTTCAAACACATATGATTTTTGCTTGATTTTATACAACCAAATTTTCCTTAAACAATCATCAATAAAGGTAACAAGGTACCTATTACCTGCATGTGAGGGTTGTCTTGAAGGTCCCCATACATCTGTATGCACTAAATCCAAAATCCTTGGAGAAACATACTTGCTTGAGTTGAAAGGCAACCTAGTTTGCATATCGCATAAATATGCGTTGTTGAGAAGTTTAGAAGGCCTTTGACCAATGCACTTTTCTCCATTTTCTTTAGCTTTTCAATGTCGACATGTCCTATCCTTTGATGTCACAAATTTGAATCTGGAATTCTTCTATTCCCTGAAGTGATGAACATTACCTTGTTGGGGTTTTGCTTGACATTAAGAGTGAACATCCTTCCATGCACCTCTTCTTTTTCCACAAGCTGAAATCCATTCTTTGGGTCCTCTATGAGACACCTTTTGCTATTCAACTTCACGTGGTATCCTTAATCTACCATTGGACCAACAAAAATGAGATTCTTTGTAATGGTAGGGACATATAATACCTCAGATAGTGTCTTGCTCCTCTCGCCATCCTGAAACTTAACATCACCAATCTGTTTGATCTCATGCTTGATGTTTTCATCTTTTTCTCCACATTCTCTTTGCTTTGGAGCCTGTAAATTGCAAAACATGTCCTCCCTACAAGACATATGATTGCTACAACCTTGCAGAGTAACCTTTAACATTGTTCCTCTTTTGGTAGCGTTCATGTGCCCAATGTCCTAGCTTCCCACAAATGAAGCATCCATTCCCTCCGGATCCTCTGCCTCTTCCTCTATTGTTCCTGCCTCTACCTTGTCCATTTGAGATAAAACTTCATTTGATTTTTCTTGTTTGTCACTGCTTGCTTTGGCTTTGCCTTACTCTTCCTCTACCTTTGGATGCTTTGCCTCTTTGTCTACGTGTATATAGCATCTGACCTTGGGCACCTTTGCCCTTGCTTGCACCTTGCAATACTTCCTCATTAACCATTATAGTGTTTAATTGATCAAAGTTAGGCATGTTTTCCCTAGCATACTCCCTAGCATACTCCCTAGCATACAATGAGGATATGAAGTTCCTTCGCTTGTCATGCTCTTTAAGACCATTCAGTACGAATGAAACCATTTCATCATTATCAATTGAATGTCCTATGGCTACCAATGAGTCTCTCATGCTTTTAGCTTTAATTATGTAGTCATGTATGGATTGGTTACTTGTTTTCTTCAAGTTGTTGAGCTCATTTTTTTGTCATGCCTTCTTTGCCTTTGTGTTTGTGGTGAACATCCTCTCCAAATATTCCCACATCTCCTTGGCCATCTCCATGCTTTGAATGTGACCTATCATTGTGTTGCTTACATGCTAAGATACCATAAATACAACCCTTCTATTTCTTTCCTTCCATTCTTTGATTTCTCTCCTTTCTTTGTTGGTAGGGTTAGTTGGATCTGTAGCAATTGGCTTGACATCTCCTCCATTGATAATCCCCCCTAGGTCCTTGCTCATGATGAATTTTGTCATTCCAAAGGTAGTAAGGCTGGACGTTTTCTTTATCCAACTTCTGAATCTCGTTGGATACCTCTTTATGTGGAGGAACACTACATTTTGCCCAAAATATAGTGTTCACATACATGTTTACGAGGTGCCCCAATTTTGGGCAAAAAGGACGCCATTCCAAATTTACGTAGGCATAGCAAACTAGTGAAATTCATATGACTAGAGCATGCATGCCAACACTTTGCATCTAACATAGAAATAGAATCTTGAACTACACATGTTGAAAATGCCATAACAAGATAATAAGAGTTGTTGGGACTTGTGACAGTATACCCTGTCGGGGTAGGGTCAAGTGAAGTGAAGAAAATGCGCTATGAGGTAATATGTTTGGTTGCCCCACTATCAAAGTACCAAACATCAGAGTTTAGTGTAGACATACATTGTTCATGTGAAGATGGGTCATAACTACAAACAGTACTAAATGCTCATTCTTCATTCTCCACAAGATTAGCAAAATCGTTTTTGGATGTAGAGGCGTCTGCAACAACCATTCCAACCTCTTTCTTCTTTGCCTCTTTTGCAGCTAGTTTTGGACAAGTCTTTATGACATGATCATTTTCTTAATAGTACTTGCAAAACAATTTCTGCTTTTCTATTTTCTTCTCATCTATGTCATCCTTCTTTTTTGCTAACTAGAAACGCTTGATCTGCAACATCAAAAATGGACTTGTTATGCCTAGACTTATCTTCTTGCAACAAAACAAAGACTAACTCCTAAAATGTTAAGAAATTAGGAGTTCCTTTCATCATCAATCAAAGAGTAGAAGAAAAACTCCAATATGAGTCTGGAAGGCCATTCAGAGCAACCTGCACAAGTGAATTCTCACGGAAGACTTCATGAGCAGAAATCAACTGCTCCTTTAAATCTTTGATCTTTTTCAGGAAACTATCCATTCAATCTCCTTCATTCTTGTGCTCACTCTCCAACTCTTTTTTGGATGTAAGCAATAGGAGCCTCATTGCTTGCCTGATATAAAGTGGTAAGTGTATCTCAAGAATCCTTTGCTATTCTACAAGAGAAAATCTTAGGAATAATGGCACATTTGATAGACAAGGCTAGCAATGCATGTTCCTGAGCATCTTTACCATCCCAACAAGTTTTCTTTGCATTATGTGCAAAAAGAACCATACGACAAGGAGGATCATGAAGAATATTTCTATCTTCAACAACATTTCCATCACATTCTGCATCCCTTTTGCAACCAACACATGATGCATCATATAATCTTATAGTCGATAATTGTTACCATCCAACTTATTCTTAACAACCAACATATAGAATACATCATTGTTGTCATCTATGGCCACTAACTAAAATACCCCAATTTAGAAAAGTAAGTGTATCTCAAAAAATTAAACACAATTATCTTGTCAAGTTTTGGTAAACCTATAGTAGACTTTGAGATGCTTATACTTGCAAACCAACACCTCTATATATCTTTGGCTCAGAAACACAATGTTGCATACATAGACACTACAATAATGTGTTTTAAACTCCTAATTTCCTAAAGTATGCTCACCAAATTTTGGTGCAATTCTTAGGCTATGACCAAAGGGGTGTCGATGATGCCCTAGATGAAATGGTGACCTGCTCTGATACCAATTGTTGGAGTTTGAGGTCTACAGAGGCACACAAGCAGCACAAGGAAAAAGAAGAAGCTTGGAGCGCAACACACAATACTAAATGTTTTAACAAGAGAATGTACACGATAAGTAGCCCATTAGGGTAATAGGCCTATATACAAGCCGAGGAGAAAACCTCTTCAAGAGGAAAAAAAGTTCCCCAATGATCCTAGCCTATTCATACACATCACTACCTAAATATATCAGCACATGCATACATACATACATACATGCATATATACATGTATACATACATACATACATACATGCATACATACATACATACATGCATACGCATGAGTGGATTGATCTCCTTCAGGTTGTTGTATGGTTTCTATGCCCTTTTGGTTTATGTGTTGAGTGTCTTTTTGTTTATGGCCTGTGTGGCCTTATTTTTTTATAGCATGGATGCCTTATAGTTATGTTTTTTTGAGTACATACACACATATATGCTTTTGATATATACATGCATATACATTCAACAATAAAAAACTATATTATTGAGCATGATATCACAATTTTATGATATTCTTTAATAAAGATAAAGAAGCAACCCAAGTTCAATCATAATATAAAAGTTCTATTTACGCAATCATAAGCCTTGAGGACTAAGAACTTTTTACCGACAATGATCTTTAAAGCATTTTGTTTCACCAATATCTTTCGTTAAAAGAGCAACCTACCGATGTTTTCTTTATGATGTGTTAAGCTTTAATGGTAATTCTAATGTGTAAATTAAAAATTTTGGACTTGGATCCGTTAGTGAATACTTTAAGTTTTTATAGTGATTCAAAGTGGTCCTTGTATAGAAAAAACCTGCAGATAAACCCTTTTTTATTAGTACCTCATGCAACGCTTATCTCATTAATGTCACCTTCGCGTTAAGCTTGAGCTTCCTTTTGAGCTGTGGGATAAACTTGGCTTATTGAAATCTCCTCTAGTTACGTGTCACGATCACATAAAATATCATAAATTTTCATAAAAATGCTCATCGCAAATACGTTGTGACAGAGAATTTAGGAAGTGAACATGTTGAAATTACCCTGTTCAATCAGATTACTCCAGAATTTATATACCTATATCATTATATGCAGAACCATGGCAGTCTGACAGTTAACACTAAGCAGTAGAACATAATAAGATGAGCTTTCAAAGGTGATCAGTGATAGATACAATTCATCAAGGCAACAAAAAGTGAAACATCATCAATATTAACCTTCACAGTTTTAATCGCTAAATTCACTTGTTTTGCTAAGTTTCAAGCTTCAACCATTTGATATCAGGAAATTTCTTTTAACATGTGACAAAATCTGATCTCATTTAAAAAATATTTCAGATGTTGAACTCTGTGCGGTGAAAACAAACAATCATTTGGATAATTGTCCATGGCTGAAACAAAAATATATGCACCCCTTGTGAGCAACACATTCCATCCTTCCACGTATCTGCAACCTTAGGTGCCCAAACATTAGATTGTGATCTTGTAGCAGCCTCAAGTCGTCCTACCCATGCTAGATAACCCTGTACTCATATGATAAATGAAAACATTAACAGTCGCTACAAGTCTTTATTTCAATTTCCAAACACCCATCATAATTCAAGATTGCAAGCACTTGAAGCGAGACAATACTAGTGTATAATTGCGATGTCTTTCTTTATGAGCTGCATCATATTAGTCACTCGTAAAGTATTCAGAAAGTGCATGCTCCCTAGCTATAGCGATCTAGATCTTCACATCATTATGCCTAACTATGGAAAATAAACAATAAACTGCCTATAGAGCATAGCGCACAGATAGCGTTTCTGTTCTTGTTGGAATTGCAACGAAAAATTTTGTTAAACAAAACGGCGTAGAATTAAACACAGATTATGGTGAAAAATGATAAGAGAAGTATGTATCATGGAGTTTTAAGTATAACATAGCAGTAATTTAGTCGGTGCATAACAAAGCATACACTTTGGTCACAGGTCACTATTAAGAAAAAAAAAGTTCCCAATCAAAGCCCATAGTCAGCGAACCATATGCAGGCAAGAGTGTAGTCTTTTGCAGATGAAAACTTCAGCAGCGTTGTTGGAGGCATCAACAATCACAGAAGTCAGTTGCATCCATCAAAATCCTCTCATAGATATACCATAAATTGAGGTGTGAGCAGAGCGTAGAGAATAGAAGCCTATAAAGATTTTCGTGTTGAATCACAAAAACATGACGCCGTCAGATATCAATGCCCATATGTCTTTTATTCTGTCTCCTTATAGCACCAGCCTGGCCATTGGTCCGCCTCTTAGATCATGTGCGCTAATCCTCTTACTGAATTGCCATACACAAAGGTAAACGAGCTCCCCCTTCTCATGCACAGCGTCTAGCCTTCTTCCTCTTTCTACCATGCATCTCCTCCTTCAAATAAAAAATTCCATCTCTTCGTGCGTGTCTCTACAATACAAATGTGAGCACCCCTTCCTATACAGCCCCCCAACTCCTATATTGGTCATCCTCTTCCCCTCTGATCATCAGCGCCAGCAAATGATTGATGCCCGCCCCCCGTTTGCAGAAGAGACAGCCTCCATTTCACATGCATGCACCTCCTCCTCTTCTTCTGTCCTGATCCTCCTCAATGAATTAAGCACGTACCTGCAAGAAAACCATCCCCTAGAAATCATACGGATATATATATATATATATATATATATATATATATATATATATATATATATATATATATATATATATATATATATATATATATATATATATATATATATATATATATATACGTACATGAATATGCATATAACCAAATCTAATAGTTAGTTAACTAGTTAATCAACTAGTTAGTTAACCAGTTAGTCATCATGCATACTAATGTTAACTAATAACTAACACACTATATATCTATACTAAACTAACACATAAACATATTTAGATAAAAACACACGTAGAACTCTTATTACATTAAATACTATATTTTATCTATTTACTTAATATTATTTCTTTTAACTTATAGATTAATTACATAGATGTTACTTATCTATTTAACTTATATTATATTTAATTTTATTAACTATAAATAAACATAAATATCAAAGTCACCTATAAAAATATGAAACTTGTTAATTATACATGTTCTTTAAACAATTTAGGCATTTTAGGATAAGGAAAAATAATTTATTACTTAAAATGCACATTTAATATAGATCTAATCACTTAGAACAATCCTTCATTATACCCATATTTAGGTAGATAGAATTTCATAAATTCTTAGACACAGATGCACATATATGTATCTTTTAAATATTCATATACAAATACATACATATGTCCTAAAATCCACATTATCATTCACTCTCATAGACATATGAACACATACACCATTGAGTACATTTCACATATATATAGATACTCACTTTTATGGTGAGATTTAGCTTTTATTCACAAAAGTCATGACCTTCTTCAAGGATCCTTATCTCAAACATGCACCTAGGGACCTCTGCAATTCGTCCTTTCTTTCTTTCAAAAATACCATTTTGGTGAGGGGTATACTTCCATGTGTGTTGCATCCTTATGGTTTCATCTTCTAAGAACCTTGTGACCTCATCGAAAATATTTTGCCCCTCCATCTAACCTTAGGGTTTTAATCTTGTGACCTCTTTCATTCTCAAAAAGTTCTTTGTACTTCTTGAATGCTTCAAACACATATGATTTTTGCTTGATTTTATACAACCAAATTTTCATGAACAGTCATCAATAAAGGTAACAAGGTACCTATTACCTACATATGGAGGTTCTCTTGAAGGTCCCCATACATTTGTATGCACTAAATCCAAAACCCTTGGAGATAGTTATTTTTAGCTCTTTCTGTAAATAAAACAAAAGCACACTATTAAAAGCATGGCCCACATGTATCTTCTATTCAAGACATAATAAGAAATACCTCTAAATACGCATGCTCTCATAGAGTTGTCCATGAGAGCATGTGGGGGGAGATTGGACCCTATCTTGTGTCGTCTCTTTTCATCTCTTGTCTCTTTCTATTTTTTTGTGTATGTGCTTTACGGGATTCGATTGTCAACAATGGTATCAGAGCAAAGATGTCCGTAGAGTTGATTTTCGTTTTTTGGTCGTCATCTTCTTCGCATCTATTTGTGTTTTCGTTCATCATCTTAACAAGAACCTACGTTTGTTTTGGACCATGATTTTTTCACCATCACGATTGTCATGGAGTCATTTAGAGATGCTAGAGCAGTGAGTCCATGTGAGCCCCGACGTCTGTGTCTCCCACTCAGAGGCTCAGAGAGAAGCACCTGCCGCACGCATGCGCAACATGACGTCTAAGAATTAGGGATTAGCGTCGATCGACCCTGCGCTCTGAGATCTGCCCGAGGCCATGATAGTTCTTTTTTTGTGATTATTTCTCGTTTGCCCACGTTGGCACGCATGAGAGGGCTGGCCGTTGTCTCTTCATGTGGCCGGACTTCTCGTCATCGCACTTGCATGCATCAGAAAAGGAGGCATCAGACAGTGAGTCTAACGAGCGCACACTTCTGTGGAACTTCTCGCACTTGCATGCATCAGAAAAGGAGGCATCATGAAGGTGGTCTGGGCATTATCAGCCCTATGAAAATGGCTGAGAACCTGGCCTCTAAATGGGTGTACAGAGCCTTAAGCTCTAGTGACATTTGGGCTTGTCTGCTTAAAAGAAACATTCAAAAGTTTCATGTCAAAAACTACAAGGCCTGGACTGATAATCATCTTTGGGATATTGTTATTTCCCCTACCCCCTTTGTTCCTGTAGGCAGTAGCCTCTCTTGCAGGTTTTGGTCCGTTTGGATGAAAGCTAAATTCTGTTTTTCTCCTAATTCTAAGTTTTCAACTAACCTTAATTTTTTCCTTCAGGAATCTCCTTGGTTGGGCTGGATTGCTTTGTGGAATAACAAAGATCTTGAGATTAGAGAACACAAATGTTTTAAGCTTGGTGTCAAAAACTGGGCCTGGTTTTTTA
>CM035415.1:68762127-69014627 GCA_020310875.1 Ceratopteris richardii
AAGATATATGCACACATACACATGCACATGTAATACATATACACATGTATATACACATGTATACAGAAATATACATATTTTAGGTCTACATATTTAAGATTAGGGTTTTAGGGTTTAGTATTTTAGATTTAAGTCTAAGTCTTTCTGATTAGGGTTTTAGGATTTTAATACGTAGATTACATATATACAAAAACACACATATACATATAATACATACATACATGTAGATACACATGCATACAAAAATATACATATTTTAGATTTAAATCTTTAAGATTAGGGTTTTAGGGTTATAACACCTACATAAGATATATGCACACATACACATGCACATGTAATACATATATACATGTATATACACATGTATACAGAAATATACATATTTTAGTTCTACATATTTAAGATTAGGGTTTTAGGGTTTAGTATTTCAGATTTAAGTCTAAGTCTTTCTAATGAGGGTTTTAAGATTTTAATACGTAGATTACATATATACACAAACACACATATACATATAATACATACATACATGTAGATACACATGCATACAAAAATATACATATTTTAGATTTAAATCTTTAAGATTAGGGTTTTAGGGTTATAACACCTACATAAGATATATGCACACATACACATGCACATGTAATACATATATACATGTATATACACATGTATACAGAGATATACATATGTTAGGTCTACATATTTAAGATTAGGGTTTTAGGGTTTAGTATTTCAGATCTAGAATTTTAAGATTAGGGTTTTAATTAAATATATATAATCAAATATATAGAATTAAATATATAAAAATAGAATTACATAAGGAAAACAAATCTGAATATATAAATAAATATATATATATAATAAGATAATTATATACATATATAAATATAAAAAGAACTAGTGTTTTAAATAATTTAATTAAATATTTATAATTAAATATATAAAATTAAATATATAAAATTAAATATATAAAAATAGGATTACGTAAGGAAAAAAAATCTGAATATATAAATAAATATATATATATATATAAAATAAGATAATTATATAAATAAATAAATATAAAAAGAACTAGTGTTTTAAATAATTTAATTAAATATATATAATTAAATATATAAAATTAAATATATAAAAATAGGATTACATAAGGAAAAAAAATCTGAATATATAAATAAATATATATATAAAATAAGATAATTATATACATAAATAAATATAAAAAGAACTAGTGTTTTAAATAATTTAATTAAATATTTGTAATTAAATATAATTAAGTAAAGGAAAAATCTGAATATATAGATATATATATATATATAAGGTAGGATAATTATATAGATAATAAAATATGATAAGAACTAGTATTTTAAATAAATAAATGAAATATACATGATTAAATATATAAAAATAGGTTTAAATTTAATCATTTTAAATAGAGTGAATATATATACAATACACAAACACACATACTTATATACCTATCTATATTCACATATATATACATATACACATATATATACACATGCATACATATATATACATGTTTTAGTTCTAGGTCATTTGGATTAGGGTTTTAGGGTTTTAACACGTACATAACATATATACACACATACACATACACATATAATATATATATACATGTATATACACATGTGTATAGAAATATACATAATTTAGGTCTAGATCTTTAAAATTAGGGTTTTAGAGTTGAGGCATACATATAACTTAATTAAGAGGAATAAAATCTGAATAAATATATATATATATATATATATATATATATATATATATATATATATATATATATATATATATATATATATATATATATATATATATATATATATATATATATATATATATATATATATATATATATATAGGATCAATCAAGAAAAAATCCAAATATATAGATAAAATAGGATAGCTATATAGATTAGGGTTTTAAAACTAGGGTTTTAAGTTTTTTTAGGTATTTAAGTATTTAGGTCTTTAAGAGTTAGATTTTTAGGTTTAATAAAAAAAAAGTTCTAAAATGTTCGAAAATGTCCATATTGTAGCAGATGGCTTCTTTGGATCCTGAAGAGAGAATGGCATGTCCTTGCACACAGTGCAAGTATCAAATTTATTAGAAACGACGGATTTGTACTGCACATGTTAGAGAGTATGGATCCTTTGATAGGAGTTGACTGGAAAACCTACGCTATCATTTGCATGGTCCCCCAGGTGAGCAGATGGACCCAAACGACATTGCACCGGTAACCTCTCGTGGACAAAAGAGAGCAAAAAAGGACTTAGACGTAGAAGCAAGCACTAATAATATTACACAGAATGAACATATGGAAGAGATGCTTGAAGCATTTTATGAGATGGACGAAGATCATGATGGTGAAGAAGGTGTTGAGAGTTTCATGGACACAATAGAAATTCCACGATTAGAAGTTGATGAAGAATATGAAAACATGCAAAGATTAGCTCATTTAGCACTTTAGAATGGAGCAAAGATATCTGTACTACGTGCTTCACTCGTGATGCTCAATCTGCAATCCATTTATGGATGGTCAGATAGTAGTGTCACTGAATTGTTCAGGTAAGTGGAGAACAAATTGGCTTTCATTGTTGTATCACAATAACTTCATTTACGAATATCATTTTAATTGCTTATTGCAGGCTTCTTAAAGATCAAATTTTGCCAGAGGGCAATGACATGCCTCCAACATGTGGAGATGCGAAAAAACTTTTACAGTCCATTGGACTGGATTATACTAAAATTCATGCTTGTCCGAATGATTGCATTCTCTTTCGGAATGAGTATGAGCATCTCCACGTATGTCCAAAGTGTGGAGCAAATAGATTTAGAGAAGACGTTATAGGTGAAGCAATCCCCGCAAAGGTTCTTTGCCACTTTCCTATCATTCCACGAATTAAGAACATGTTTAGATGCAAATCTATAGCTAAGTTAATGTCATGGCATACAAAGAGCAGGTCTACAAATAATGTAATGCGAGTGCCAGCTGAATCTGATGCTTGGAAGCACATAGATAGTAAGTGGCCAGAGTTTGCTAGTGAGCCTCGGTCCATACGTCTAGGCCTAGCTATGGATGGAGTGAATCCATTTGGATTACGCAGTTCTTCATGGAGCACATGGCCTGTATGTTTGGTCAATTACAATATCCCACCATGGTTGGCCACAAAGAAAGGTCATTTATTATTAGCTCTTATTGTACCAGGTAAGTATAAGGTAAAAAACATGGATGTATATCTTGCACCACTTGTGGAAGAACTGCGCATTTTATGGGATGGAATCACTGTGCGTGACATGTCTCAACCTATAAGAAGACGAGACGTGCGAGTGCAAGGCATACTTATGTGGACAATGCATGATTGGCTTGGTTATGGTGAATGTTCAGGTTTATCGATTTCGGGTTACCATGCTTGTCCTTTATGCGGACCACGACTTAACGCATGCTATTCCAAAGCACTACGTAAAACTATCTATGAAGGACATCATAGATATTTGCCTGATGGGCATGTTTTACGTCAAGGACAAACTGGTCGACAAGCGCAACACCAAATGAAAGCTAGCGATTGGAAACAACTGTGGGATTCAGAAAATCCAGTTGCTTGCACGAAACGGTTGTCCATTTTTCATGAACTCCCTTATTGCAGAATTGGTGATCAATCATTTGGTAGACCCGATGCATATTTTCAAGAATGTGGGAGAGATGCTTTGGAAAACTTTGATCGGAAAGAAAGAAAGCAAAGCACAAAGGGACGACCTAGAAGACCGAGGTCGTATGCGAGAGTTGTGGGCAATTACTAAGCCCAACCGAACAGTATCGTTACCAAGAGCTCCTTGTGTCCTTCATAGGATGGAAGAGCAACAAGTGAAGAAAACAATTTCAGAGTTTCATACACCTACTGGATGCATGAGATGTCTAAAGAGTGCTTTCACACGAAACGATGATCTTGCAGGACTCAAGTCTCATGATTGGCACAAGTTTTTACAATTTGTGCTCGCTGTAGCCATAAAAGATTGTCTTTCAGAGGATGTACGAAAAACCATTTATAAAATTAGTTCTTTAGTACGGTGGATATCTTCTAAAGAGATAAATAGAGATAGCATAGAGAGTGCGAAACTCAATGCTATCGAGGCTGTTTGTATAGTAGAGAAATACTTTCCCATAAGTATTCTCACTATTCAACTTCATTTACTGGTTCATGTAGTAGATGAAGTTGCAATAGCATGAACTGTCGATAGTCGATGGATGTTCTTCTTAGAGCGCTTTATGAAGACATTAAAAGGGTTTGTTCGACAGAGAGCACGTCCAGAGGGTAGCATGGCAGAGGGATGGCTTGTACAAGAATCTCTTGTATTCATAACTGAGTTTCTACATATATCGGATCCCGAAATGCCTCGCTTATGGAGCGATGATGAAGATATTCGTCTCGTAGGCGATGAACCAAAAGGTAAAGGATTGCAAAGAAAAATGGATGCAGCTTTCAGAGAGAAGGCAATGAAGTTTTGCATAGTTAACTCTGAGCCTATGCAAAAGTGGTTAGAAAGGTATGAACTTGCCAAGGAAACTAACGCAAAGGAAAGAGCTCAGTTTCGAAGAAATCATTCCACTCAATTTTTGCCTCTTCCAGAAAATCTTCGACCTCTCCCACCTTTTCCAACGAGCAGATGGCTAGATGCAGCGGTTTCACAAGCAAAGGCAGTGGGTGAAGATATCTCTAAAGAAGAAGAAGAACTCGCAAAAGGATGTGATTGGGAGTATATTAAATACGGTGCACTATGGTCTCATGGACGACACTTTCGAATCGCACAAATTGATCAAAACCGGTCTACTTTTGATAGTGGAGTGATGGTAAATTTTTTTGCAAAAAAGTAGAGCGCATGCAAGAGATGATAATGCTCTAGAAGGCGAGTTAGATTATTGTGGTGTGATTCAAGACATCTTGAAACTATCTTTCAGAAAGTTTGATTACTTTGTTTTTGACGTGAAATGGTTCAAAGTAGTCACCTCTGGAAGAAACGCAACTCTGAGACGAGATAAGAGCGGTTTGCTTCAAGTCGACTCCACAAGATTATGGACAAATGAAACGGATACATTTGTACTTCTCGAACACTGTGAGCAAGTTGTTTTTATACGAGATTCAAAAGACCCAGAGTGGCTATTTGTTTTACAAGTCGCTCCACATAGTAGAAATTTTTTTCAAAACATGGATGTAGAAGAAAGTCCATCTCTAGTGGACTCAGAGATTCATTCGATAGGTGAGGAGGAAGAGATCATTGTTTGAGAAGAAGAGGTCATTGAAGAAGAGGTCATTGTTCGAGAAGACGAAGCAATAGATGATGATCAGGAGGAGACCAGCATAGCAAGCGATTTAGAAGCCATCAATTTAGAGATAGATATTCTCGGTGCATCGGATCTTCAAGAGGATGCTAGAATAGAGGATTTTTGAATAAAAGACTTGTACGTACTAATTTTTGGTTTTTTTTTTGTTTATTACCTATATTATTTTTCTTATCGCATGCTAATTATTTGAGTTCTTTTATTACAGAGCACGATGGGAGACGGTCCTCTAGTCACTCCACAGTCCATGACAGAGGAGCAGTTTTTGGAGTTCATCTCTCAGGTTCCTCCTGCGTATATGGCCGCTGCATCACAGTATTGGATCCCTCGTGGTAGCACTCCTCCCGGCCTCACTCCTGGCGGCCTTACTCCTTCCGGCCTCACTCCCGTTGGCCTCACTCCCGCGGGTGTCACTCCCGCCGGTGTCACTCCTGCCGGTGTCACTCCTGAGGGTGGTGCTACTCTCGTAGGAGGTATGTCTCCTAGCTTTGTGACTCCACCACAACCATCTTTGCAGCCATCTTCTACCGGGTCTACTAATAGACATGTGCGTTCGACACCTGAGCACGATACAGGGTCTGGCCCGTCTCATAGATCGAGGTCACGCTCTGGAGCAGGAGGTTCTAGGAATGGATCTATAGGTAGGTTTGGAGGCAGAGGAGGCGGTTGTTGTGGAGGTAGTGCGACGGACGTTGTGTCGCCCGCTTCTACTCCTAAGACGAGTACCTCAGATGTAGGTACGCCACGCAGTACACCACGCAGTACACCATGCAGTACACCACGTACACCTTAAGATGCTCATGACCATGATGACTCCAAGGTGTATAGTATCCGAGATGGAGCTCCGATGATGGATGCGGCTGGCAAAGCAATGCGTGCACGCATACGATAACCTTGCTCCATCCAGTTTGGACACTCCATCATGCTCAAATGGAGTGAACAGGATAAAGATCGGAAGAATTATATCACATAGATGATTTACTAGGAGTTCCGACCAGTCGATGGACAGTCGATTGTCAGTTCAGAGTGGATTCTGCACACCGCACGTGAGGTCATGTCGCATCGACGATCCGAGGCTCGTGATGCATTCAGAGAAGGCTTACCAAAGCCTGTGTGGTTGGATGCTGAGGAGTGAGACATGATTCGTGATGAGCAGCAGAGACTCCTGATCGATATCCCGAGCAGTGAAATGCCGCAGCCACACGTCTAGACATGACTGGACTGTCATATTTGGGCAGCGGCGGATATGACATAATGTGTCATGAGTTTGTAAGTACCATTTCATTTATTGAGTTTATTTGTGTTAAATTTCTCATATATATTTCTCCAATCTTTTTATATTTGTTTCAAGAGCTGACAATGGGTCGTCCTCCAACACAAACGGAGGAGTCTTATGGATATAGTCATGGGTTGACTGCACTATTGCAGGACTTGGAGGGATGCGGTGCGGTAGTTTCATGGGAGCATTTGCGATGAGGTAATTAATTTATAAACTTGGTTTTTAGTTGTTTGTAATTTTCATGTGAATTTATCTCATTCCCTTAATGTTCTTTGTTGCAAGACTGTTGATATGGAACGTTCTTTGCATGTGTATGGTACTGTAAGACCAATATTTTGTATTTGATTTCCATATGGCAATACATTGCTTTGCCACATTTTGTAAAAGCGTCATATATGATAGTGGTTTGCCACAAGCTTGTACCTGCTTCATTATTGAAATATATAACTTCTTTTCTACATCGTTCATTGTTCATTCTGATTATCTCTTTTGTGTACAATAATACTCTGTTTCATGAAATCATATTTCGGTTGTCATTAGAGTACACATCATATGTACTCGGTTTTTTTTTGGGCAGAGTGTATTATCTTTTGTTCAGCAACATCATGGTAATGTTGTTGTAGCAAAAGACAAAACACTATGCCCAAAAAAAAATTTTGCAGGTATCGTCGTCGGCATACGTGACGGTACTCCCAATAGTGTCATCGGAATAACCATCGGTACACCCAGGAGACGATGCAGCAGAAGCCGATTACCGACGCATATACCGACGTTTATACCGATGCATATACCG
The DNA here is from genome assembly GCA_020310875.1 of Ceratopteris richardii. Taxonomy (NCBI): domain Eukaryota; kingdom Viridiplantae; phylum Streptophyta; class Polypodiopsida; order Polypodiales; family Pteridaceae; genus Ceratopteris; species Ceratopteris richardii. Next base: position 68,769,557 of record CM035415.1, read on the forward strand.
ACGATTATACCGACGTATATACCGACCCATATACCGATGCCTATACCGACTCTTTGGTACCGATGCGCAAACCGACCTTTACACCGGCGTCACGGCAAATAAAGCAGCGTTCATTTTCCTCGGTAAAAACCTCGGTATACCATCAATCTGTTGTAGTGATAGATAGATAGATAGATACATAGATAGATAGATAGATAGATAGATAGATAGATAGATAGATAGATAGATAGATAGATAGATAGATAGATAGATGGATAGGTAAATAGATAGATAGATAGATAGAAAGAAAAATCGATAGATAACTATATATATATATATATATATATATATATATATATATATATATATATATATATATATATATATATATATATATATATATATATATATATATATATATATATATATATATATATATATATATATATATATATATATATATATATATATATATATATATGTGTGTGTGTGTGTGTGTGTGTGTGTAGAGAGAGAGAAAGAGAGATACACAAAGAGAGAGAGAAAGAGAGAGAAACAAATATAGCTAGATAGATAGATATATAGATAGATACATACATACATACATATATACATAGACAAGTAGAAAGGTAGATAAATAGATAGATAGATGGATGGATAGATAGATAGATAGATAGATAGATAGACAGATAGATAGATAGATAGATAGATAGATAGATAGATAGATAGATAGATAGATAGATAGATAGATAGATAGATAGATAGATAGATAGATTGATTGATATATTGATAGATTGATATATATATATATATATATATATATATATATATATATATATATATATATATATATATATATATATATATATATATATATATATATATATATATATATATATATATATATATATATATATATATATATATATATATATATATATAGAGAGAGAGAGAGAGAGAGAGAGAGAGAGAGAGAGAGAGAGAGAGAGAGAGAGAGAGAGAAAGAGAGAGAGAGAGCGAGAGAGAGAGAGAGAGATAGATAGGTAGATAGATAGATAGATAGATAGATAGATAGATAGATAGATAGATAGATAGATAGATAGATAGATAGATAGATAGATAGATAGATAGACAGATAGATAGATATGGTAAAATATGGTTTTAGAGGTGTTTTTATATTTAGCCAATGTTTCTTTTATCATGTCATGCATGCCTCATTTGATTACATTCTTGCGTGCCTTATATGAATTCCTCTTTTAGTTCCATAATTAAGGGAAACACTCCCTTTCGTTTTTTAGTTATAAGGAATTGCATTATATATGACATTACATTCATTCATTCATACATACATAAATGCATGCATACATACATTATATATACATACATACTTATATGCATACCTACATACATACACCTGGATTGATCTTTTTAAGGTTGTTGTATGGCATCTGTGCCTTTTTGGTTTCTGTGTGGAGCATCTTTTGGTTTGTGGCATACTTGCCCTTATTTTCTCATGGCATGGATGCCTTATGTTTAAGTTATCTTAGTTTCTTAGTCAATGGAAAATCTTGCAAGTATGTATGAATATACATACACACATATAGAGTTTTGGTATATGCATGCATATACACATACATACATATATACATATATATATATATATATATATATATATATATATATATATATATATATATATATATATATATATATATATATATATATATATATATATATATATACATATATAAAGATATACATATACATATATACATATATACATTTGATATGTAGGACATTCAACAACCCAAAACTATATTATTAAACATGATAGCACAATTTCATGACATTCTTTAATTTGGACAAAGAAGATTCTATAAAGAACTAGAAGATCTTACTATAAGATTTTAAAAAGACAATACAAGATAATTAAGAATTAGAATAGACAAGGGTAGAGCAAGCAACAAGCCAAGAACAAGAGGCTGCTAGAACTTGGAGGGTTACATACTTCACTCCATCTTTCAAGACATGAATTGTCAAGAGTGAAGATATCTATGGTAAACATCTCCTTATAGATGTGTCCTAAGGTAGTTCTCTAAGGTGTTTAGGGACGGATGAGAATGATGATATCAACAATGATATTATGGAGCCTAACTAGGGTGTCTAGATGTCAAAGTAGGGTGTACCCATAGTTTCTCGTAGTATTCTTCCATGGTTATTAAAACCGTATGAGATATTGAAAACTCGCATGAGGTTATGATGAATCTCAAGGTATTTTGGTTGGTTTCCATGACACTCACTCATACAATATTACCTAGACATGGAATGAGATTACCTAGATTTGACATGCAAGATTTATAATCAGATAATATTACCTAGATTCGTTTCTATCAAACGGAGAAAAAACAAACAAAATGATCAAATGAAAAAATACTTGGAGTCTGACACATCATGAATCAAATAGTAGAAGCCAAAATGTAACTTCAAAACATACTAAAGATATACGCAAGTGATATACCTTGGAAAGTTTCATAAAATGTACCTACCACTTCTAGGAATCTCTGATATTTGTAGAAGGTTACACGTTAATATTAGCACTTTGAAATTGTTGTACAAGGTAAAAACCATGAGCCTCATAACGTGGCAAGAGTATGGGAAGCATTTAGACATTCATGCTCACAATTTCAAATTGTTTACAACGTGGCAAGAGTTGATAAACAATCCCCACACTTGATGAACAAAGAGAATAAAGAAAATCCATCCGCCCAACGGTATTGGTTATGCACTTGAAATTATCAAAATACGAGCTACGAGGTTGTTGTAACAATACCTGGTTCAACATCCTCCACAATGCTCCACTATTTTCTTCTTTCTACCAATTAGGTCGCGTATTTCCAAAATAGGGGAATAGCACCATAATGAATCGAACCCCAATTCATGGTCAATGAAAATCTAGTCACATAATCAATGGACTTCCAATCACAAGATCAATGGACTTGCAATCACAAGATCAATGGACCTCTAGTTGTACAAATACTTGACACCAAGTACAAAATCAATGGCAAAGCTTATTGCAAAAATAAGCTCTGAATATTGGGCTAAAAGTGTTTGTTACATAGGACCATATACATCACTATGAATAAGCTGCATTTTTTGAGTAGTTGGAACTGAACCATCTTTTGAGAACGAGGAACGCTTCATTTGGTCAAAATATAGCCATCACATGCATATTTACAAGGTGCCTCAAGTTTGAGTAAGGAGGATACAATTTCAGATTTTGTAGGTATAACAAACTAGCAAAATTTAGATGACCAAACCTGCATGCCAAAACTTTGCATCTGACATAGCTTAAGAATCTTGAAGTGCACATGACGAATCATTCATAGATTTTGCATAATCTATGAGCTTATACAGCTCACACGAATTGATAGATCATGAAATGTACATCTGTCATTAACAAATTTCACAACCAAACCAATCTTGACTAATGGGGAATATCATAACATATTTTTCTTGATCCCTGGCACAAATAAAGCATTTAACAATGTAAGAGAACTGCCATTAACGGTAGTCAGAATGATCTTACTAATTGCCATAACAAGATAAGTTGAGTTGTTGGCACATCTGATAGTATTCCATGTAGCAGTAGGCTCAAGTGAAGTGAAGAAATTGTGCTACGAAGTAATATGTTTGCTTGCCCCACTATCAAAGTACCCAACATCAAAGTTCACTACAAACATACACTGTTCATCTAAAGATGGGTCATAAGTACAAACAATAGTAAATGCAAATTCTTCATTCTCGACAAGATTAGTAGACTCTATTTTGGATGTAGAGGTCTTAACAACCATTTCAGCCTCTTTCTTCTTTGCCTCTTTTGCAGCCAATTTTGAATAACTCTTTATAACATGATTATTTCCTTTATAGTACTTCCAAAACAATTTCTGGTTTTTTGTTTTCTTCTCATCTCTACCATCCTTCTTTGATTGTGCAGAACTAGAAAAGTTTTGCTAACTAATGGAGGAGCTCCATTTACCTTTGCCCTTCTAACTAGCTAGGAAATCTTGATCTACAACACGTGTATTGGACATGTTCTCCCTAGAATGACCTTCGTGAAACAAAACAGAGACTAACTCCTAAAGTGTGAAGGAATTTTGATTTCCTTTCATCATCAATCAAAGAGTAGAATCAAAACTCTGATATGAATCTAGAAGACCATTCAGAACAATCTGCATAAGTGAATTGTTAGGCAAGACTTCATCAACAAAAATCAAGTCCTCCTTCAAATCTTTGATCTTTGTCAAAAAACTATCCATCGAATCTCCTTCATTCATGTGCTCACTCTCCAACTATTTTTGGGGGTAGGCAGCACGAGCCTGATTCCTTGCCTAGTATAAAGTGGTTAGTACATCCCAATCATCCTTAGTTGTCCTACAAGAGCATATATGAGGAATAATGGCATGTTTGATAGAAAAGACTATCAGTGCATGTGCTTGAGCATCTTTGCTATCCCTAAAAAAAATCTCTAATCTAGGTGCAACAAGAACCGCAGCGTGAACAAGAACATGAAGCATATTGCCACCTTTAACACCATCTACGCCATCCTCACTAACTCTATTTGGAGGTGTAATAGGACATTTTTCAACACCCTACACAATATTCCACAGTCCTTTTGCAACCAATACATGATGCATCATATAAGCCCATAATGGGTAATTGGTACCATTGAACTTATCCTCAACAACCAGTATACTGAATATATGATGACTGTTAGCCATGGCCACTAACATAAATACCCTGATGCAAAAAAATGAGTGTATGTAAAAAATCTAAACTTAACTATCCTGTGGAGTTCTACTAAACCTATAGCAGACTTCGAGATGCTTATATTGGTGAACAGAAACTTGTACATATCTTTGGCTAAAAAAGAATTGCCAACACAAGTGCTACAATAGTGCATTTGGAGGCTGAAACGAGCCTAGATCATGATCTTTGCACGTGACACAAGGAAGCTGTTTTGAACTTCTAATCGCCCAGAGTATGTTCAGCAAATTGCATGTGACTCTGAGACTATGACCAAAGGGGACCTACACTAATACCAATTGTTGGAGTTTGAGATCAATGAAAGCACATGAGCAACACAAGGAAGAAGAAGAATCTTTGAGAACAACACACAATATTGAATGTATGACCAAGAGCCTATGTACAAAGATAAGTAGCCCATTAGGGTAATCGTCATACATACAAGCGGGGGAAAAGACCTCCTAAAGAGGGGAAACAAGTGCCCTAGTGGTCCTAGTGTGTTGTTATTGTATGGTTTCTCTGCACTTCTGGTTTATGTGTTGAGTGTCTTTTGGTTTATGGGCTACGTGTTGTTATTTTTTTATAGCATGGAGGCCGTATGGTTATGTTTTATAAGTTTCTAAGTCCAGGGAAGATGTTGCAAGTATGTATGAATATACATACACACATATACTTTTGATATATAAATGCATATACACATACATATATATAGATATATAATTATATAAATATATAAATATATAAATATATACATATACGCATATATCCATATATACATATATGCACTATTACTTTTGATATGTAGAATATTCAACAACACAAAAACTATATTATTGCGCATGATATCAGAATTTCATGATATTCTTTAATCAAGATAAAGAAGATGTAATAAACTACCAAAAATCATCTCACACTACAAGATTGCAAGATGATAATACAATTAAATTAAGAACTAGAATATAGAAAGGTAGAGTAAGCAACTAGCCAAGAACAAGAACTAGAACTTGGAGGGTTACTTACTTTGATACCATGACTCTCCTTCATCTTTGTAGACATGATTGGTCCAGATTGAGGATCTCTATGGTCAAGATGCCCTTATAGATGTGTTTTAAGGCAGTTTATTAAGGTTCGTAAGAAAGATGATTGAAAGTGATGATATTAGCAATGATATTATGGACTCAAAATAGTGTGTCTAGATGTTGATGTAGGGTGTACACATATTTTCTCGTAGTATTTTTTCCATTGTCTACGCACAATGGTGATGTTAAATTCGCAAAAGTCTCAGAAAATAATGAGATATGGAAAACTCGCATGAAAGCTATGATGAATCTGAAGATATTTTTGTATGTTTCCATGACTTGTAATCAGACTACCTAGATTTGACATGCAAGATTTGTAATCAGATAATATTTCCCAGATTGGTTTCTTCGAAAGAGAGAAAAGGCACAAAAAATGAACACAACTAGTAGAAGACAAAATGTAATTACAAATCAGGTAATTACGAATCTCTCATGTAATGTACCTACCACTTCTTCGAGTCTTTGATATTTCTAAAAGGTTATACGTTCAAGTTCACACTTTCAAATTGTTTTAGAAGGTAAAAAACATGAGCTTCACAACGTGGCAAGAGTACGCTCACACTTTCAAAACGTTTACAACGTGGCAAGAGTTTACAGCGAACGAAACTTCCCACACTTGATAGACAAAGAAAATAAACAAAATCCATCCGATCAACAATATTGGTTAGGCACTTGAACTTATCAAAATACGCGCTAGACGTTGTTGTATTTTTCCAACCAATTAGATCATGTTTTTCCAAAATGTGTGAATTGCACCATCCATCTTATTCTAAATATTAAAGACATGTTATTTTTATGTTGCGAAACACAAAAGAGAACAACATTACGGAGCTTTCTTACACTCACGAATGCACTCACGAGCTTGCATTGACAGGAACCGTTCAAAAACTCTTCAAAAAAGAAGAAAATATGACGCGGCAATAAGTTGTGTAAATGCACCTCACCAAACATTGATCCTAACTCACTTCATCTGCCTAGCTTGAAATCATATGCAAAAGATGCAAATGGATTTTATACTAGTAAGCCAAAGTGACATAGCACTTACATTTCTCCTCGAGAATATGATTGAAAAAACTCAATGCAGCTTCATTATCCAATGTCTTCTATCTTCGTTTCGAAGGTGTTTTCGCTTACTCAACCATAAAGAGGAGAGCTTATTAGGTCTATGGATGTTTTCTTTATCCAATTTCGTTTGCTAGTATAGTTTACGTCAATCTATGATAAGTTGATTTCCAAAACACACACCAAGTAATTCAAATTGAAATGCTTTCATGCATGTTACAACCTCGCGAATCGGAATACACTATTAATCCCCTTATTAAACAAGCCCCTACTTGCTTGAGTGATTTCTTCCAACTTGAGGTAGCCACATCTCATTGTTTGTTTTGGGAGTCAAGAGCTTGCTAGCTATGAGTTTAGATTAGTGTTTCCTCTTCATAGGTTATCCACTTCCTATAATCTGTAATTTTTGAGAAACATAATATAGTCTTCTAAAGTTTTCTCAAAATTTTTGGTCTTATCTCAGCATATTCGGAGAGAAATTGTGTCCCGAGTGAATAATGGTCATTGCATGTGTGTCTAGGGAAGGTAGTGAGTACTCAATATTCGAGGCCAATAGCAAAGCAAATGCATCTCACAAAACATTGATCCAAAATCACTTGATATGCCTATCCAATGTTTTCTATCTTGGTTCCAAAGGTGTTTCTGCTTCCAGAATCATGAAGAGGATATTTTTTTTATCGATGTTTTCTTTATCGACTTTAGTGTGCATGTGCAAAACAAAAGTCAACCTCACATGCGCATGAGATCACATGGCAAAGCATCACACAATCTCTAATATCATAATGAGATGAAAAAATTCTCTCGAATCATGTGATCAATGAGCGTCCAATTATAATCAATGGAATCCCAATTCATGGTCAATGAAATTCCAATCACATAATCAATGGACTTCCAATCACAAGATCAATGGACCCATAATTTCATGAATAGTGGACACTAAGTATCAAACTAATGGCAAAGTTTATTGCAAGAATACAATCAATGCCAAACAGCTAATCATAAAATTGAAAACATCTTACTTTGCTTGTCCACCAAATCACATGTATAATAGCTGAAAAAAGTTTAGAAGATTAGTGAAAATTGTGAAAATCGTATTCCAATGTGAGGGCTCATAGAACGAATTTATAATAATGAAATCCGTGTCTCAAGTAGTCCCATAGCTATGTTTCAAAATAATACTTGAAAAAGTGAGAACTCATCACAGAATTAAAGATCAATGATATATAATCCATGGAGCTTCATTATACGATGTCTTCTATCTTAGTTCCAAAGGTGTTTTTGCTTATTCAATCATGAAGAGGAGACCTTATTAGCTCTATGGATCTTTTCTTTATTCAATTTTGTCTACTAGTATAGTGACTGTCGATTTATGATAGGTTGATTTAAAAAAAACACACCAGGCAATTCAAATTGAAATGCTCATATTCATGTTACCAGTTCTCAAATGAAAATGCACTATTAGTCCCCTTACTAGACCTGCTCCCTACTTGCTTGAGTGATTTCTTCCAATGTAAGGTAGCCAAATCTCATTGTCTCTTTTGGGAGTCAAGGAGCTTGATAGCTACGAGTTTAGATTAGAGTTTCCTCTTCATAGGTTATCCACTTCCTATAATCTTAAGCTTTTAAGAGACATAATAGAGTCTCATAAAGTTTCCTTAAAGCTTTGGTCTTATCTCGGCATAGCCGGAGACAAATTATGTTAGGAGTGAAGAATGGTCATTAGTTGTGTGTCTGGTGAAGGTAGTCAGTATTGAGTATTGGAAGAAAATATCAAACAAGGTATCAAAGAAAATGCATCTCACTAGGCTTTGATGCTAAATCACTTGATATGCCTATCTTGAAAAGATATGGAAAAGATGAAAATGGCCATTCGTAAGCCAAAGTGCCAAAGAGGAAAATATCATTGAGAACAAATCTATGAGATTTGCTACCCAATGTCTTCCATCTTGGTTCCAAAGGTCCTTCTTCTTTCGGGATCATGAAGAGGATATTTTCTTTATCAATGTTTTCTTTATGGATGTTCTCTTGATCGACTTTTGTGTGCATGTGGAAAACAAAAGCCAACCTGACATGCACATGAGTTCACATGGCAGATCATCACACAATCTCTAATATCATAATCAAATGAACAAACTCTCTCCAATCATGTGATCAATAAGTGTTTATTTATAATCAATGGAACCCCAATTCATGGTCGATGAAATTTCAATCACATAATAAATGCACTTCCAATCACAAGATCAATGGACCCCTAGTTGCATGAACAGTGGACACCAAGTACAAAATCAATGTCAAAGTTTATTGCAAGAATACAATGAGTGCAAAATACCTAATCATAAAAATAAAAACATCTTACTTTGTTTGTCCACCAAATCACATGTATAATAGCTGAAACAAGTTTAGAACAACAACGAGAAGTTTGAAAATCGAATTGCAATGTGAGGCCTCATAGAAGGAAGATATACTAATGAAATCCGGTTGTCAAGTAGAGTCCCATAGATACGTTTCAAAATAGTACTTGAAAAAATGAAAATTCATCACAATTAAAAAAAGATGAATGGAGGCTCAATTGAAGCCTACTCCCCTGGACTTTAGCTTTGAAATTGCAACTGTACAAGCGAACGACCATAGTACCCATGGGACCACTCTGTATCCCACAAAGCAGGGGATAGTGTGCTCGAAGGAAACACAAGGAGAATTAGTTTCAACAAAAATATCAAGGTTTCACACTGACCTTAAGCCCACACTGTCATACAGATAGTGGGGATTGAACCATTGCCCCCCCCCCCCTCGAGAGGCAAAAGGTCCAGCCAACCCAGCTAGGGCCCATGGAGAATTCATCAGAGAATTAAAGATCAATGATAGATAATACAATAGGATACGCTCTCAAAATTGGGCTGAAAGTGTTTGCATGAGTTTCACACAAAGAGGAAGCTCGCTCAGATGGAAACAAAAACATATACAAAGTGGGGGAGTGAGACTTTTTTACTGTCCTCCCAATAGTTGCATTTGGACCATAACTTTGGAAACCCTTTTGGTAGGGCCAAAAGTAGTTTCATAATTAACACCATAATTGTTTGAGAAAATCATTTTGAATCTAAGCTTGCTTTACACCTAGCTATGAAACCATCTACGTGAATCTTCATCTTGTAGACCCATTTATTTATAATCGCCTTCATATCTTTAGTCTCCAATACCAATTTCCATATCTTTTCGTATTCACTTATTCACTTATACAGCATGCTCAACCAGGAAGGAATGAAATGTTCATATATCTATAGAATACATTATTTTCTATTTATTTCTTTCTTGAAATTAACGGAAATAGAGCTCCTATAACTTTGCATTTCGACGAATACATTACAAATTTCTCTTTTCTCCATGACCTCTCCTTCATTACGATCTACCTAGACTTGGTCTTCGTCTTCATTGTTTAGTATGCGTGTGCATGTGAGGTTGTGTTTCTGCTCTATCGATGCCTTGTTTATCGAGTTTTGTTTGCTGATATGTGAATCCTTTGTTTAGTATAGTGAATGTAGATTTATGACAAGCTGATTTGAAAAGCAGCCCCAAATGAGAATGTGAGAACATTAGAATGTGAGAACATTAGAATGTGAGAACATTGCATAATTCGACCCCTAGGGCATATATGATCAATGATCGTAACACAATGGCTACAGACAGGTAATGCCGTGAAGCTTGTATTTTGTATTCTAGAGAGAATTGAGATGTAACATGGAAGTTTTTGTTAAGCTTTGTCCATAATATATCTTCTCAAAGTCTGCAAAGGAAATGGCAGAGAATGCGTAAGAAGCAAATAAAACACATTCATCAATGGACAACAGCTTTACTGAGAGTGTGAGAGCAATCTCAGTAAAAGGAAAAAGACATTGTCATTTTGTTTACCAATAACGGCATAGCAACATAAGGATGCATGGGATGATTCTTGAGAAACGATTGTACTGATGATCGGAGAGAGAGAGAAAGAGAGAGAGAGAGAGAGAGTGAGAGCGAGGACGAGAGAGAGAGGCGTCTAGTGAGAAGCGTTGAACGAAGGATTGCTGACTCTGATGAGGACGAAGGGGAGAAGGTTCTCAGTAGACGGCTTAAGGTAGGTAGCGCCATCGATAGAAGTGTGGGTGATTCCTACATTGGAGGAGAATGAAAGGGCGTCGTACGCTACAGCACCTGCGATGCAGGGACAGGCAAGCGAGACATCGTCCCGCTGGGAGAACTGGAATCGCTCCCCGCCCTCCGCTTCGGGCGTTTCCACCAGCAACAGTTGTCCATCCGCGTCCTGTCTTCACACCAACATCCTTCCGCTTTCGACGTTTTGCATCATCACGTCATCACGCTGAGCCACCCAGATCCGGCTTTCCTTAGTGAGATAATTGAATCTATGTCGTGAGGCGACACCCTCTTCCACAGACAGACGTACGTTGCAGTAAGAAGAACTGGTGCCTTCGCAGGTAGCTGCTACCTTGCCAGGTCTCTGAAAGTCAGCGGACTGCAACTCCTAGGTCTCTTCTCCGACATTCATGGTGGGCCGATCGTAGCAGCTCCAGTAAGGGAAAACCATGGGCACGCTTTCCTTGGGACATTGTGCGGACACTCCTGCCACCACGAGTAGCTTCAATAGCGATAGAAGCAGGATGGATGCCATGGAAGGGAATAGTTACTACTGCCCTCACAGTCTACAATGGACTTACTTCTGGATGATGATCAAGGATAAGATAGCCTGAAATGGTGATCGCAGGACATCTGCAAGGATCTTATATGCTGTAGAGATCAGTGCTCGACGTTTCTCTGGTGAAGAGGAATGAGCGAGTCACGCGAGGTTGATACGGAAATAGCCACGTGCCTCCGACGCAACAGGTCGGAGGGGAGGCATCGCTGTAGGTGGACATGGTGATCGCAGCTGCAGCTCCATCTGCAATGATCTTTCAGGCTATGGCACACGGGCTACAGATGAGAGCTCGACGTCTCGCTGGGTGGACGAAGTTGGCACGGAATTACCCACATGGGTCGGACAGAAGAGGTCGGATAGTTTGGATTGTCTAAAGCGGCCAACGTCGAGAGCAGGGTCGGATAGTTTGGACAGAAGAGGTCGATAGTTTGGATTGTCTAAAGCGTGCACTGGCGGGACCAACTTAAGTTGGCACCGAATTACCCACATGGGTCGGATATTTTGGATTGTCTGAAGCGGCTAACGTCGAGAGCCGGGTGGTACAACGTCGAGAGACGTAGCTTAGCAGATGTTTCCGAGTGTCTAAAGCATGGAGAACGTCGAACGCGTGAGAACCACGGTCATGGGGATCGCCGCTTACAACTCTTTGTGAGAAAGGTTGCTCTAGGTCTTGCTAGAATTATAAGTTCCCTTCTTGTACCATCATTTTATTGTAGGGTCTCATTTAAAACTATACTAGGGGTCGTTAGTCTACTTGGTTTTGAATGAGAGGGTCTTCAGTCTACTTGCTTTTCCCTCAAAGAGCTGGTTCTTAGACTGAATGGCGTGGGTGACATACTCAATGTGACTCAAAAGGTTTCAAGTTATCATCTCGCGCTCTGTTTTTTTTTTATAAAAGGAGGTTCGGCCTTAGCCTAATCTCTCGGACTTTAATTAAAATAAAGAAGAAATGTTAGAGGTGAATGGGACTAGTGCCCATGGGACCCCCCAAATCCCACAATGCAGGGGAGGAGTAAGGCAAGCTAGAGGGCATTACAAATGAGACGGATAAATTTATCATCACCCTCATGTGGGACCCATTTGGGTTTCAACTTGTTGTTTTCGAGGAGATAAATACAGTGATGTCTAAAGGGTGGAGATCTCTTATCTCGGGAGATTCTTTTACCTAGGAGAAACAAATATTTCTCGATCGACCATTCCTTAGGAGTTTGGCCAAAATTGACTGCACATCGCTCCCTCCAAATCTTCCAGAGAGTCTCACCTCTGATGGCATTCCACAGCCTCGATGAGCAGCCGATTGCCTCACCCAACATCACCTGTTGCCAATTGATTTGGTTTGTGAGTCGTAATACTTGGGTCACGTGACGCCAGATAACACGGGACTTGGGGCAGTCGAAGAACAGGTGAGCTAAATCTTCGATGCATCGATGGCAACGCTTGCACCATGGTGGCACACCACAGATTTTGTTAGCCCTTGCATTGGACCAGATACCTTTATGCAAGATCTGCCACATGACAACAGACTTTTTGACCTCAATGAGGGGGTGCCAAATAGACATGAATTTTAGTTCCCAACGAAATTTGGTCCAAGAAAGGCACCATCTCTTGTTAAGAGTGTGGTGAACATCTAAATCCTCTTTGAAGTTGGGGGTTCTGGATAGCTTCTTACCATTGCTCCATTTGAGGTCCTCCAGGCAAGGAAGATCCTGACCGCAGAGAAGGCGGGTAGTTGAGCAGTCCCATGCTAAACACCTGCTTTGAAGAAGAGTCCATTCCTCAAGGGTAACTCTAAGTCTCGGATCCAAATCTTCGAGCCTAATCCACTGGCTGGTCTCTTGTTTCCAGAGTTGTTTCCACTGTTTGAACCCCTTGTTCCATAACCGCTTTGCAGTTTGGAGGTTCCAAGGCTCCACCCCCCTAATGTCGTTGATCGGGAACCAGATAGAGTCATTTTGTCTTATCCAAGCCGCCCACTTCCACTCATCACTGATTCTGATGAACTATTTGGCCTTGTTCCAATTCTTCCATAAGGAACACACGAGGCTAGAGCCTTTAGGGGACACCGGGTGGGGGGAGAACAAAAGCGTGAGAATCCCTATGTCCTTCCAACCAGGGTGGCCATCTAAGGTAAGGTCTTCTGTGTTTCGGAAGATCAATTTAGCCCAAGAGGACTCCCTATTGCTCCAAGCCTTGATAAGCCACTTTGCCGCCAACTTGTCAACCAACCCAACGATATCGAAAATTCCCAAGCCCCCTGAGTCTTTAGGGCTAATGCAAGTTTCCCATTTGATTTTAGGAATCCCCCTCCTATTGGGGTCCCTAGTCCAAAGGAAGTTTCTGTAGATTCTTTCCACTTTGGCCAAGTCTTTCTCCTTAGGTCTCCAACACGAGATAAAGTAAATAATTGTAGACAGCATAAATGTGTTAACAACCATAGCACGCCCTGCTAAGTTGACTTGCATACCTTTCCAATGATTCAGCTTGCTATCTAGCTTGGATAGCACCCACTTCGAGCGTTGGTCCATCGAGATATCGAATCCCATCGGAATGCCAAGGAGACGGAAGACTTGACTGCTAGGGATAACTTGACACCCGTGATCCCCCAACAATTGGGGAGTAGGTTCACTGATTTCTCTAAAAGCAATTTTAGCATGGTTGATTTTTGAACCTGACGCTAGACAAAAAGTGTAGAGGCACCACCAAAATATCTCAACGCTGTTTATATCGTTATGCACAAAGGCATTCATGTCATCAGCAAAAAGTCTCGCAATCATTTGGCCGTGATTTAAAGGTAGGGAAAGACCCTTGAGATTGCCAGCGTCCATGTGATGCTTTAATAGGCAACTGAGCCCATTCGAGATGATAGTGAATAGTAATGGAGCCAGAGGGCAGCTTTGCCTAATTGATCTTTTTAAACGAATGGGCTCAAAGAGCTTATCGTCCACTTAAAAAGGCAAAGGGTGGACCGACCCACTTGCCAGGAGCCGGCTTGCAAGGCTTGGAAAGCCAACTCTTCGTTCTTGAAATAGTGCAAAAATCTATCTTGAGAAATATTGAGTACTTTGTATAAACTGCCTTCAGTCTGAATGAATGCTCTTGTACCATGGCGAGAAGTAATTCGAAGGCCACTTTTTGTGCATTTCGTAATGACCAGGAAGACTATGTATTTGATATGATTTTGAATTCCAAAGTTAAATCGAAGGGCAGCAAGTTTGGAATTGATTGACGGCCACGAGGAAATGCACCAATTAAAAAGCACAGAACCGAAGTTGCCGTGAAGGCTTCCTGTCAGAGGTACCGCATGGATATCGAAGAGGCGATGCTGAGGTGGCACAGACCGTCGCGATGAGCCACAGCAAGAACGTGATGGCCCAAGCCGACGCGAAGGTCTACAAAAGAAAGAAATGAGCGCCGTCGCGATGGTGTAACTCCGGAGTCGAGCCCCACACGAATGAAATCTTTCCCGGAAGCGTAACTCAAGGACGGTGGGCGTGAGCCACACCGTCGCGATGGGCTACAAGCCACACCGTCCCGATGATGAAAACAAGGGACGACACCTACTAATGATCTCCGTCGTAATGATGAAAACAAGCGCTACGCAGTGATGTTGCACCTTGATGGCGTGAGCAAGATGATAATTATGCCCATCGTCCCGCACACAAACCTTTGAGCATTCAGTTATTTCAGAGGTTTTGAAATAATCTACTATGAACGAGGAAAAAGAATTTCAATGATCTTCTACTTGCAGCCGCTCTCTGCTTTTCTATAGTAGAATCAAATCTCTGAGGTGGCCATCGTTCATAGAATGACTGATTACAAAGATCTCAAAATCGCGTAAAGGCACCTGAGCAAACACGCCTTTGAGTTCTAACTCCTGATGCGCAGGCAACAGCAAACACGGAGCAGAGTTCCAGCTAGTATCAATCACAATCACCAGTAGACATGTTCAGGGAGTTCATGGTATGAAGAAGATGCCGGGCAGTCGCCGTCTCCTAGCGCGATGGATATCAAGAAGTTGTGTGCAATTGCTTGTCTTTTTCCCCTTAGCTTAGAAAAAACCGTAGCACTCATAGGTCAGTCCCCCCTATGCACTCTATCACATGAGCCTACAGAGAGCTTGTAGTTATAGTTCTTCTTATTACACTCAAATATAGAGGTTAGAATGAGGGTGTGCGCTTCAAAAAGCACTTGTGCGAGTAAAAGTCACTCACTTTTATGGTGAGACTTAGCTTGTATTTACAAAAGTCACCTTCTAGAAGGATCCTTATCTCAACCATGATTTTTATGACTTTCTAGAAACAAACTTTCATGTCTTTTATTTACAAAATATATGGAAAATATAATTTTTCAATTGCATTCAAATATTCAATGTCCATCCACACCCTCACGAAGCTTCAACTTGTATATCAAAGCACAAAGTGCATGGAAGTCTCACAAAGTGCATGGAATTCATAGGTCTCTTTCGTGATGTGCATGGTGGGCTGATCACGAGTGCTCTCTTGCTCATTATATAATTTAACCTACAAAAAACCTTAGCAAGAATATGTCATTATTCCAAGGAAGAATATTTACCTAGATAGGTACCTTCTTCAAATTTCTCTTCTCTCAACATTGAAGAGATATGTTGCAATAAGAGATAATATAGAGCACACCATTCGAAGTTTAAAAAGGATGAATCTCAAAGGCAATACTCAATAAATCAAGTGTGCCCCATTGCCACCTTGAAAGATCTAGTGTATGCAACCACCTACATTATGACAAGATATCTCTCTTACAGTATCCCGCAGACACACGTGAATAGAGGCAATACAAAATCTCGAAACACACACAAAAAAAAGGATGCATACTAGATAAATAGTACATTGTATTGCATATAGTCTTTCCCTACACACTTAATTAGAGGAGTCTCGAGAGACCATATATTTATAGTTTTTTTAATTACATCAAAATATAAAGGTTACAATGAGGGCACATGTTTTTGAACACTTGTGTGAAAAAAAACCCACTCACTTTTATGGTGAGCCTTAGGTTTTACTTACAAAAGTTACCTTCTTCAAGGATCTTTATCTCAACCATGATTCTTATGAATTTTAAAAAACCCTCCATGTGACTCTTTCATTTAATAAATATGGGGAGAATATAATTTCTCTACTTACTTCCACATGCATCTAAATAACTCCACATCCATCCACACCCTCAAGAATGTTCAGCTGCTATATCAAAGCACAAAGCACATGGAAATATCAACAAAATAATCTCCAAAATTCAACATTGCATAAGTGATAACATGCCCCCACTTGAAAAACAAAATGTCCTGAGTTGATAAGAGAAAAAGTAGACATGCATGAAGAGTGACATGTGCCATCACTAAAACAAAACAAATCACCATGTTCCATGCAAGATTACGACCACCACGTGCTAGAGAGATGACTCTCGTCCCAACCCAATGCCTCTATATATAGCTCTTTCAAGGGACTCCCTTCTTGGGTTGATAGCAAGTGCTCCAGTAAGGGTAAACCATGAGCACACTTTCATCCCAGCATTGTGAGGATAGTTGAACCACCACGAGTAGCTTCAATAGTGACAAAAGTAGGATGCATGCCATGAAGAGGAATAATTACTACTCCGTTCACAAGCTACAATGGACTTACTTTTGGATGATTATCAAGGATAAGATAGCTTGAAATAGTGATCGCACAGCATCTGCAATGATCATATATGTTGTAGAGATCAGTGCTCAACATTTTTCTCGTGAAGAGGAATGAGCGAGTCATGCCAAGTTGATACGGAAATAGCCATGTGCCTCCGATGCAACAGGTCGAAGGGGAATCCTTGTTGTAGGTGGACATGGTGTCTTCCCCCTTCCTATGTGCTCCCCCAACTCCTATATTGGTCGTCCTCTTCCCCTCTGATCATCAGCGCCAGCAAATGATTGAAGCCCCCCTGCCCCCCGCCTCCCGTTTGCAGAAGAGAGACCCTCCTTTTCACATGCATGCACCTCCTCCTCTTCTACTGTCGTGATCCTCCTCTCTTAATTAAGCACGTACCTGGAGGAAAAACATCCCCCCCCAAAAAGCATACAGACACACACACACACACACACACACACACATATATATATATATATATATATATATATATATATATATATATATATATATATATATATATATATATATATATATATATATATATATATATATATATATATATATATATATATATATATATATATATATATATATATATATATATATATATATATATATATACATACGTGACTATGCATATAACCAAATTTAATAGTTAGTTAACTAGTTAGTTGACTAGTTAGTCATCATGCATACAAATGTTAACTAATAACTAACACACTATATATCTATAGTAAACTAAATCATAAACATATTTAGATAAAAACACACGTAGAACTCTTATTACATTAAATACTATATTTTATCTATTTACTTAATATTACTTCTTTTAACTTATAAATTAATTACATAGATATTACTTATCTATTTAACTTATATTATATTTAATTTTATTAACTATAAATAAAAATAAATATCAAAGCCACCTATAAAAATATGAAACTTGTTAATTATACATGTTCTTTAGATAATTTAGGCATTTAATTAGGATAAGGAAAAATAAATTTATTACTTAAAATGCACATTTAATATAGATCTAATCACTTAGAACAATCCTTTATTATACCCATATTTAGGTAGGTAAAATTTCATAAATTCTTAGACACAGATGCACACATATGTATCTTTCAAATATTCATATACAAATACATAAATATGTCCCAAAATCCACATTATATTCACTCTCATAGACATATGAACACATACACTATTAAGTACATTTCACATATATATAGATACTCAACCCTAGAAACATTGGCACATATAACCAAACTTAAATTCTCCTTTATTCTCTCCTAGATGTACTTTTATGATCATATACACATGTTCTCAAAAACATACAATAGTATAAAGTGAAGAGTTAAATTAAGGGTTCAATTAATCCTCCATTTTGAATATATTTCATCTTTTTCTTGCAAGTATCCAAGAGAAAAGATTAGTGCATTAAAGAATATGTGAAAGAAATATCAACTCATTAACTTTGAATCAAAACATTTTTATTTATCCATATATGAATTCAAGTGAGGAAATCCTTCAAACATCTGCCCCCACCAAACCTGCACATCGTCCCCATGGGCCAACTTGCAGATTCAAGTGGAACATATCAAATTCTTTGTAAATAAATTTTAAATTTTCAAAGTTTTAATTTTAACATGCATTCATACATCTTTGTGCAATTAGAAAGATTAGTACAAATCTTCTAAAAAAAACAAAGTAGATATAAGTTATATAAATATCATGTTATATCTTTGAATCCACATTTAAACAAGCATTTATAGGAATAAACCATAAGTGTCATAGTCCTTCTGTTCATGTAACTTGCTTGGATTAAGTAACTTATCCTGCATAGCAGCATAGACCAAAACTTTTTCATCAGTTAATAGAATTATTTGACTCCTACTTTTATTTCCTATGGTCTGACTCTCCATTCATTTCTTTTTTATTTTTCATTTCTTTTTTTTCTTGTTTTATTACTTCATCCCAACAGAGCTCTTTATTTATTTTTAACAAATCAGCCTATACCGAAATTGGGTGTGACTCCTGGACTTGTCCACCCAGCCAAGTTGTACGCACTTGTCTGCCAACCTGGTATAGCACACGACAAAACTACGTCAGCTCTACATGAAATCGACATCGGCTCATGGCTCTAGCCACTCGACCAGAGTGACTGCACCCGCCTACCAACCCATGCAAGTGCATGATAACATAAAGGTTAGGCCTATGATGAAACTAGCGTCAACTCGTGGCCTTGATCACACGACCAAGGTTGTTCCACCCTCCTACTAGCCCAACATAGTGCACCAACTACAAACACATACATATAAGCTAAATTGGGTATGAAGTTCTATCTTTTAAATCATTTAGAGGTCAGATCTCATAAGGAATAAATAGTAAGATACAAAAATCCCACTTACTAATGGATAAAATTTTCATCATATACATGTATTCATAAGAAGTCTACCATTTCTTCCACAAGCTTCCGATTCCAAAAGTTTCTATTTAACTATCTAATTTAATTCAAATATATACAAGTTTTTCATGCATCAATCATAAATATATCAGGTATTTAACATCTTAAATTCTACTTGATTTTTTTAAAAAGAAATTTGAACATATCCTTTTAACTCATTCAGTAATGTAGTGCATATACACAAAAATCAAACAAATCTTTTATTAAAACTTTTTCACCTAATTGTTTTTATTGATCTTTTATGTCACGTGTCATCCATATATTTCTTCGATTGCCTTGATTTTAAGCGTCATCTTCTATCTTCAATCTCCAGATTTTATCAAAAGTCTTCAATAAAATTCCTGTTGATAATCATAATCTTCAAATTACAAGTTAAGTAGCTTTCATGACTCATCACTTTTCATTAAACTTGTCATCACATCATCATCATATTTTGCCATCATAATACTAGTAAAAGAAAATCATATTATTAATCATATTTATCATTATAATGATCATCATAATGTTGTTATAGAAAACTCATAGTATTTGTATCATGGGAAGGTCATATATTTTCTTAACAAAGAAAAAATCATAAAAAATTTGTCAAATAGTTTCATTGAAAATAAGAACTCCATATCTTGATAAAGAAAAGCACAAGCAATTAACACATATATCTTTTGAAATCAAATATTTTTCATCAATTGTTAATACATTTTTCAATCATAGGAAATTATTTAGGAGAATTTTCATTAAACATTCATCAAGCATCAATGTTTCATATTTTTCATCATAAATTTAGTGAACAAAAACCTCATAAAAAATCACAAGAAAATTATTCTCTCAATTTCTTTTCTCCCTTATTCATAAGTTTAGACGATTTTTTGGTATTTTGCTCAATGTTTAGTATGGCTTCTTGTACCCATTTCCCTATATCTTTGTCATTATCAAATTTAGTATAAATATTTTTATCATCATATGGTTGAACTTTGAAGTCATCAAATTTATCTTGATCACAACCATTCCCATTCTCAAAGATTTTAAGTTCATCATTCATAATATATAGGTCTTCTCTTTCATCAACTTTTATTGAACTTCCTTTTCATCATTCTTTATATTTACATATTCATCTTTATCAATCCTTCTCAATGTACTTTGACCATCTTTTCTATCATGGGATTTAGTTTCATCATCAGTGTTACTTATAAATATTGTTTTTAGAATATCATTATCAAAGCATGTACCTTGACTTTCAAATTTGTTCAAATATTTTAATGCTCTCTTTGTTTTCTCATTATAGCTCTTAGGTCTCCACTGTTTTCGAATGTTGTTACATATTTTAGGTCTAAATTTAGTTTGATCAAAGTATTCTCTCATTCCTTATCTACCTAAGTTTAAATGCAAAGGTAATTGGGTTTGGAAGTCACAAATCTTAAGGTCATATGTAATGACTAAGTCTAATTTGCATGCATCATCATAAGAAAGACAATTATCATACGTATGACCTAATTGATCACACCAAAAGCATCACTACAACATATCGAGGGTATACCGAGGCTGCTACCGAGGCAAATGAACTGTATTCATTTCTTCACGACGTCGGTGTTACAGTCGGTATAGGCGTCGGAAAGAAAGCGCCGGTATAGATGTCGGTATAAGCGTCGGTATAAGCGACGCACATACCGACGTCCATACCGACCTCCCCGCTAGGTGTACCGACGCATATAGCGACGACCTTACTGGAGCTACCGACGCGTATACCGACGACCATAGCTGCACAATTTTTTTTAGGTAGAGTGTGTTGTCTTTTGCTACAGCATGATGTTGTTTAGCAAAAGACAATACACTCTGCCAAACCGAGTACATGTGTTATGTACTCTAATGGCAACCAAAACATAAACTTATATGAGCAAAAATAAACAATGATTCATGTACAGAAAGTCGTATATTCCATAAATGAAAAATGTACAAAAGTGTGGCAAAGCACTTCCATATAGGAATCGAATACAAAATTATGGTACATCATTGCCACATAGGAGTGTAATACAAAATTGTGGCAATGTGACAAAACACTTCCATATAGGAATCGAATACAAAATTATGGTTCATCATTGTCGTATGCCAGTGTGATACAAAATTGTGGCATTGATCAAAATATTTACACCTACAATCCTGCAACAAAACATATGTATAAAATAGGACCAATTAACATGACATTTATAAACAACAACTAGAAACACGAAACCAAGATATAACTTTACCTAATCAAGAATATTCTCCCATGAGACGATTGCACCGCATCCCTCTAAGTCTTGTAACAGTGCAGTCAGTCCATGTCGATATCCATATGATTCTTCAGTTCGCGTTGGAGGACGACCCACTGCCAACTCCTATAGTAAATATGCAAAATGTTAGATGAATATACATAATATACTTAACGCAAACAACTTCAATAATTAATATCATACTTACAAATTGGTAGCGCATATTGTCGTATCCGCCGCTGTGGAGGTGATCGCAATCCGGGTGGATCGGGTCCGGTCGTGGCACACACAGGGTGTATGAAGCTAATGAATGTTGGATGGTTTAAGGACATGAAAGTGAAATTAATGTTGAGTATGGAGAAGAGAGAGATGTTGAAATGATTATGGGAATGGGAATGTAGGAGTGCAAGTTAGATTTATGAACATGAATGATAAGAATGAAAGAGAACCATACACACGAATCAAATTTGGAAGGAAGAATGGTCCATTGAAGGAGCTTCTTAAACACTTCCTAATTCTAATCCATATGCATAGTCTTCTTTGGATGATATGTATGCATGACGTGAATAGATGGAATCCTTACACATAAACTAGTTTCGAAAGGAAGGATGGTCCAATATTGGAGCTTCTTATACACTTTCAGAAACTAATCAATATGTATGGGTATGTATGGATTATATGCATGCAAGTGAATTATGATGATAGATTTTACTCACAAGCTCAAAGAAACATCCTCACTAGTTCAACGCAATACTGCGGAGCCTTCTCACACATAGAAGAAATAGAAGACATGTAAAAATACTTAAGAGACTGAGAGAGGAGACAAGAGACAAGTGACAAGTGACATGAATTAAAAGGATTTGAATTAAGATACATGTATAAGATGATCGTGGTATGTCAAGCAAGGAAGTCTACTGATCAAAGGTGGTTCCGACCCTCAAACCATGACAGTTCAACCGAATGTCACACGTAAGAAGGTGAGTTCCACTTCAGTGACCCTATGTATGTCTAGGCTCGTAACGTCTAACTAAAGAAGTCTAAGACTCATTAAAACCAGCTCTAACTCACTCACACGCTCCACCGAGGGTGAGTCAAGATAGAGATGCTGGTTTCAAGAGCCTATCCTAGATTGGAGTTCTAACTTAAATTTCAAACTAGGTACTATACTCATACTAGCCCACCTTGGATCCTCACTCGCTCAACCGAGGGTGATCGTCTCAAGGAAACCGTAAGCTAGCAAGAGCTCTATGGATGCCTAACAATGATTCTCTAGGAGTTTGGAGGGGGGTTTTTATAGTTTTTTGAATGGATTTGGGCCCTTGGATCTAGAGAAATCAACTCTCAGCTTTAGGATCACACTTTAGATTCAACCATTTGTTTAATCAAATCAATGGCTTGGAATTGTTCTTTCTATCAAATCTAGTGTAAAGGAGTGAAATTTAGGCGCCATCATTCTCCACCATTGGATCTGGGGATGATCTGGACCGTCGGATCAGTGCTGACATCAGTTTGGATAAGATAAGCTACTATTTTTGGAGAAAAGCTGCATTATTGATCTTTGATTGTCAAAAAAATCTTCTTTTATGGAAATCGTGGATCCTCCTTGCTTTAAGCATAAGTGCATCTCCACCCTTGAATATGAGCTCATCTTGATCGTACAACATGGCTCAATCAGCTTTCGCCATGTGGTGGCCCTTCAACCCTTCAATTTGCTTAAACTAGAAAACTACGGTGATCCTGAATACTGGACTTTGTACTCTTTGACTATCCAAATAGGCTTTGATGAAGATGAAACTTTGTAGGACTATGTTTCCAAAGATCTCCTTCAGGAATATGCAGAAAAAACTCCCATCTGAATCTCCCTTGTACAAGTTTGACTACATTTGGAAGCTTGAAAGGTGGCATTAAGGTGTCTAGGAAGCTCTGATAGCCTTGAAAATTTGTACAAATATGTAGCCATATATGATCTTTATACATGTCAAACCATATGGCTAACGTAAATTTCTATACAAGAATTTGTAGGGTCAAACTAGAAAAATTACATTTTTACAAAATGAACATAGCATATCAATGTGCTACAAAATCCATTTTCTGCTGAAAATTGGGGCTATAGATTGCCTTTGAGAATCTTTACAGGTATATGAATTTTCATCTAATTTCGTGATAATGAAATTTTTGCCCTAATTTTCTAACTTTGACCAGCTTTGACCGCTACCATGGACTTTCTTGATTTCTTTGAAACTTTGTATGTGAGCTTCCTTTGACATCCTTGATGCATCTTGGACTTCTCGGGCAATTCCGGCTACCTTCACCAAATATGTTTTTTGTAGGCCTTCACAAGTGAGAGAGGAGAGAAAATCTCGACGACATTCGCCCCCACTAAACCTGCGATTCCTCCGGAAGTGCCACTCTAGCATCTGTGAAAAACAAAATGTTCCAGACATCAAATTCTTTTATAGGCAACATAAGAAACATGGAAGGAAAATTGATTATATGCATGAATCAGTAGGTAACGTGACATGAAGCAAAATTTGCATGAAAGAAAGAATTGAAACAGGCAACATGAATATGCATGAACAAATAGGCAACATATATGCAAATGAACAAGCAACATTGGCAACAAGAAAGAAAAAAAACAAGCATCAATATGAAGTGGAAGTGGATGTATTGAGTCGTTTTAAGCATCAATTCCTCTCATCTTGAAGAAAATTTTGTACCTTTTTCATAAAGCAATCTACCTTAAATATGATTATAAACAAAGATTTAGGATTTTCAAGACACATCTTTCATCTTTAGCTTATTTTAGATCAACTCCTTTCCTACATAAATATGAATATGCTCTTTCTCTAATAACATGCAAGGAAATCTAACTAAACTCCACTAATGCATAAATCTGCCTATATAGCCCGTGATTTATTCTACTATGCCTCTTTATCCTCCTTTGGCTTGCTCTTTTTTTTTTTTTGATGATGATGATGATTCGGCAACTTTATGGTTACGATCACTTTTTTGGGGTGGAAGAAAGTGTAAACCTCTTGGTAACATGTAGCAACTTTTTTTTTTTATGACGGGGAAAAATTAAACCCCGATACAAGGTACAACCATTTTTGATGACGGAGAAGAGTTGTTTAAAACTCCGATACAAGGGCTATGAGATGGACTAAGGATGTAGAAACATGCAATAGCAGGAGCTAGGATTTCAACAATTATGCTTTCGATACAGGATACATATGCATGTATATATATGAAAGTCATGTCACCAAAATAAACCTCCAAATCTACATGCCCTATCTTTCCACAATCCTAGATTATAATCAATTTCTTAGTAGATAAGTTACTACTTAAGATACACTTTTACACAAGTAGAGAAATCATCATTTGCCTTTTTTGACTCAAGTGATGTGGATATGCAATGCAATGCAGAGACTGAAAAAAACATGCATGAAACAAGCGTGGAAAAAAAATAGAAAGAACTTGTCCTCATCATCCAAAATGTACTCGTCATTATCACGTTTCTTGAATAGCTTTATCCTTTACCTGCAATCAAAGTTTTTACTGCAACACCATTTAATTCACAAAGAGCATACGTACCATTGTTGTTGACTTTTGATACAATGTATGGCCCAAACCACCGTTGAGTGAGTTTTTTGCATGCATCATATTGAGAGTCAAATGTACTATCATAAATGAGCACCCAATCTCCTACTTCAATTGGCTTTGGACGCAATCGATGAGTTTTATCAAAATAATGCTTGTTCTTCATTCTAGATTCTCTTAATTTTTCAACGGCATCATCAAGTCTTAATTTACCTTGTTCTAACTGTTTAATGTGCAAACTCAAAACATCATCAGTAGACATGTTTTCAGACCAAGGCAAATTTGACCATGCAGAAATATGAGACTGAATTGGAAACAATGGTTTTTGACAGTACATGAGTTCAGCGGGCATATATCCAGTAGTACATGTGCATGTCATTCTATCTGCCCAAAGTGCAAAAGGTAAGAATCTAGGCCATTGTTTGATGTCACCGTTACATGCTTTAGATATGGCTTTCACAATAGGTGGATGCCCTCTCTCTATTTTACCATTGGCCTCAGGATTATATGCAGTAGTAAGAGACAAACGAATACCGTGATGATCAAAGAACTCTTTAGCTTCTCTCGCATTTAACTCTCCACGATCGGCAACTACTTTCTCTATGTACCCAAAGCGACTTATGACATCTTCAAGCAAGAATTTGCAAACATTGTAAGTGGTCTTAGATCGTAGTGCACGTCCCTCTACATGATTAGTTAAATCTTCTCTTGCAAGTACAATGTAACGCATTTTGTCAATACCTTTAGGCATAGTTACAAGATCTACTACCCACTTGTAGTGAATACAAGGTGGATAAGTAGGATACAACGGATCTCTATGTTTAACTGATGAATGAAGTTGACAAGTAGAACATGTAGAAACATAGCTACTAATGTCAACATACATCCTAGGCCAATAATAGGTACTTCTAATTTTTTCATATGTTCCAAAAAATCCTTTATGACCGGCCCATAATGTCTCATGCATTTCCTTCATTACTTGCAATTGAAGACCTTGTTTTCCTAGGACTCGTTGTGGATTCTTAACCTTATCCTTAGCATGTCTCCAAAGATAACCATTACATAGGAAAAAGTTATAAGCTCGTTTCCTAATGTTACGGAATCTATTCGTAGTCCAGTTAGGTAATGGTTGTAGTGTACTTAGATACTTTCCTATGTCTCTCCATTCATTTTCGTACTCAGACTCATGAAATTGCTCATACTCATATATATGTGGAACATAGTCAATTAAGTTCACATTCTTTATTAGATCACTTTCAAGATCATCATCAAATCTAGCTCTCGATAACATATCAGCAACCGAGTTTGACTTACCTGAAATATGAACTAACTCAGGATTTATGAACTTAATATATGAGATCCATCTAAGCATGGCTATATCAGGAGATGAACAATTGGCTATCATTCCAATGAGAGGCAAACAATCAGTCTCAACTTTAACATTTGCACCAATGAAATATTCTTTGTCTGTTTTCAAAGCTGTTACCATACCCCATAGTTCTCGTTTGATCTGTGGATATTTTCGTTGTGTTTCATGTAATATTTTGGCACCAAACCTAATTGCATATCTATTCCCTTCACTATCATCTTGACTTATATCCCAACCTATACCAATAGGACTAGTATCAACAGTCAATATAATAGGTTTGTTAGAAGAATAGTCTACGCGCTTAAGGATGGGAGCTTCAAGCAATAATTTCTTCAATTTACGCATAGCTTGAGTGTGTTTATCAGTCCAAATAAATTTTTGTTTCTTCCTCAACAAGTCATAGAGACAATCAGCAACATGAGCAAAGTGTGGGATCCAAATAACATAAAAGATGCAAGCACCAAGAAAATCTACGTACCTCACTCACGTTATTACATGTTTCAGCAATCTTGCTAATGACATCAACTTTTTGTGGGTATGGCTTTCGACCATAATGGCCACATAAATGTCCAACGATAAGAATCTCGTTGACACCAAAAATAGATTTCTCTATGGAAAAACCTACCTCTTCAAATCATTGAAATATTCTTTCACAATCAGAGATATGGTAAAGAACAAATTTACGACATCCAGATGAGTCTAAAGAAATGTCCTTTATACGTTCCTCACTCCCTTTAATTGGAATATCATCAATGAATGGCATAGTTATATGAGGGATAAAATCATGTAAGACCATATTCATAGCACTCATCATATGAGCCACAGAATTGGTCGCTCCTTGAGATAAAGTACACATTCGCACTAAGCCTAAAGGAGTTTTCATTGTGGTTATGTCACAACTATCAATTGCTAATTGGAATTGGTCATATCCCGAATATAAACCACCCATTGAATAGATAGAATGTCTTGAAAATGATTCAGCAAACTCATCTACAATGGGACCTGTTCCTACATTCCTTATGGTGACTTTATTGACAGGTTGGAGATCTTCAATAAAACGTAGTTTCCCATTCTTTTTAGGCATAGTGAACCATCTGTTTGAGTAAGGTGCAAAAGATGGGTCTAAAATTCTCATGTTTATCTTCTCCTTAAGTAGTTTCATTAGCTCAGGTAAGTGAGCCTTTGGAACAGGTATAGGACGAAGATTCCATGGAATATGTGGAATAGTAAAGATTATCATGGGTGCAACTAGCTTAGGATCTACACAACCAATCTCATGAGGATACATACTAAAGGCTTTTCCATGGCTACGTATGACTCTCTCAAATTTATCTCTCTCTGTTGGCAAAAGAAAGTCATCATCTCTACCAATTTTCACCTGTTTGATTGTCTCATCCGTGAATGTATGTCCTATGTTTTTCTTATCCCGAAGAGTGGGATCATTTTTCACATCAATAATTTTTTCATTACTTCCTTGAGGTAATGGTTGAGCTATGGGTTTGATTTTTTTGTCTATAGTTTTGTACTTTGTTTCAACTAAGGCATCATATATGGGAATTAGAATTTTGTTGAAGACATAACTCTAACTCCTCAAGAGTAGAGAAACAATGAGATGTTTCAATCACATGCTCAATGTTCTCATCATGTTCCATGATTTTGTTGTTTTTATAATTTTTTTGGGTATTTTTGATAAAAGACTTGGACAATTGACTCTTATGAAGAAAATCTAATCTAGAATGTGGAAAACAAAGTGACAAACTATTGTACATGTTGGTTGGATGCGAGATGTCAAACCAATATCCACTGTTGTCCCGCTCAACAATGGATTCTATCCGAAATTTGGATAATATGTAGCTCCAAACATGAATCGAGGTGCACAATCACTACAAGCATGCTCATGACCCTGAGTAACAATAGGTTTCTTTCTAATTGACAATTGATTCCTAGGATGATTCACTCCTACCGTCATGACTTGAAGTAATTGCATTCCAACCTTAGACTTAAGTCTAGCATAGGTAGACCCATTATCCATGGCTTTAGTTTCCATACGACTCTCACAAATAAAGGGTTGAACTAAGAGAACTTCATAGGAGCAATTATCTTGAATAAAAAAGTGAAACTCTTCTGTGATTCCTCCTATGGATATGGGCACACTAGCACAAGCTCCATACAGGGTACCTACACCATTATCTGCAGTTCTCATACGCCATCCACAATCTTTATCTATGGGCCATCGAAACTTATCATAGACTTCTCTTGAAATCACATTGATTTCAGAGCCAGAATCTACTAATGCATTTACAGTGATAGTGTTCTTATCATCTCCTATTTTAACATGCATCTCTCATGTACCTCTAGACCAAAATGTTCTTTTAAAGTGACTTTCAGGATTGTTTTCATTTTTCATGGTCAGGTTGAATAGGTCCTAAGAAATTTTTATTAACATTTACTTCATCATCATCAATGTCCTCTTCATCAGATTCATCAAAGTTTAAGGCTTCATTCATAGCTTGATCTTGATCTAGAGAATCTTGCATCTCAGTATCTAGATTAAGCGGAAACCTCTTCCTTTTAATTAGGCCGATAAAGTTATCTTTAAAAACATGCTTTGCAATAGAGAAAACTTGTTCTAAAGACATAGTCACTTGACTCTTAAGCAAAATGTCATCTAAAATCTCCATAGGATCTATTTTTCTCTCAATTTCTGAAATCAAGATGGCTTTAGGTTTTCTCTTTGGCTTCTTTTGTTTTTGCTCAGGGTCTTGTTTTTGTTCATGTTCTCGTGTTTGGTCTTCAGTTTGTTTTGATTGTTCTTGTTTATCTAAAGGCTTTGGTTCTATTTTTCTTTGCTTTGTCTTCTTCCCTTTTTGTTTCTCCTCTTGTTTTTGTTCATTGGGTTCTGATTCTTTTTTTTTATCTTTGGATTGTGATGTTTCTCCTTGCTCTATGATTGTTTCTATTCCCTCTGAGGTTTGTTTTTGAGTCACTCTTCTTTCATTAGGCTCAGCTTCATCTCTTTTTCGTTTTTCTTCAACATTGGATATGTGAGAAATAAGAGATTGATCTTCTATCGGTGACTCCCAAGCCGTTATTCTCCTAATCTCATCCCATGCTCTTACTAAAGCCTCTATGGAAAAATCACCTTCCTTTGTGGGTTTACTTGATTCTACTTGTTGTTCATCAAGAGCTTCTAGTTTCACTCCTCTAGTTCCTACGTCCATTATGGTTATATTTTCATAATATTTTTTCATTCCTCCCTTACCATAATTTCCTTGCAAAGGTAGCCTAGATCGATAGTCACAGATTTTCTTGTCTATGTCTATTACTAGTCGTTGCTCCTTAGCAGCCTTCAATAGTTCACAATTTCTCAAAAAGTGCTCTAATGAATCACACCAAGGAAACCTACGAGGGCCACGCACAAAAGCATTTTGATTTTGAGGATTTTGATTAACTTGTGGTGGGAAATTTTGAAATTGAGGATTTTGTTGATAAGGTATTGCTTGAACAGGATAATTAGGATTTTGAAAAGGCAATTGATGTATTTGAGGAGCTTGGGGAGCAACATGTGGTACTTGAGGTGCAAGAGGAGCTTCCATATTATACGGTTGATGATTTTGAAAATTTTGATTTTGAGGATTTTGAAAAGCTATTTGTGAAGCTTGAGGATACATGTTTTGATACATCTGAGGATTTTGCACATGAGGATGAGGATTTTGCATTGAAGGATTATGCATTGGAGGAACTTGATATGCTCGAGTAGGAGCTACTTGTGGATTTTGATTGGTAGCTATAACATGTTGATTAGGCTCTTGAAAAGACATTAGGCTCATTTGATTTTGGAAAGTTTTGGTGTAATTAGATTGTAAAGCATCTATTATCTTGGCAAAATTGGGTTGTGTAGCAATAAGACTTTCCATTTGCTTAATGAGAATTTCCACTTGAGATTGTTCAACTACACTTTTATTTGGCTCTACTTTAAAACCTTGAGTAGGCTCCATCATTTGAGAAATAGGAGTAGAGTCAAAAAGCATAGCATGGGATTGTTCTCTAACTTGCTCCTTAGTTTGTGGAAGGCTAGCTTGAGGAAGACTAGTTTGCTCATAAAGCATGGATTGTCTTTGATGTCTATGGGCTACAGCCTCTACTACTTTACGCACTTTTTGCCAAGTGTCAGTAAGACCATAGCGCTTATCCGGCTCTTCTAATCGCTGTTCAACTTCCCTACGAGTTTCAGGATGAAGAAGCTTAAGAAAATTGATCACAAGATCAGGTTCCAAAGTTATCTTATCCTCATTAGGAAGTTGTTCATAGCGTCTAATATACTCATTTTGTAAGTGAGTAATAGAGCTACTAGGCTTTGGGGAATCGACCCATCGTAAGAATCCATCCCGATTATGTTGGCTATAATCTTCAAGATAGAATTCTTTGAGCATCTCCTTTCTAAAATCACTCCAAGGAAGAGTATCATATTGAGTGACACGGTTTATGATAGAGCTATCAATAATTCGTTCAAAGAATGATATCAAAAGATCTTCAGGAAGACCAAAAGTCATAGCTTGCTCTTCAAACAAATCTAAGTAGCTTGTGATGTTGATGCCATTGAATTTTTCCTTCTCTCTCAACATAGAAGAGACTATTCTTTGGCCTTGTTTCTCAACAATAAGGGATTTGAATCCTTCCTCCATCTTATGTGAATAAGCAAGTGATGCACGATGCTCTAGGTCTCTCACAAATGTGTTTACTTCACGACGAAGATGTGCACGATACTGTGAGAAATCTAGTGCAACACTCAAGACTGATGATGATGATATGATGAGGATGAAAAATATGAAACAAAGGATATGGATCACAACCTCCCAACAAGATCAGAAGCAAATGCCACGAAGCGTTTCACGTCAGGTTCAAATGTGGAGGTGATCGCAATCCGGGTGGATCGGGTCCAGTCGTGGCACACACAAGGTGTATGAAGCTAATGAATGTTGGATGGTTTAAGGACATGAAAGTGAAATTAATGTTGAGTATGGAGAAGAGAGAGATGTTGAAATGATTATGGGAATGGGAATGTAGGAGTGCAAGTTAGATTTATGAACATGAATGATAAGAATGAAAGAGAACCATACACACGAATCAAATTTGGAAGGAAGAATGGTCCATTGAAGGAGCTTCTTAAACACTTCCTAATCCTAATCCATATGCATAGTCTTCTTTGGATGATATGTATGCATGACTTGAATAGATGGAATCCTTACACATAAACTAGTTTCGAAAGGAAGAATGGTCCAATATTGGAGCTTCTTATACACTTTCAGAAACTAAACAATATGTATGGGTATGTATGGATTATATGCATGCAAGTGAATTATGATGATAGATTCTACTCACAAGCTCAAAGAAACATCCTCACTGGTTCAATGCAATACTGCGGAGCCTTCTCACACATAGAAGAAATAGAAGACATGTAAAAATACTATGAGACTGAGAGAGGAGACAAGAGACAAGTGACAAGTGACATGAATTAAAAGGATTTGAATTAAGATACATGTATAAGATCGTCGTGGTACGTCAAGCTAGGTGGTCCCATCTGAATCTCCCTTGTACAAGTTTGACTACATTTGGAAGCTTGCAAGGTGGCATTAAGGTGTCTAGGAAGCTTTGATAGCCTTGAAAATCTTTACAAATATGTAGCCATATATGATCTTTATACATGCCAAACCATATGGCTAACATAAATTTCTATACAAGAATTTGTAGGGTCAAACTAGAAAAATTACATTTTTACAAAATGAACATAGCATATCAATGTGCTACAAAATCCATTTTCTACTGAAATTGGGGCTATAGATTGCCTTTCACAATCTTTACAAGTATATGAATTTTCATCTAATTTGGTGATAATGAAAATTTTGCCCTGATTTCCTAACTTTGACCGGCTTTGACCAGCTTTGACCGCTACCATGAACTTTCTTGATTTCTTTGAAACTTTGTATGTGAGCTTCCTTTGACATCCTTGATGCATCTTGGACTTCTCGGGGAATTCCGGCTACCTTCACCAAATATGTTTTTTGTAGGCCTTCACAAGTGAGAGAGGAGAGAAAATCTCGACGACACCGCTACCTAAATGCGACGTTCCAACCGTATCTAAACGTGTGGCCTCCGCATCTCTCTGTTGATGATACCGATCACGAGTACGTTGATGCTCATCCTGAATCGATTCCCATTCTTCGGCATCTAGCCATACCGGCTTCGGTAAGCCTACTTTAAAAGCATCGCGAGCTTCCGATCGTCGATGCGACATCACCTCGCGTGCTGTATGTTGAATCCAATTGGAACTCACAATAGGATTGCCAGGTGCTGGCTAGTACTCTTCATATATACATTGTGTGATATTATTTTTAGAGTCTCTATCCTTTTCGGTCCATTTTAACATTACTGATGACCGAATTCGATAGAGCAGAGTTGTTATATACGTTGAGACATTGACTTCCCCGCCGCATCCATAACTGGAGCTCCATTACATCTATGATATATCTTCGATTCGTCATGATCATGTGCACCCCAAGTTGTACGTGGAGATCCCATATGATGCAATATGAAGATCTCATCTCATCAAATGTATATATATGCATGCTTAAGCTTGTATACATATGTATTCATGTATACATATGCATATGCATTCATGTATACATATGCATTCATGTATGCATATGCTTGCTTGTGTGCATATGCATGCTTTAACTTGTATACATATGCATATGCTTGCTTGTATATGTATACATGTATACATATACATATACATATGCTTGCTTGTATGCATATGCATTCATGTATACATATGCATATGCATATGCATACATGTATACATATACCTATGCATATGCTTGCTTGTATACATACATGTACATATACATGTATGTATATGCATACATGTATGCATATGCATATGCATTCATGTATACATATACATATGCTTGCTTGTATATGTATACATGTATACATGTATACATATACATATACATATGCTTGCTTGTATGCATATGCATGCTTAAGCTTGTATACATATGCTTGCTTGTATATGTATACATGTATACATATACATATACATATGCTTGCTTGTATGCATATGCATGCTTAAGCTTGTATACATATGCATAGATGTATACATATGCATAGATGTATACATATACATATGCATATGCATATGCATTCATGTATGCATATGCTTGCTTGAATTCATATGCATCCTTAAGCTTGTATACATATGCATTCATGTATTCATATGCATATGCATATGCATACATGTATACATATACATATGCATATGCTTGCTTGTATACATATGCATGCATGCATGCATGCATGTATGCATATGCATGCATGCATGTATGCATATTAGAAAACAAAAATATAAAGAAAGAAAACAAAAAATATAAAAAGATATTAGAAAACAAAAATATGAAAATTCATCTATGCATATGCATGCATGTATGCATATGCATGCATGTATGCATATGCATGAATGCATGCATGCATGCATGTATGCATATGCATATCCCTCATGCATGCATGTATGCATATGCATTCATGTATGTATGCATAAGCATGCATGCATGTATGCATATGCATGCATGTATGCATATGCATGCATGTATCTATGCATATGCATGCATGCATGTATGCATATGCATGCATGCATGTATGCATATGCATGCATGCATGTATGCATATGCATTCATGTATGTATGCATATGCATGCATGCATGCATGTATGCATGTATGCATATGCATGCATGTATGTATGCATATGCATGCATTTATGTATGCATATGCATGCATGTATGCATGCATGTATGCATGCATATGCATGCATGTATGTATGCATATGCATGCATGTATGCATATGCATTCATGTATGCATATGCATTCACGTATGCATATGCATTCATATATGTGTGCATATGCATGCATGCATGTATACATATGCATGCATGCATGTATGCATATGCATATCTCTCTCTCTCTCTAAAACAAAAATAAAGAGAGAAGATATTAGAAAACAAAAATATAAAGAAATATAAAAGAGTGATATATGTTTTACTTACATTGATGGAATTTTTGAATCAAGGTTGTCAAAATCCATTGGAAGTTCTCCTTCGTTGAATTTCCAACGATTGGATCTCAAAAATCTCTTGCAAAACTAAAGAGAGAAGATATTAGAAAAGCAAAAACATAAAGAAAGAAAATAGAGTGATACAATATGTGCGATCTACTTACCAAAGTGTCAGATCTATAAAAATAGAGGTGTGTTTAGAGAGAGAGAGAGAGAGAAGGAGAGGGAAAGAGAGAGAGAGAGAATTGTGTGAATCACGGTCGTCAAAATCCACTTGAAGTTCTTCTTCCTCAAATTTCCAAAGATTTGATCCCAAAATCTCTTGCAAAACCAAACAAAGAACATATTAGTAAAGAAAAAACATAGAAAAATAAAAAAAGAGTGCTACAATATGTGTGATCTACTTACCAAAACTTCAGATCTATAAAGATAGAGGTCTGTTTAAAGAGAGAGAGAGAGAGAGAGAGAGAGAGAGGGAGAGAAAGAGGGAGAGAGAGGGAGAGAGAGTGAGAGAGAGAGAGGGAGAGAGAGAGAGAGAGAGAGATAGTGAGAGAGAGGGATCTGCTGTTGGCGCGCCCAAACCCGAAAGGAGAAGATCTAGATTCAAAATGCTCAGAATGATGAATTTCGGGTTCGGGCTCGGTTAAAAAGAGAGTGTCGGTATAAGTGTCGGTATACGCGTCGGTAGTTCTAGCAAAATACCGACGCGTATACTGACGCTTATACCGACGCTTTGTTTCCGAGGCAAAGCGGCTTTCCCAAATTCTCCGAGGGGTATACCGACGCCAATAGCTGCCCGTCGGTACACTGAGCGTCGGTATTCCCTCGATATGTTGTAGTGCATCTTGTTGGACGTTTCATTCTCCTACGCATAGCCATATGGGTGGATCTCCTATGCTCAAATATATGATCTTTGTCATGCAATTTTGTAGATAGGCTTAGAGTTTCATGTTAATGCTTGCATTTACATCTAGGTAGTTCATTTACTTGTTCGGTCAATCTTTTAACATACCACACATCACATGACTTAAATTGGAATACTCACTAAGTTTATTAATTAATAGGAATAGTTCTTCAAATTTAGCTTGATTTGTTGACTTTAGATTATCTCCTAGTTCTTTGAATTGTGATTCAAAATCCAAAATCTTATTCTTAATTAAGGCTTTCATAGTAGAGTTCTTATTAGTTGTATTTAATTTAACTACCTTCTTCTTGCCCATTGAAATGCAATAAAAACAAGTCTCAAAAGGTAGATCAATACCTAAAATATGGCTCGAAGAAGAGGCTCAAAGTGAATGTGTGTGTGAACTTTATACAATTTGGTTTGCTCAAATTCTAATACATCAAAATCTATTAAATGAATATGTGCAAACGTCTTCGCTTCAGATGTTGATGAGAGGGGTGGCGAGAAGAGGATTACCACTTACCAATTTCCGTGGAGGCGCTTAGACCATATATGATCAGCCCTCAACACCTAGGAGAATGCAAGGTTTTAGAATCAAGCTGCCGCTCACATGGAAGAAGAAGTCTGCGACTATTTGCTAACTTCGTCAATGCATATGCAAGCAAATAGAAAATATATGTACCTGAGTTGTAGTGCCGTTTGTTTTCACGTCAGGTTCAAATATCGAAGCGAAAGCAATGGCTGGTGGATGAAGAAAACCGTTGGAATTATGGCGCACGCCGGGTGCTTGGAGCAAACCCAAGTACGATGGAGATTCAAAGAACTTCAAGTCAATAGATCAAATACTTTGGACAAAAAAGCAATTGGCATTTACTTTATTCACATCGAATGTGGTTTGGAAAAGCAACGTCAAGATTTCATTGAACTTGCTAGAAAGAGATCAATTTACATAGTTCATCATCACTTATACACATCTCTATTCCTTTCAAAATTTAAATGTCTAGTGTTGCGCACCAAAACAAAGTTCAATCATAATATAAAAGTTCTATTTACGCAATCATAAGCCTTGAGGACTAAGAACTTTTTACCGATAATGAACTTTAAAGCATTTTGTTTCACCAATGTCTTTCGTTAAAAGAGCAACCTACCCATGTTTTCATTATGATGTGTTAATCTTTAATGGTAATTATAATGTTTAAATTAGAAATTTTGGACTTGGTTCTGTTAGTAAATACTTTAAGTTTTTATAGTGATTAAAATTGGTCCTTGTATAAAAAAAACCTGTAGATAAACCCTTTTTTATTAGTACCTCATGCAACGCTTATCTCATTAATGTCACCTTCGCGTTAAGCTTCAACTTCCTTTTCAGCTGTGGGATAAACTTGGCTTATTGAAATCTCCTCTAGTTACGTGTCACGATCACATAAAAATATTAGATACGTTGTGACAGAGAATTTAGGAAGTGAACATGTTGAAATTACCCTGTGCAATTAGATTACTCCAGAATTTATATACGTATATCATTATATGTAGAACCATGGTAGTCAAGCAGTTAACGCTAAGCAGCAGAACATAATAAGATGAACTTTCAAGGGCGATCAATGATAGATACAATTCATCAAGGCAACAAAAAGTGAAACATCAGCAATAGTAACCTTCACAGTTTTAACCGCTAAATTTAGTTGTTTTGGTAAGTTTTAAGCTTCAACCATTTGATATCAAGAAATTGCTTTTAACCTTAGTGGCAAACTCTAACCTCATTTAAAAAATATTTCAGATGTTGAGCTCTTTGGAGCGAAAACAAACAATCATTTGGGTAATTGTCCATGGCTGAAACAAAAATATCTGCACCCCTTGTCAGCAACGCATTTGATCCTTCTGCATATCTGCAACCTTAGGTGCCCAAACATTAGATTGTGATCTTGTAGCAGCCTCAAGTCGTCCTACCCACGCTAGCTAACCCTGTACTCATATGGTAAACAAAAACATTAACAGTCGCTACAAGTATTTATTTCAATTTTCATACACCCATCGTAATTCAAGATTGCAAGCAGAAGGTTGCATGTTCGATTCACGTCGGGCTCGAATGTCGGAGCGAAAGCAACAGCTGGTGCATCAACCCAACCGCTGGAATTACGGCGCATGTCGGGTGCTTGGAGCAAACTCAAGTACAGTGGACACTCAAGAACTTCAAGTCAATAGATCAAATACTTTGGACAGAAAAGCAATTGGCATTTACTTTATTCACATCTAATGCGGTTTGGAAAAACGACATCAAGATTTCGTTGAACTTATTAGAAAGAGATCAATTTACATAACTCATCATCACTGATACACACCTCTATTCCTTTCAAATTTTAAATGTCTAGTGTTGTGCAGCAAACCCAAGTTCAATCATAATATAAAAGTTCTATTTACGCAATGACAAGCCTTGAGGACTAAGAACTTTTTACCGACAATGATCTTCAAAACATTTTGTTTCACCAATATCTTTCGTTAAAAGAGCAACCTACCGATGTTTTCTTTATGATGTGTTACGCTTTAATAGTAATTATAATGTTTAAACTAGAAACTTTGGACTTGGATCCGTTGGTAAATACTTTAAGTTTTTATAGTGATTAAAAGTGGTCCTTGTATAGAAAAAACCTGCAGATAAACCCTTTTTTATTAGTACCTCATGCAACGCTTATCTCATTAATGTCACCTTCACGTTAACCTTGAGCTTCCTTTTGAGCTGTGGGATAAACTTGGCTTATTGAAATCTCCTCTAGTTACGTGTCAAGATCACATATAATATCATAAATTTTCGTAAAAATACTCATCACAGATACGTTGTGATAGAGAATTTAGGAAGTGAACATGTTGAAATTACCCTGTTCAATCAGATTACTCCAGAATTTAAAAACGTATATCATTATATGCAGAACCATGGCGGTCAGACAGTTAACGCTAAGCAGTAGAACATAATAAGATGAGCTTTCAAAGGCGATCAGTGATAGATACAATTCATCAAGGCAACAAAAAGTGAAACATCATCAATATTAACCTTCACAGTTTTAACAGCTAAATTCACTTCTTTTGCTAAGTTAAAAGGTTCAACCATTTGATATCAGGAAATTTCTTTTAACCTGAGTGACAAACTCTGATCTCATTTAAAAACTTTTTCAGATGCTGAACTCTGTGCGGCGAAAACAAACAATCATTTGGATAATTGTCCATGGCTGAAACAAAAATATCTACACCCCTTGTGATCAACACATTCCATCCTTCTGCGTATCTGCAACCGTAGGTGCCCAAACATTAGATTGTGATCTTTAGCAGCCTCAAGTCATCCTAGCCACGCTAGATAACCCTGTACTCATATGATAAATGAAAACATTAACAGTCGCTACAAGTCTTTATTTCAATTTCCAAACACCCATCATAATTCAAGATTGCAAGCACTTGATTAATTATTCTTTTTCAGCGAGACAATACTAGTGTATAATTGCGATGTCTTTCTGTATGAGCTGCATCATATTAGTCACTGATAAAGCATCCTAGCTATAGCGATCTAGATCTTCACATCATTATGCGTTAATTTCAAACTATGGAAAATAAACAATAAACTGCCTATAGAGCATAGCGCACAGCTAGCATTTCTGTTCTTGTTGGAATAGCAACGAAAAATTTTGTTAAACAAAACGGCATAGAATTAAACACACATTGTGGTGAAAAACGATAAGAGAAGTATGTATCATGGAGTTCTAAGTATAACACAGCAGTAATTTAGTCGGCCCATAACAAAGCATACAGTTTGGTCACAAGTCACTATTAAGAAAAAAAAAACTTCCCTATCAAAGCCCATAGTGAGCGAACCATATGCAGGCAGGAGTGTAGTCTTTTGTAGATGAAAACTTCAGCAGCGTTGTTGGAGGCATCAACAATCACAGAAGTCAGTTGCATCCATCAAAATTCTCTCATAGATATACCATAAATTCAGGTGTGAGCAGAGCATAGAGAATAGAAGCCTATAAAGATTTTCGTGTTGAATCACAAAAACATGACGCCGTTAGATATCAATGCCCATATGTCTTTTATTCTCTCTCCTTATAGCACCAGTGTGGCCGTTGGTCCGCCTCTTAGATCATGTGTGCTAATCCTCTTACTGAATTGCCATACGCAAAGGTAAACGAGCTCCCCCTTCTCATGCACAGCGTCTAGCCTTCTTCCCCTTTCTACCATGCATCTCCTCCTTGAAATCAAAAAGTCCATCTCTTCGTGTGTGTCTCTACAATACAAATGTGAGCACCCCTTCCTATACAGCCCCCCAACTCCTATATTGGTCATCCTCTTCCCCTCTAATCATCAACGCCAGCAAATGATTGAAGCCAGCCCCCTGTTTGCAGAAGAGACAGCCTCCTTTTCACATGCATGCACCTCCTCCTCTTCTGCTGTCCTGATCCTCCTCACTGAATTAAGTGTGTACCTGCAGGAAAACCATCCCCTAGAAATCATATGGACATATATATATATATATATATATATATATATATATATATATATATATATATATATATATATATATATATATATATATATATATATATATATACGTACATGAATATGCATATAACCAAATCTAATAGTTAGTTAACTAGTTAATCAACTAATTAGTTAACCATTAAGTCATCATGCATACTAATGTTAACTAATAACTAACACACCATATAGATAATCTATAGTAAACTAACACATAAACATATTTAGATAAAACACACGTAGAACTCTTATTACATTAAATACTATATTTTATCTATTTACTTAATATTATTTCTTTTAACTTATAGATTAATTACATAGATATTACTTATCTATTTAACTTATATTATATTTAATTTTATTAACTATAAGTAAACATAAATATCAAATCCACCTATAAAAATATGAAACTTCTTAATTATACATGTTCTTTAGACAATTTAGGAATTTTAGGATAAGGAAAAATAAGTTTATTACTTAAAATGAACATTTAATATAGATCTAATCACTTCGAACAATCCTTTATTATACCCATATTTAGGTAGATAAAATTTCATAAATTCTTAAACACAGATGCACACATATGTATCTTTTAAATATTCATATACAAATACATACATATGTCCTAAAATCCACATTATCATTCACTCTCATAGACATATGAACACATACACCATTGAGTACATTTCACATATATATAGATACTCAACGTTAAAAACATTGGCACATATAACCAAACTTAAGTTCTCCTTTATTCTCTCCTAGATGTACTTTTATGATCATATACACATGTTCTCATAAACATACAATAGTATAAAGTGAAGAGTCAAATTAAGGGCTCAATTAATCCTCCATTTTGAATATATTTTCATCTTTCTTCTGCAAGTATCAAAGAGAAAAGATTAGTGCATTAAAAACTATGTGAAAGAAAGATGAACTAATTAACTTTGAAACAAAACATTTTTATTTATCCATATGTGAATTCAAGTGAGGAAATCCTTTCGACAACGTCATCATGCTAAGCCACCCAGATCCGGCTTTCCTTAGTGAGATAACTGAATCTATAGCATGAGGCGACACCCTCTTCCACAGACAGATGTACATTGCAATAAGAAGAACTGGTGCCCTCACAGATAGCTCCTAGCTTGCCAGGTCTCTGAAAGTCAGCGGACTGCAACTCGTAGGTCTCTTCTCCGATATACATGGCAGGCCGATCGCAACGGCTCAAGTAAGGGAAAACCATGGGCATGCTTTCGTTGGGGTTGTGCAGACACTCCTGCCACCACGAGTAGCTTCAATAGCGACAGAAGCAGGACAGATGCCATGGAGGGGAATAGTTACTACTGCCTTCAAAGTCTACAATGGACTTACTTCTGGATAATGATCAAGGATAAGATAGCCTGAAATGGTGATCGCAGGACATCTCCAAGGATCTTATATGTTGTAGAGATCAGTGCTCGGCATTTCTCTGGTGAAGAGGAATGAGCAAGTCACGCCACGCTCATATGGAAATAGCCACGTGCCTTTGATGCAACAGGTCGACGGGGAGGCATCGGTGTAGGTGAACATGGTGATCGCAGCTGCAGCTAGATCTGCAATGATCTTTCATGCTATGGCACACGAGCTACAGATGAGTGCTCGACGTCTCACTAGGCAGACCAAATTGGCATGGAATTACCCACATTGTTCAGACAGAAGAGGTCGGATAGTTTGGATTGTCTAAAGCAGCGAATGTCGAGAGTAGGTTGGTACAACGTGCACTAGGGGCACCAAGTTAAGTTGACACAGAGTTACCCAAATGGATTTGATATTTTGGATTGTCTGAAGCGGCCAACCTCGAGAGCAAGGTGGTACAACGTCGAGAGACGTAGGCTTAGCACATGTTTCCGAGTGTGTGAAGCATGGAGAACATCACTTACAACTCTTTGTCTAAAAGGTTTCTCTAGATCTTGCTACAGTTATCAGTTTCCTTCTTGTACCATGACTTTATTGTAGGGTCTCATTTAAACTACACTAGGGGGTCACTAGTCTACTTGGTATTGAATGATAGGTTCTTCAGTCTACTTGCTTTTCCCTTAGAGAGCTGATTCTTAGACTGAATGGCATGGGTGACATACTCAATGTGACTCAAAATGTTTCAAGTTATTGTCAAATCATCCTACGCTCTCTTGCCCATCATGTGGTTGTAGTAGAAGGTATTTAACTTAGAGAAGACTGTAGCACTCATAGGTCATTACTCCAAGGAAGACTATTTACCTAGATAGGAATATCCTTCAAATTTCTCTTCATTCAACATAGAAGAGATATGTCAAAATACGGGATAATGTGGATCATACCACGAGCTCAACATTTGAAAGGGATATTTCACGAAGGCAATTAAAGAGAAAACTAGACATGTATTAGAGCTTCTCTATGTTTGTATGAATAATCAATGAATCTAATATGCCCCATTGGTACCTTGCATCCCACAATCACACCTGCATAGAGACACTACAAAGTCTCAAAACACGCAAAAACAAAGATGCATAGTAGATGAAAGAGTACATAGTCCCCCCTATGCACTCTATCACATGAGCCTATAGAGAGCTTGTCTTTATAGTTCTTCTTATTACACCAAAATATAGAGGTTCAAATGAGGGAGCTTGTATTTATAGTTCTTCTTATTACACCAAAATATAGAGGTTAAAATGAGGGTGTGCGCTTCAAAAAGCACTTGTGTGAGTAAAAGTCACTCACTTTTATGGTGAGACTTAGCTTTTATTTACAAAAGTCAGCTTCTAGAAAGATCCTTATCTCAACCATTATTTTTATGACTTTCTAAAAACACACCCC
Organism: Ceratopteris richardii; assembly: GCA_020310875.1. Lineage (NCBI taxonomy): Eukaryota > Viridiplantae > Streptophyta > Polypodiopsida > Polypodiales > Pteridaceae > Ceratopteris > Ceratopteris richardii. The sequence goes on from CM035415.1 coordinate 68,812,861, forward strand.
CATCTGGCTCTATTATTTACAAAACATATGGAAAATATAATTTCTCAATTGCATCCAAATATTTCAATGTCCATCCACACCCTCACGAGGCTTCAATTTGTATATCAAAGCACAAATTTCATGGAAGTCACACAAAGTGCATGGAACTCATATGTCCCTTTTGCAATATGCATTGTGGGCTGATCACGAGTGCTCTCTTCCTCGTTATGTAATTTAACCTACAAAAAATCCTAGCACGAGTAGGTCATTATTCCAAGGAAGACTATTTACCTAGATAGGTACCTCCTTCACATTTCTCTTCATTCAACATTGAAGAAATATGTTGCAATAAGAGATAATATAGAGTACACCATTCGATGTTTAAAAAAGATGAATCTCAAAGGCAATAGTCAATAAATCAAGTGTGCCCATTGCTACCTTGAAAGATCTAGTGTATGCAACTACCTACATCATGACAAGATATCTCTCTTACAGTATCCCACAGACACACGTGCACAGAGACAATACAAAATCTCAAAACACAGAAAAAAAAAGATGCATACTACATGAAACAATACATTGTATTGCATATAGTCTTCCCCTACACACTCAATTAGATGAGTCTCTAGAGATTGTATATTTCTAGTTTTTTTATTACATCAAAATATAGAGCTTACAATGAGGGCACATGCTTTGGAAAGCACTTGTGTGAATAAAAAGCCACTCAGTTTTAAACATGCATCTAGCAACCTTTGCAATTTTTCTATTCTTTCTTTATGAAATAACATTCTATTGAGGGGTATAACTGCATGTGTATTGCCTCCTTATGCCTTCATCGTCTAAGTACCTTGTGAACTCATTAGAGAAATATTCTACCCCCATCTAACCTTAGGGTTTTAATCTTGTCACCTCTTTCCTTCTTAAGAAGTTCTTTGTACTTTTTGAACACTTCAAACACATATGATTTTTGCTTGATTTTATACAACCAAATTTTCCTTCAACAATCATTTGTAAAGGTAACAAGTTACCTATTACCTCCATGTGAGGGTTCTCTTGAAGGTCCCCATTCATATGTATGCACTAAATCCAAAACCCTTGGACAAACATACTTCCTTGACTTGAAAGGCAACCTAGTTTGCTTCCCAAATTGACATGTTTCACACACCACATCAAGATGTGTTGTTAAGAAGTTTGTAAGCCCTTTCACCAATGCAATTGTCTCCATGTCCTTTAGCTTTTCAATGTTGACATGTCCTAAATCTGCAATTCTTCTATTTCTTGAAGTGATGAACATTACCTTGTTGGGGTTTTGATTGATATTGAGAGTTAACATCCTTCCATGGTACTCTCCTTTTTCCACAAGTTGAAATCCATTCTTTGGGTCCGCTATAAGCCACCCTTTGCTATTGAACTTCACTTGATATTGTTAATCTACCGTTGGACAAACTAAAGTGAGATTCTTTGTAATAGCCTGTAGGCACATATAATACTTGTGGTAGTGTCTTGCTCCTCTCACCCTCCTAAAATTTTGGCATCACTAATGTCTTTGATCTCATGCTTGATGGTCACCTATCTCTACACATCTTCTTTGCTTTGGAGCCTGTAAATTGCAAAACATGTCCACCTACAAGACATATGATTGCCACAACCACTATCTATGTACCAAGTATCATTCTTCTTATGTTTACTCTCTCGAGATGCATGACACATGGCAAGAAGTTGATCACTAGACTTGGCAAGAAGTTGATCTCTAGATGCATGATACATGGGAAGAAGTTACCTTGAATATTTGTCCTCCTTTTGTAATGTTCATTAGCCAAATGTCGAGTACCTATACGTATATTGGTTAGATCATGATCTAACTAAGGATGATCATCCTAAATAGATGCTCGTGGTAGAGTTCCTTTAAATAGTTCGTATAATTTAAAAATGGAGATATTGATGTATATTCCAATTACATGGTTGTCTATCCTAAAGGAAATTTCATTGATTTCGTGAATAATTGCAAATGGTGCATAGTATCACGGTTCAAGCTTAACTTTAGCATGTTGTAAAATGTATTTCAAACCTAGTTTGATGATACATATACATACTAAATCATGAATCACTTATGCAAAAAAAATCATGAATCAAACTTGAATCTGAATTCTCCCCTCCATAAACAGAATCTGAATCACACTTAGGTGTGAGTAATGGCCTACAATCTATGAGATTTGTTATCCAATGTCTTCTATCTTGGTTCCAAAGGTGTTTCTGCTTCTAGAATCATGAAGAGGATATTTTCTTTATCGATGTTTTCTTTATCGACTTTCGTGTGCATGTGCAAAACAAAAGTCAATCTCACATGCGCATGAGATCACATGGCAAAGCATCACACAATCTCTAATATCATAATGAGATGAACAAATTCTCTCCAATCATGTGATCAATGAGCGTCCAATTATAATCAATGGAATCCCAACTCATTGTCAATGAAATTCCAATCACATAATCAATAGACTTCCAATCACAAGATCAATGGACCCATAATTGCATGAATAGTGGACACCAAGTACAAAACTAATGGCAAAGCTTATTGCAAGAATACAATCAATGCCAAACAGCTAATCATAAAATTGAAAACATCTTACTTTGCTTGTCCACCAAATCACATGTATAATACCTGAAAAAAGTTTAGAAGAATAGTGAAAAATGTGAAAATCGTACTGCAATGTGAGGGCTCATAGAACGAATTTATAATAATGAAATCCGTTTCTCAAGTAGTCCCATAGCTATGTTTCAAAATAATACTTGAAAAAGTGAGAAATCATCATAGAATTAAAGATCAATGATATATAATCCATGGAGCTTCATTATACGATGTCTTCTATCTTAGTTCCAAAGGTGTTTTTGCTTATTCAATCATGAACAGGAGACCTTATTAGCTCTATGGATGTTTTCTTTATTCAATTGTCTGCTAGTATAGTGACTGTCGATTTATGATAGGTTGATTTAAAAAAAACACACCAGGCAATTCAAATTGAAATGCTCATATTCATGTTACCAGTTCTCAAATCAAAATGCACTATTAGTCCCCTTACTAGACAAGCTCCCTACTTGCTTGAGTGATTTCTTCCAACGTAAGGTAGCCAAATCTCATTGTCTCTTTTGAGATTCAAGGAGCTTGATAGCTACGAGTTTAGATTACAGTTTCCTCTTCATAGGTTATCCACTTCCTATAATCTTAAGCTTTTAAGAGACATAATAGAGTCTCGTAAAGTTTCCTTAAAGCTTTGGTCTTATCTCGGCATAGTGGGAGACAAATTATGTTAGGAGTGAAGAATGGTCATTAGTTGTGTGTCTAGTGAAGGTAGTGAGTATTGAGTATTGGAGGAAAATATCAAACAAGGTAATATCAAAGAAAATGCATCTCACTAGACATTGATGCTAAATCACTTGATATGCCTATCTTGAAAAGATATGCAAAAGATGAAAATGGCCATTTGTAAGCCAAAGTGCCATAGAGGAAAATATGATTGAGAACAAATCTATGAGATTTGCTACCCAATGTCTTCCATCTTGGTTCCAAAGGTACTTCTTCTTCCGGGATCATGAAAATGATATTTTCTTTATTGATGTTTTCTTTATGGATGTTCTCTTGATCCACTTTTGTGTGCATGTGCAAAACAAAAGCCAACCTGACATGCACATGAGTTCACATGGCAGATCATCACACAATCTCTAATATCATAATCAAATGAACAAACTCTCTCTAATCATGTGATCAATAAGTGTTTATTTATAATCAATGGAACCCCAATTCATGGTCAAAGAAATTTCAATCACATAATAAATGCACTTCCAATCACAAGATCAATGGACCCCTAGTTGCATGAACAGTGGACACCAAGTACAAAATCAATGTCAAAGTTTATTTCAAGAATACAATGAGTGCAAAATACCTAATCATAAAAATAAAAACATCTTACTTGATTTGTCCACCAAATCACATGTATAATAGCTGAAACAAGTTTAGAAGAACAACGAGAAGTTTGAAAATCGAATTGCACTGTGAGGCCTCATAGAAGGAAGATATATTAGTGAAATCCGGTTGTCAAGTAGAGTCCCATAGATACGTTTCAAAATAGTACTTGAAAAAATGACAATTCATCAAAATTTAAAAAAATGAATGGAGGTTCAATTGAAGCCTACTCCCCTGGACTTTAACTTTGAAATTGCAAGTGTACAAGCAAACGAGCATAGTACCCATGGGACCACTCTGTATCCCACAAAGCAGGGGATAGTGTGCTCGAAGGAAACACAAGGAGAATTAGTTTCAACAAAAATATCAAGGTTTTACACTAGCCTAAGCCCACACTGTCCTACAAATAGTGGGGATTGAACCCTTGCCCCCCCCCTCGAGAGGCAAAAGGTCCAGCCAACCCAGCTAGGGCGCATGGAGAATTCATCATAAAATTAAAGATCAATGATAGATAATACAATAGGAGACAAGTTCCAAAAGTCATACCCTCTCAAAATTGGGCTGAAAGTGTTTGCATGAGTTTCTCAAAAAGAGGAAGCTCGCTGAGATGTAAACAAAAACATATACAAAGTGGGGGAGTGAGACTTTTTTAATGTCCTCCCAATAGTTGCATTTGGACCATAACTTTGGAAACCCTTTTGGTAGGGCCAAAAGTAGTTTCATAATTAACACCATAATTGTTTGAGAAAATCATTTTGAATCTAAGCTTGCTTTACACCTAGCTATGGAATCATCTACGTGAATCTTCATCTTGTAGACCCATTTATTCATAATCGCCTTCATATCTTTAGTCTCCAATACCAATTTCCATATCTTTCCGTATTCATGTGATTCCATTTCGTCCTTCATAGCTTCCTTCCTTTTCCATCACTTATTCACTTATACAGCATGCTCAACCAGGAAGGAATGAAATGTTCATCTATCTATAGAATACATTATTTTCTATTTATTTCTTTCTTGAAGTTAACGGAAATAGAGCTCCTATAACTTTGCATTTCGACGAATACATTACAAATTTCTCTTTTCTCCATGACCTCTCCTTCATTACGATCTACCTAGACTTGGTCTTCGTCTTCATTGTTTAGTATGCATGTGCATGTGAGGTTGTGTTTTTGCTCTATGGATGCATCTACATGGGTCTTTTAGATTAAGGGGTGATTAGTGATGGATCAATGAGAGAAGGGTGGCGGCCACAGTCTAAAGCCTTGATCAAGTAGGCTAGGCCTATGTTTCCCTTGGTTTGGGGTAGTAAAAACAACTAAAATGTGTTGAGAGTGGTTTCATGGAGCACGAATTTCAAAGTTGTCTAGTCAAATTGGATTTGAGCCCTTGGATATTGAGAATACCCAATGATGGAGCTTGAAAGAAGGAAAAAAAATATGCCTTTAATTTTGCATCGTTGGATGGTTATATCAATCCAAGGTTTGCTATTTCTTGTGTAGGAGATTGAGGATCTTTTAATATAGGCCATTGGATTTAATGTTAATCGGATGACTCTCAAGCCACTACATTAAATAGATGGAATCTTTCTTTCAAGGCCGTCAGATCAATAGTGCATCCAATGACTCCATTTGAGTGGTAGCCATGCAAATGCGGAATAGTAATCTCCGATGTCTGATTTTCAAAATATCCAATGGATGTTATCGCATCAGGTCCTGATTCTAGCATTCTCTTTCTTACTTTCTCCCATCTCCCTTGAGTGATGTGAACCTTCTTTTGTCGTTTTCTGCCAGACTTCCCAAGCTGAATTGTACACGTTCATGAGAAAGATGGAATGGCCTTGAGCCACCCACGAGATTTACTCTCTCTCTCTCTCTCTCTCTCTCTCTCTCTCTCTCTCTCTCTTCATCTATGCCACATCTTACAAGTGATGTGCTTACTTATTTTGTCTTTTTCTGCCATAGAAACATTGTTCAATCATGTCCGTCGATGAATAACATCTAATGGCTTCAAATACTCGTGAATCCAAGCACACTAAGAGCTCTATTTTGTTTTTTTTTTGTGCCATAGACACAAGTTAATCTCATGCATTCGTGAGGAGTATACAATGGATCTTAATAGCCAGAAACGAATCCAAGATAGGTAGGAAATCAAATGTGGTCTCTTACTAGCAGTTTCTTTCTTCCTCAATACCGCACATGATTAATTTTAATCCCTAAAAATTAGGGATCCTTACAAGGCCCATGCAAGTTTCACTTTTTCCCCTAATGCCCTATCACTAATAGGTCATTACTCCAAGAAAGACAAGTTAGCTACATAGGCACCTCCTTCAAATCTCTCTTCATTGAACATAGAAGAGGTATGTAGGAATAAGATATACTATAGAGCACACCATTCAATGTTTGAAAAGGATGAATCTTGAAGTCAATAGTCAATGAATCGAGTGTGCCCCATTGCTACCTTGAAAGATCTAGTATACACAACCACCTACATCATGATAAGATATCACTCTTAAAACATGCCACAAACACACGTCCATAGAGACAATACAAAGGCTCAAAACACACACACAAAAAAAAAGATGCATGTAGATAAGATAGTACATTGTATTGTCTATAGTCTTCCCCTATGCACTCAATTAGATGAGTCTCTAAAGACCATATATTTATAGTTTTTCTTATTACATCAAAATATAGAGGTTACATAGAGTGCACACACTTCGGGAAGGACATGTGTGAATAAAAATCCACTCACTTTTACGGTGAGACTTAGCTTTTATTTGCAGAATTCATGCAAGATTACGACCACCACGTGCTAGCTAGATGACTCTCCTCCCAACCAAATGCCTCTATATATAGCTCTCTCCAGGGGACTGCCTTCTTGGGCAGGTGGATACTAATCATCCAAGTGTGAGCCATGTAGCTACATGTGCACCAAGTGTCCTAATTAACCACAATTAACTCAAGTGGATGCTTCTAGAAGGCTCTAGAGCTCATTGGGAGAAATACTCTCCCCATGTCCCCCGTGGGGTTTGAACCCAATACCTCCTCCTTCACATCCTTGATATTAACCACTAAGATAAGTGGATCACTTGTTCACAAGAGCACAAGACCTCCTAGTAAGTCTAAACTTGAGATCTTTGGTCATACACACGGATGACCAAATGGTGTCCGATTTCAGATCTGTTTGAACTGGCCCGACCCCTAGATCATAAAATTACATTATTACATTCTTGCCCCTTGGAAAATATTTTCTTCCTCGAAAATAGAGCAATATACATATTCTACCCAACCCTCGAGCCTGATGTTCTAGGACTAGAAGAACATGGTCATGTTCTAGAACTGGAGAAACATGTCTCATCTCTATGGTGGCATCCCTATCGAAATGATTCAAAACACTATCTCACTTTGCACTTTGATTAACTAGTCAAAGTACAAAGTAGTGAATGAATAATAAGGGTGGATTAAAAAACATCCCTAGCTAATTCACAGTTTCTCGATGTGTGATCTAGGCACAAACATGTGATACTAATGCAAGATTATGACCACGACCTGGTAGGGAGATAGCTCTCCTCCCAACCAAATGCCTCCATATATAGCTCTCTCCAGGCGACTGCCTTCTTGGGCAGGTGGATACTAATCATCCAAGTGTCAGCCATGTAACTACATGTGTGCCAAGTGTCTCAATTAACCAGAGTTAACCCAAGTGGATGCTTCTAGAAGGCTCTAGAGCTCTTTGGGCAAAATACTCTCCCCATGTCCCCGATGGGGATTGAACCCAAGATCTCCTCCTACACATCCTTGAGACTTAACCATTAATCTAAGTGGATCACTTGTTCACAAGAGCACAAGACCTCCTAGTAAGTCTAAACTCGAGATCTTTGGTCATACACATGGATGAACAAACGGTGTCTGATTTCAGATCCCTCTAAACCGGCCAGACCCCTAGATCATAGACTTTCTTTATTACAAGTCACCTCGTTCAAGGATCTTTATCTCAACCATGAATTTTATGAAATTTAAACAACCCTTGACATGACTCTCTCATTTATTAAATATAGGGAGAAAATAATTTCTCTACTTACTTCCACATGCATTGAAATAAGTCCACATCCATCCACACCCTCATGAATGTTCAACTGCTATATCAAAGCACAAAGCACATGGAAATATCAAAAAAATAAACTCCAAAATTCAAAATTGCATAAGTGATAACGCCCCAATTGAGAAAGAAAAGCACCTTACTTGATAAGAAAAAAGTAGACATGGCTGAAGAGTCACATGTGCCATCACTAAAACAAAAAAATCACCATGTTCCATGCAAAATTATGACCACCACGTGCTAGAGAGATGACTCTCCTCCCAACCAAATGCCTCTATATATAGCTCTCCCCAAGGACTCCCTTCTTGGGCCGATAGCAAGTGCTCCACTAAGGGAAAACCATGGTCCGGATTTTATCAGGGCATTGTGCAGACACTCCTCTCACAATGAGTAGATTCAACAACAAAAAAAGCAGGATGGATGCCATGAAGATTAATAATTAATACTCCCTTCACATGCTACAATGGACTTACTTCTAGATGATAGTCAAGGATAAGATAGCCTGAAATAGTGATCGTAAGACATCTGCAATGATATGTTGTAGCAATCAATGCTCAATGTCTCTTTGGTGAAGCCGAATGAGAGAGTCATGCCAGGTTGGTACAAAAATAGCCACATGCCTCTGATGCAACAGGTCAGAGGGGAATCATCACTCTAGGTGGACATGGTGATTGCAACTATGTCTGCATCGCTAATGATATTGCATATTGTGGCACATGAGGAATAGATGAGTGCTCGACATCTCGCTGTGTGCCCATCTACAGTGAACTTTTAGGCTATGGCACATGAGGTATAGATGCGTGCTCAACATCTCACTGGGGTGACCAAGTTGGCACAAAACTACTCACATGGGTTGGACCAGAAGGATGCTACCTGGATCCTTATACACCAAGCACTTAAGCACAAAAAATCATGAACCAAAATCAAATCTGAATCCCCCCCTCAATAACCAAAATCTAAATTGAACTTAGGTGTGAGTAATTGCCTACAATCTAGGAAAATTAATTCCTAACTTAGAGGGAATATTTATATCTCTATACCTACATATACTTAGATTCAAATTTTTGGGAAAGGGTTTTTTTGGGCATGATCAACTTGAAAAGGTCAAGCAAGGTTTCTCTAGGTCTTGCTAGAATTATAAGATCCCTTCTTGTAGCATCATTTTATTGTAGGGTCTCATTAAAAACTACACTAGGGGGTCTTCAGTCTACTTTCTTTTCAATATGACGGTTTGTATTTTACTTTCTTTTCTTGTTTTTCCTTAAAGAGCTAGTTCTTAGAATGAATGGCACAGGTGACATACTCAATGTGACTCAAAAGGATTCAAGTTATTGTGAAATCATCCTGCGCTCTCTTGTTCATTATGTAGTTGATGGTACTTAACTTAAAAGAAAAACCCTAGCACTCATAGGTCATTACTCCAAGGAAGACTATGTAGCTAGATAGGGATATCCTTCGAATTTCTCTTCATTCAACATAGAAGAGATATGTCATAATGAGAGATAATATGGAGCATACGATTTAAAAATTTGAAAGTGATGAATCTTGAAGCAAATTAAAAAAAAAAAAACAAACCTATACATGTATTAGAGCTTCTCTATGATGTATCAATAATCAATCTATCGCGTATGCCCCATTGCTATCTTAAAAGATCTAATGTACTTAAAAGATCTAATGTGCGTGACCACCTACATGATGAGAAGATTTCTCTATTATAAGATCCCATAGTCAGACATGCACAAAGACAATACAAAATCTCAAAAGATACAAAAATAAACATACACATTAGATGAAAGAGTACATACTATTGCATAGTCCCCCCTATGCACTCTCTCACATGAGTCTACAGAGAGCATGTATTTATAGCTTTTTTTATTACTCCAACATATAGAGGTTAAAATGAGGTTATACGCTTTGAAAAGCACTTGTGTGATTAAAAGTCACTCACTTTTAAGGTGAGACTTAGATTTTATTTAAAAAAGTCACCTTATTCAAGAATCCTTATCTCAAACATGCATCTAGTGACCTATGCAATTTGTCTATTCTTTATTTCTGAAATACCATTGTTTTGAGGGGTATACTTGCATGTGTATTGCCTCCTTATGCCTCCATCTTCTAAGAACCTTGTGAGATCGTTGGAGAAATATTCTCCCCCTCCACATGACCTTAGGTATTTAATCCTCTGACCTGTTTCATTCTCAAAAAGTTCTTTGTACTTTTTGAATACTTCAAACACATATGATTTTTGCTTGATTTTATACAAACAAATTTTCCTTAAACAATCATCAATAAAGGTAACAAGGTACCTATTACCTGCATGTGAGGGTTTTCTTGAAGGTCCCCATACATCTGTATGCACCAAATCCAAAATCCTTGGAGAAGCATACTTGCTTGAATTGAAAGGCAACCTAGTTTGCATATCGCATAAATATGTGTTGTTGAGAAGTTTAGAAGGCCTTTGACCAATGCAATTTTCTCCATGTTCTTTAGCTTTTCAATGTCGACATATCCTATCCTTTTATGCCACAATTCTGAATCTGCAATTCTTCTATTCCCTGAAGTGATGAACATAACCTTGTTGGGGTTTTGCTTGATATTAAGAGTGAACATCCTTCCATGCGCCTCTTCTTTTGCCACAAGCTGAAATCCATTCTTTGGGTCCTCTATGAGCCACCCTTTGCTATTGAACTTCAAGTGGTATCCTTAATCTACCATTGGACCAACAAAAATGAGATTCTTTGTAATAGTAGGGACATATAGTACCTCTGATAGTGTCTTGCTCCTCTCACCATCCTGAAACTTAACATCACCAATGTGTTTGATCTCATGCTTGATGTTGTCACCTTTCTCTCCACATCCTCTTTGCTTTGGAGCCTGTAAATTGCAAAACATGTCCTCCCTACAAGACATATGATTGCTACAACCTTGCATAGTTACCATGAACATTGTTCCTCTTTTGGTAGCGTTCATTTGCCCAATCTCCTAGCTTCCCACAAATGAAGCATCCATTCCCTCCGGATCCTCTGCCTCTTCCTCTATTGTTCCTGCCTCTACATTGTCCATTTTCGATAAACCTTCATTTGATTTTTCTTGTTTGTCACTGCTTGCTTTGGCTTTGCCTCACTCTTCCTCTACCTTTGGATGCTTTGCCTCTTTTTCTACGTGTATATAGCATCTGACCTTGGGCACCTTTGCCCTTGCTTCCACCTTGCAGTACTTCCTCATTAACCATTAAAGTGTTTAATTGATCAAAGTTAGGCATGTTTTCCCTAGCATACTCCCTAGCATACAATGAGGATATGAAGTTCCTCCGCTTGTCATGCTCTTTAAGACTATTCAGTACGAATTAAACCATGTCATCATTATCAATTAAATGTCCTATGGCTACCAATGAGTCTCTAATGCCTTTAGCTTTAATTATGTAGTCATGTATGGATTGGTTACTTGTTTTCTTCAAGTTGTTCAACTCATTTTTTTGTCATGCCTTCTTTGCCTTTGTGTTTGTGGTGAACATCCTCTCCAAATATTCCCACATCTCCTTGGCCATCTCCATGCTTTGAATGTGACCTATCATTGTGTTGCTTACATGCTAAGATACCATAAACACAACCCTTCATTTTCTTTCCTTCCATTCGTTGATTTCTCTCCTTTCTTTCTTGGTAGGGTTAGTTGGATTTGTAGCAATTGGCTTAACATCTCCTCCATTGATAATCCCTCCTAGGTCCTTGCTCGTGATGAAGTTTGTCATCCTAAAGTTAAAAGGCTGGAAGTTTTCTTTATCCAACTTTTGAATCTCGTTGGATACCTCTTTATCTGGAGGAACACTGCATTTTGCCCACAATACAATGTTCACATACATGTTTACGAGGTGCCCCAATTTTGGGCAAAAAGGATGCCATTCCAAATTTACGTAGGCATAGCAAACTAGTGAAATTCATATGACTAGAGCATGCATGCCAACACTTTGCATCTAACATAGAAATAGAATCTTGAACTACACATGTTGAAAATGCAATAACAAGATAATAAGAGTTGTTGGGACTTGTGACAGTATACCCTGTCGGGGTAGGGTCAAGTGAAGTGAAGAAAATGCGCTATGAGGTAATATGTTTGGTTGCCCCACTATCAAAGTACCAAACATCAGAGTTTAGTGTAGACATACATTGTTCATGTGAAGATGGATCATAACTACAAACAGTAGCAAATGCTCATTCTTCATTGTCCATAAGATTAGCAAAATCGTTTTTGGATGTACAGGCCTCTGCAACAACCATTCCAACCTCTTTCTTCTTTGCCTCTTTTGCAGCTAGTTTTGGACAAGTCTTTATGACATGATCATTTCCTTAATAGTACTTGCAAAACAATTTCTACTTTTCTGTTTTCTTCTCATCTATGTCATCCTTCTTTGATTGTGCTAAACTAGAAAATTTTTGCTTACTAATAGAAGAGCTGCCTTTACCTTTGCCCTTCTGGCTAACTAGGAACGCTTGATCTGCAACATCAAAAATGGACTTGTTATGCCTAGACTTATCTTCATGCAACAAAACAAAGACTAAATCCTAAAATGTTAAGCAATTAGGAGTTCCTTTCATCATCAATCAAAGAGTGGAAGAAAAACTCCAATATGAGTCTGGAAGGCCATTCAGAGCAACCCGCACAAGTGAATTCTGAGGGAAGACTTCATGAGCAGAAATCAACTGCTCCTTTAAATCTTTGATCTTCTCAAGAAACTATCCATTCAATCTCCTTCATTCTTGTGCTCACTATCCAACTCTTTTTTGGAGGTAAGCAATAGGAGCCTCATTACTTGCCTGATATAAAGTGGTAAGTGTATCTCAAGAATCCTTTGCTATTCTACAAGAGAAAATATGAGGAATAATGGCACATTTGATAGACAAGGCTAGCAATGCATGTTCGTGAGCATCTCTACCATCCCAACAATTTTTCTTTGCATTATGTGCAAAAAGAACCATATGACAAGGAGGATCATGAAGAATATTTCTATCTTCAACAACATCTCCATCACATTTAGTCATTGTATTTGCAGGTGTAATAGGATATTCTTCAACACCATGCACAATATTCTACATCCCTTTTCTAACCAACACATGATGCATCATATAATCTTATAGTCTGTAATTGTTACCATCCAACTTATTCTTAACAACCAACATATAGAGTACATCATTGTTGTCAGCTATGGCCACTAACTAAAATACCCCAATGTAGAAAAGTAAGTGTATCTCAAAAAATTAAACACAACTATCTTGTCAAGTTTTGGTAAACCTATAGTAGACTTTGAGATGCTTATACTTGCAAACCAACACCTCTATATATCTTTGGCTCAGAAACACAATGTTGCATACATAGGCACTACAATAATGTGTTCTAAACTCCTAATTTCCTAAAGTATGCTCACCAAATTTTGATGCAATTCTTAGACTATGACCAAAGGGGTGTCGATGATGCCCTATATGAAATGGTGACCTGCTCTGATACCAATTGTTGGAGTTTGAGGTCTGCAGAAGCACACAAGCAGCACAAGGAAAAAGAAGAAGCTTGGTGCGCAACACACAATACTAAATTTTTTAACAAGAGAATGTACAAGATAAGTAGCTTATTAGGGTAATAGGCCTATATACAAGCCGAGGAAAAAACCTCATCAAGAGGAAAAAAAGTTCCCCAATGATCCTAGCCTATTCATACACATCACTACCTAAATATATCAGCACATACATACATACATACATACATACATACATACATGCATGCATACACATGAGTGCATTGATCTCCTTCAGGTTGTTGTATGGTTTCTATGCCCTTTTGGTTTATGTGTTAAGTGTCTTTACGTTTATGGCCTGTGTGGCCTTATTTTTTTATAGCATGGATGCCTTATGGTTATGTTTGTCTGAGTACATACACACATATATGCTTTTGATATATACATGCATATACATTCAACAATCAAAAACTATATTATTGAGCATGATATCACAATTTCATGATATTCTTTAGTTAAAATAAAGAAGATTTAATAAATGACCAGAAATGATATCACACTACAAGATTACAAGATGATGATACAAGATAATTAAGAACTAGAATAGACAAGGTAGAGTAAGCAACTAGCAAAGAACACGAACTAGAATTGGAAGGGTTATTTACTTCGACACCATGACTCCTTCAGCTTTGTAGACATGATTTATCAAAATTGATGTTCTCTATGGTCAACATGCCCTTACATATGTGTTTTAAGTTAGTTTTCTAAGGTCTCTAAGAAGGATGGTTGAAAGTGATGATACTAGCAATGATGTTATGGACTCAAAATTGTGTGTCTAGATGTTCAAGTAGGGTGTACAAATATTTTCTCGTAGTATTTTTCTGTTGTTTACACACAATGATGATGTTAGACTCGCAAAAGTCTCAGAATATAATGAGATATCAAAAAATTGCATGAAAGTTATGATGAACCTGAAGGTATCTTTATTTGTTTCCATGGCTTGTATGAGATAATATTACCTAGATTTGTAACCAGATAACATTACCTAGGTTGGTTTCTTCGAAAGAGAGAAAAGAAACACAAAATGATTAAAACTAGCAGAAGCCGAAATGTAATTACGAATCAGGTAGACAGATGATAACAATTTACGCTTCATGGAATCTTTCATATAACGTACCTACTAGTTCTTAGAGTCTTTGATATTTTTAAAAGGTTATACGTTGATGTCTACACTTTCAAATTGTTTTAGAAGGGAAAAAACATGAGCCTCACCACGTGGCAAGAGTATAGGAAGCATTTATACATTCATGCTCACACTTTCAAAAAGTTTACAACGTGGCAAGATTTACAACAATGGACAATCCCCACACTTGATAAGCAAAGAAAATAAAGAAAATTCATTCGATGAACGATATTGTTTATGCACTTCACATTTTCAAAATACGAGCTAGAAGATGTGTTTTTCCAACCAATGAGATCATGTATTTTCAAAATGTGTGAATCGCACCATCCAACTTATTCTAAACATCCAAGACATGTTATTTTTATGTTGCAAAAAATGAAAGAGAACAATACTACGAGCTTTGGTACACCTCAAGAATGCTGTAACGAGCTTGCATTGATAGGAAACGTTCCAAAAAGCTTCACAAAAGAAGAAATTATGATGCGGCAATAAGTTGTGTCAATGCACCTCACTAAACATTGATCCAAAGTCACTTCATAAACCTATCTTCAAAACATATGCAACAGATGCAAATGGGCTTTATACTAGTAAGACAAAGTGACATAGAGGTTACGTTTCGCCTCGAGAACATGATTGAAAACAACTCCATGGAGCTTCATTAAACAATGTCTTCAATCTTGGTTCCAAAGGTGTTTTCACTTACTCAATCATGAAGAGGAGAGCTTATGAGGTCGATTTAAAAAAAAACCACCAAGTAATTCAAATTGAAATGCTCCCATTCATGTTACCACTTCACAAATCGGAATACACTATTAGTCCCCTTACTAAACAAGACCCCTACTTACTTGAGTGATTTCTTCCATTTTGAGGTAACCACATCTCATTGTCTATGTTGGGAGTCAAGGAGCTAGATAGCTACGAGTTTAGATTAGAGTTTTCTCTTCATCGGTTATCCACTTCCTATAATCTTAGTTTTAAAGAAACAAGATGTAGTCTTCTAGAGTTTCCTCGTAGCTTTGGTATCATCTCAGCATATTCTAAGAGAAATTGTGTCATGAGTGAACAATGGTCATTGGGTGTGTGCCGAGTGAAGGTAGTGAGTACTGAGTGTAGGAGGCATAGATCAAAGAAAATGCATCTCACTACACATTGATGCTAAATCACTTGATATGCCATCTTGAAAAGATATGCAAAAGATGAAAATGGCCATTCGTAAGCCAAAGTGCCATAGAGGAAAATATGATTGAGAACAACTCTATGAGATATCCTACCCAATGTCTTCCATCTTGGTTCCAAAGGTGCTTCTTCTTCCGGAATCATGAAGAGGATATTTTCTTTATCGATGTTTTCTTGATCGACTTTTGTGTGCATGTGCAAAACAAAAGCCAACCTTACATGCACATGAGTTCACATAGCAGAGCATCACACAATCTCTAATATCATAATCAAATGAACAAATTCTCTCCAATCATGTGATCAATAAGTGTTTATTTATAATCAATGGAACCCCAATTCATGGTCAACAAAATTCCAATCACATAATAAATGCACTTCCAATCAAAAGATCAATTGACCCCTAGTTGCATGAATAGTGGACACCAAGTACACAATCAATGGCAAAATTTATTGCAAGAAAACAATCAATGCAAAATACCTGATCATAAAAATGAAAACATCGTACTTTTTTTGTCCACCAAATCACATGTATAATAGCTGAAACAAGTTTAGAAGAAGAACGAGAAGTTTGAAAATTGAATCGCAATGTGAGGCCTCATAGAAGGAAGTTATAGTAATGAAATACTTGTGTCAAGCAGAGTCCCATAGATATGTTTCAAAATAGTACTTGAAACAATGAGAATTCATCATAATTAAAAAAAAAAATGGAGGTTCAATTGAAGCATACTCCCGTGGACTTTAACTTTGAAATTGCAATTGTACAAGCAAACGAGCATAGTACCCATGGGACCACTCTGTATCCCACAAAGTAGGGGTTAGTGTGCTCCAAGGAAACAAAAGGAGGACTAGTTTCAACAAAAATATCAGGCTTTTACACTAGCCTAGGTCCACACTGTCCTACAGATAGTGGGGATTGAACTCTTGCCCCCCCCCCCCTTCAAGAGGCAAAAGTTCCTCCCAACCTAGCTAGCCTGCATGGAGAATTCATCACAAAATTAAAGATCAATGATAGATAATACAATAGGAGACAAGTTCCAAAAGTCATATCCTCTCAAAATTGGGCTAAAAGTGTTTGCATGAGTTTTTCACAAAGAGGAAGCTCGATGAGATGGGAACAAAAACATATATAGAGTGGGGGAATGAGATTGTTTTACTGTCCTCCCAATAACTTTGGAAACACTTTTGGTACGGCCAAAAGTAGTTTCATAATTAACACCATAATTTTTTGAGAAAATCATTTTGCATCTAAGCTTGCTTTACACCTAGCTATGGAACCATCTAAGTGAATCTTCATCTAGTAAACCCATTTATTTCTAAGCGCCTTCATATCTTTAGTCTCCAATACCAATTTCCATATCTTTCCGTATTCATGTGATTCCATTTCGTCCTTCATAGCTTCCTTCCTTTTCCATCACTTTAGAACAATACTTTATTATACCCATATTTAGGTAGGTAAAATTTCATAAATTCTTAGACACAGATGCACAAATATGTATCTTTTAAATATTCATACACAAATACATACATATGTCTGAAAATCCACATTATCATTCACTCTCATAGACATATGAACACATACACCATTGATACATTTCACATATATATAGATACTCAACCCTAGAAACATTGGCACATATAACCAAACTTAAAATCTCCTTTATTCTCTCCTAGATTACTTTTATGATCATATATACATGTTCTCATAAACATACAATAGTTAAATTAAGGGTTCAATTAATCCTCCATTTTGAATATATCTTCATCTTTTTCCTGCAAGTATCCAAGACAAAAGATTAGTGCATTAAAAAATATGTGAAAGAAATATCAACTCATTAACTTTGAATCAAAACATTTTTATTTATCCATATCTAAATTCAAGTCAGGAAATCATTTTTATTAAAGTGAAGAGTTAAATTAAGGGTTCAACTAATCCTCCATTTTGAATATATTTTCATCTTTTTCCTGCAAGTATCCAAGAGAAAAGATTAGTGCATTAAAAAATATATGAAAGAAATATCAACTCATTAACTTTGAATCAAAACATTTTTATTTATCCATATATGAATTCAAGTCAGGAAATCCTTTCGACATCTGCCCCACCAAACCTGCACATCGTCCCGATGGGCCAACGTGCAGATTCAAGTGGAACATATCAAATTCTTTGTAAATAAATTTTAAATTTTCAAAATTTTAATTGTAACATGCATCCATATATCTTTGTGCAATTAAAAAGATTAGTACAAATTTTCTAAAAAAGAACAAAGTAGATATAAGTTATATAAATATCATGTTATATCTTTGAATCCACATTTAAACAAGCATTTATAGGAATAAACCATACGTGTCATAGTCCTTCGATCTGTTCATGTAACTTGCTTGGATTAAGTAACTTATCCTGCATAACAGCATATACCAAAACTTTTCATCAGTTAATAGAATTATTTGACTCCTACTTTTATTTCCTATGGTGTGACTCTCCATTCATTTCTTTTTTATTTTTCATTTCATTTTTTTCTTGTTTTATGACTTCATCCCAACTTCGCTCTTTATTATTTTTAACAAATCAGCCTATACTGAAATTGGGTACAACTTCTGGACTTGTCCACCCGGCCCAGTTTTACCCACTTGTCTTCCAACCTGGTATAGCACACGATAAAACTACGTTAGCCCTACATGAAATGACATTGGCTCATGGCTCTGGCCACTCGATCAGAGTGAATCCACCCACCTATCGACCCATGCAGGTGCATGACAACATAAAGGGTAGGCCTATGATGAAACTAGCATCAACTCATGGACTTGATCACCCGACCAAGGTTGTTCCACCCGCCTACTAGCCAAACATAGCGCACCAACTACAAACACATACATATAGGCTAAATTGGGTATGAAAATTTATCTTTTAAATCATTTAGAGGTGAGATCTCATAAGGAATAAATAGTAAGATGCAAAAATCCCACTTACTAATGGATAAAATTTTCAGCATATACATGTATTCATAATAAGTCTACCATTTCTTCCACAAGCTTCCAATTCCAAAAGTTTCTATTTAACTATCTGATTTAATTCATATAAATACAAGTTCTTCATGCATCAATCATAAATATATCAGATATTTAACATCTTAAATTCTACTTGACTTTTTTTTTTTTTAATTTGAACATATCCTTTTAACTCATTCAGTAATGCAGTGCATATACACAAAAATCAAACAAATCTTTTATTAAAACTTTTTCACCTGATTATTTTTATTCATCTTTTACGTCACCTGTCATCCATATGTTTCTTCGATTGCCTGTATTTTAAGCTTCATCTTCTATCTTCAATCTCTAAATTTTATCAAAAGTCTTCAATAAAATTCTTGTTGAGAATCATAATCCTGAAATTACAAGTTAAGTAGCTTTCATCACTCATCATTTTTCATTAAACTTGTCATCACATCATTATTATATTTTAGCATCATAATACTGGTAAAAGAAAATCATATTATTAATCATATTTATCATTATAATGATCATCATAATTTTGGTATAGAAAACTCATAGTATTTTTATCATGGGAAGGTCATATATTTTCTTAACAAAGAAAAAATCATAAAAAATTCGTCAAATAGTTTCATTGAAAATAAGAATGCAATATCTTGATAAAGAAAAGCATAAGCAATTAACACATATATCTTTTGAAAGAAAATATTTTTCATCAATTGTTAATACATTTTTCAATCATGGGAAATTATTTAGGAGAATTTTCATTAAACATTCATCAAGCATCAATGTTTCATATTTTGCATCATAAATTTAGTAAACAAAAAACTCATAAAAAATCACAAGAAAATTATTCTCTCAATTTCTTTTCTCTCTTATTCATAAGTTTAGAAGAATTTTTGGTATTTTTCTCAATGTTTAGTATGGCTTCTTGTACCCATTTCCCTATATCTTTGTCATTATCAAATTTAGTATAAATATTTTTATCATCATATGGTTGAACTTTTAAGTCATCAAATTTATCTTGATCACAACTATTCTCATTCTCTAAGATTTTAAGTTCATCATTCATAATATATAGGTCTTCTCTTTCATCAACTTTTATTGATTTTTGAACTTCATTTTCATCATTCTTTATATTTACATATTCATCTTTATCAATCCTTCTTAATGTACTTTGACCATCTTTTTTATCATGGGATTTAGTTTCATCATCATCATTGTTACTTATAAATTTTGTTTTAGAAGATCATTATCAAAGCATGTACCTTGACTTTCAAATTTGTTCAAAGATTTTAATACTCTCTTTGTTTTCTCATTATAGCTCTTAGGTCTCCACTGTTTTTTAATGTTGTTACATATTTTAGGTCTAAATTTAGTTTGGTCAAAGTATTCTCTCATTCCTCCTCTACCTAAGTTTAAATGCAAAGGTAATTGGGTTTGGAAGTCACAAATCTTAAGGTCATGTGTAATGACTAAGTGTAATTTGCGTGCATCATCATAAGAAAGAAAATTATCATACGTATGACCTAACTGATCACACCAAAAGCATCTTGTTGGACGTTTCATTCTCCTATGCATACCCGTATGGGTGGATCTCATGTGCTCAAATATATGATCTTTGTCATGCAGTTTTGTAGATAGGCTTAGAGTTTCATGTTTATGCTTGCATTTACATCTAGGTAGTTCATTTACTTGTTCGGTCAATTTATCAATTTGTCTCTTTAAATTTGAAACTTCTTCTTTTAACATACCACACATCACATGACTTAAATTGGAAAACTCACGAAGTTTATTAGTTAATAGGAATAATTCTTCAAATTTAGCTTGATTTGTTGACTTTAGATTATCTCCTAGTTCTTTGAATTGTGATTCAAAATCCAAAATCTTATTCTTAATTAAGTCTTCCATAGTAGAGTTCTTATTAGTTATACTTAATTTAACTACCTTCTTATTGCCCATTGAGATTCAATAAAAACAAGTCTCAAAAGATAGATCAATACCTGAAATATGGCTCAAAGAAGAGGCTCAAATTGAATGTGTGTGTGAACTTTATACGATTTGGTTTGCTCAAATTCTAATACATCAAAATCTATTAAATGAATATGTGCAAACGTCTTCGCTTCAGATGTTGATGAGAGGGGTGGCGAGAAGAGGATTACCACTTGCCAATTTTCGTTGAGGCGCTCAGACCATATATGATCAGCCCTCAACACCCAAGAAAATGCAAGGTTTTAGAATCAAGCTGCCGCTCACATGGAAGAAGAAGCCTGCGACTTTTTGCTAACTTCATCAATGCATATGCAAGCAAATACAAACCATACGTACCTAAGTTGCAGTGCCGTTTGTTTTCACGTCAGATTCAAATATCGAAGGGAAAGCAATGCCTGGTGGATCAAGCCAACCGCTGGAATTACCGTGCACATCGGGTGCTTGGAGCAAACTCAAGTACGGTGGAGACTCAAAAAACTTCAAGTCAATAGATCAAATACTTTGGACAAAAAAGCAATTGGCATTTATTTTATTCACATCAAATGTGGTTTGAAAAAGCGACGTCAAAATTTCGTTGAACTTGCTAGAAAGAGATCAATTTACATAATCATCATCACTTATACACACCTCTATTCCTTTCAAAATTTAAATGTCTAGTTTTGCGCACCAAACCCAAGTTCAATCATAATATAGAAGTTCTATTTACGCAATCATAAGCCTTGGGGACTAAGAACTTTTTACCGACAATGAACTTTAAAGCATTTTGTTTCACCAATATCTTTCGTTTCACCAATATCTTTCGTTAAAAGAGCAACCTACCGATGTTTTCTTTATGATGTGTTAAGCTTTAATGGTAATTATAATGTTTAAATTAGAAACTTTGAACTTGGATCCGTTCGTAAATACTTTAAATTTTTATAGTGATTAAAACTGGTCCTTGTATAGAAAAAACCTGCAGATAAAGCCTTTTTTATTAGTACCTCATGCAACACTTTTCTCATTAATGTCATGTTCACATTAAGCTTCAACTTCCTTTTGAGCTGTGGGATAAACTTCGCTTATTGAAATCTCCTCTAGTTACACGTCACGATCACATATAATATCATAAATTTTCATAAAAATATTCATCACAGATATGTTGTGACAGAGAATTTAGGAAGTGAACATGTTGAAATTACCCTGTGCAATCAGATTCCTCTAGAATTTATATATGTATATCATTATATGCAGAACCATGGTGGTCAGGCAGTTAAGGCTAAGCAGCAGAACATAATAAGATGAGCTTTCAAAGGCGATCAGTGATAAATACAATTCATCAAGGCAACAAAAAGTGAAACATCATCAATATTAACCTTCACAATTTTAACCGCTAAATTCAGTTGTTTTGCTAAGTTTCAAGCTTCAACCATTTGATATTAGGAAATTGCTTTTAACCTGATTGACAAACTCTGATCTCATTTAAAAAATATTTCAAATGCTGAACTCTGTGCAGCAAAAACAAACAATCATTTGGATAATTGTCCATGGCTGAAACAAAAATATATGCACCCCTTTTCAGCAACGCATTCGATCCTTCCATGTATCTGCAATCTTAGGTGCCCAAACATTAGATTGTGATCTTGTAGCAGCCTCAAGTCATCCTACCCACGCTAGCTAACCCTGTACTCATATGGTAAACGAAAACATTAACAGTCGCTACAAGTCTTTATTTCAATTTCCATACACCCATCGTAATTCAAGATTCCAAGCACTTGATTAATTATTCTTTTTCATTGAGACACTACTAGTGTGTAATTGCGATGTCTTTCTTTATTAGCTGCATCATATTAGTCGTTGGTAAAGTATTCAGAAAGTGCATGCTTCCTAGCTACAGCGATTTGGATGTTCGCAACATTATGCGTTAATTTCAAAATATGGAAATAAGCAATAAACTGACTATAGAGCATAGCACACAGATAGCGTTTCTGTTCTTGTTGGAATTGCAGTGAAAAATTTTGTTAAACAAAACGGCGTAGAATTAAACACACATTATGGTTAAAAATGATAAGAGAAGTATGCATCATGGAGTTTTAAGTATAACACAGCAGTAATTTAGTCGGTGTTGAACAAAGCATACACTTTGGTCACAGGTCACTATTAAGAAAAAAAACTTCCCTATCAAAGCCCATAGTCAGCGAACCATATGCAGGCAGGAGTGTAGTCTTTTACAGATGAAAACTTCAGCAGCGTTGTTGGAGGCGTCAGCAATCACAGAAGTCAGTTGCATCCATCAAAATCCTCTCATAGATATACCATAAATTCAGGTGTGAGCAAAGCCTAGAGAATAGAAGCCTATTAAGATTTTCATGTTGAATCAAAAAAACATGACGCTGTCAGATATCAATGCCCATATGTCTTTGATTCTCTCTCCTTATAGCACCAGTCTGTCCGTGCATCCGCCTCTCAGATCATGTGTGCTAATCCTCTTATTGCTCCTCCTTCAAATCAAAACCTCCATCTCTTCGTGTGTGTGTGTGTGTGTGTCTACAATACAAATGTGAGCGCCCCTTCCTATGCAACCCCCCAACTCCTATATTGGTCATCCTCTTCCCCTCTGATCATCAGTGCCAACAAATGATTGAAGCCCCCCCCCCCCCGTTTGTAGAAGAGGCAGTCTCCTTTTCACATGCATGCACCTCCTTCTCTTCTGTTGTCCTGATCCTCCTCACTAAATTAAGCACGTACCTGCAAGAAAACCATCCCCTAGAAATCATACAGACACATATATATATATATATATATATATATATATATATATATATATATATATATATATATATATATATATATATATATATATATATATACGTATGTGAATATGCATATAATCAAATCTAATAGTTAGTTAACTAGTTAATCAACTAGTTAGTTAACTAGTTACCCATCATGCATACTAATGTTAACTAATAACTAACACACTATATATCTATAGTAAACTCACACATAAACATATTTAGATAAAAACACATGTAGAACTCTTATTACATTAAGTATTATATTTTATCTATTTACTTAATATTATTTCTCTTAACTTATAGATTGATTACATAGATATTACTTATCTATTTAACTTATATCATATTTAATTTTATTAACTATAAATAAACATAAATATCAAAGCCACCTATAAAAATATGAAACTTGTTAATTATACATGTTCTTTAAACAATTTAGGCATTTTAGGATAAGGAAAGTAAATTTATTACTTAAAATGCACATTTAATATAGATCTAATCACTTAGAAAAATCCTTAATTATACCCATATTTAGGTAGATAAAATTTCATAAATTCTTACACACAGATGCACACATATGTATCTCTTAAATATTCATATACAAATACATACATATGTCCTAAAATCCACATTATCATTCACTCTCATAGACATATGAACACATACACCATTGAGTACATTTCACATATATATAGATACTCAACCCTAAAAACATTGGCACATATAACCAAACTTAAATTCTCCTTTATTCTCTCTTAGATGTACTTTTATGATCATATACACATGTTCTCATAAACATACAATAGTATAAAGTGAAGAGTTAAATTAAGGATTCAATTAATCCTCCATTTTATATATATATTCATCTTTTTCTTGCAAGTATCCAAGAGAAAAGATTAGTGCATTAAAAAATATGTGAAAGAAATATCAACTAATTAACTTTGAATCAAAACATTTTTATTTATCCATATGTGAATTCAAGTGAGGAAATTCTTTCAACAACGTCATCACGCTAAGCAACCCAGATCCGGTTTTCCTTAGTGAGATAATTGAATCTATAGCGTAAGGCAACACCCTCTTCCACAGACAGACGTACATTGTAGTAAGAAGAATTGGTGCCTTCGCAGATACCTACTAGCTTGCCAGGTCTCTGAAAGTCAGCGGAGTGCAACTCATAGGTCTCTTCTCCGACATACATGGCAGGCCGATGGGAGCGGCTCCAGTAAGGGAAAATCATGGGCACGCTTTCGTGGGGGCATTGTGCGGACACTCCTACCACCACGAGTAGCTTCAATAGCGATAGAAGCAGGATGGATTCCATGGAGGGGAATAGCTACTACTGCCTTCACAATCTACAATGGACTTACTTCTAGATAATGATCAAGGATAAGATAGCCTGAAATGGTGATCGCAGGACATCTGCAAGGATCTTATATGTTGTAGAGATCAGTGCTCGACGTTTCTCTGGTGAAGAGGAATGAGTGAGTCACACTTGGCTGACACGGAAATAGCCACGTGCCTCCGACGCAACAAGTTGGAGGGGAGGCATCACTGTAGGTGGACATGGTGATCGCAGCTTCAGCTGCATCTGCAATGATCTTTCACGCTATGGCACACGAGATATAGTTCAGTGCTCAACGTCTCACTGGGTGGACCAAGTTGGCATGGAATTACCCACATGGATCGGACACAAGAGGACAGACAGTTTGGATTGTCTAAAGCGACCAACGTCGAGAGTAGGTTGGTACAATGTGTGCTCGGGGCACCAAGGTTAGTTGGCATGGAATTACCCACATGGATCAGATGTTTTGGACTGTATGAAGTGGCAAACCTCGAGAGCAGGCTGGTACAACGTCGAGAGACATAGGCTTAGTAGATATTTCCGAGTGTGTGAAGCATGGAGAACGTCGCTTACAACTCTTTGTAAGAAAGGTTGCTCTAGGTCTTGCTAGAGTTATGAGTTCTCTTCTTGTACCATGATTTTATTGTAGGGTCTCATTTAAAACTACACTAGGGGGTCGCTAGACTAGTTGTTTTTGAATGATAGGGTCTTCAATCTACTTGCTTTTCCCTCAGAGAGCTGATTCCTAGACTGAATGGCGTGGGTGACATACTCAATGTGACTCAAAAGATTTCAAGTTATTGTCAAACCATTCTGCACTCTCTTGCACATCATGTAGTTGTAGTAGAAGGTATTTAACTTAGAAAAAACCGCAGCACTCATAGGTCATTACTCCAAGGAAGACTGTTTACCTAGATAGGAATATCCTTCAAATTTCTCTTCATTCAACATAGAAGAGATATGTCAGAATACGAGATAATGTGGATCATACCACTCAACATTTGAAAGGGATATTTCACGAAGGCAATTAAAGAAAAAACTAGACATGCATTAGAGCTTCTCAATGTTTGTATGAATAATCAATGAGTCGAATGTGCCCCATTGGTACCTTGCAAGCTCTAATGTAGGAGACCACCTACATCATGAGAAGATATCTCTATTATAAGATCCCACAATCACACATGCACAGAGACACTACAAAGTCTCAAAACACGCAAAAACAAAGATGCATAGTAGATGAAAGAGTACATAGTACTGCATAGTCCCGCCTATGCACTCTATCACATGAGCTTACAGAGAGCTTGTAATTATAGTTCTTCTTATTACACCAAAATATAGAGGTAAAAATGAGGGAGCTTGTATTCATAGTTCTTCTTATTATACCAAAATATAGAGGTAAAAATGAGGGTGTGCGCTTCAAAAAGCACTTGTGTGACTAAAAGTCACTCACTTTTATGGTGAGACTTAGCTTTTATTTACAAAAGTCAGCTTCTAGAAAGATCCTTATCTCAACCATTAATTTTATGACTTTCTAGAAACACACCCCCATGTGGCTCTTTTATTTACAAGTTATATGGAAAATATAATTTCTCAATTGCATCCAAATATTTCAATGTCCATCCACACCCTTACGATGCTTCAATTTTTATATCAAAGCACAAAGTGCATGGAAGTCTCACAAAGTGCATGGAACTCATATGTCTCTTTTGTGATATGCATTGTGGGCTGATCACGAGTGCTCTCTTGCTCATTATGTAATTTAACCTACAAAAAACCCTAGCACGAATAGATCATTTATCCAAGGAAGACTATTTACCTAGATAGGTACCTCCTTCAGATTTCTCTTCATTCAACATTGAAGAAATATGTTCCAATAAGAGATAACATAGAGCAAACCATTCGATGTTTAAAAAGGATGAATCTCAAAGGCAATAGTCAATAAACCAAGTGTGCCCCATTGCTACCTTGAAAGATCTAGTGTATGCAACCACCTATATCATGACAAGATATCTCTCTTACAGTATCCCACAGACACACGTGCACAGAGAGAATACAAAATCTTGAAACACAGAAAAAAAAAAGATGCATACTACATGAAATAGTACATTGTATTGCCTATAGTCTTCCCCTACACACTCAATTAGATGAGTCTCTAGAGACCGTATATTTTTTTTTTTAACGTCAAAATATAGAGGTTACAATGAGGGCACATGCTTTGGAAAGCACTTGTGTGAATAAAAAGCCACTCAGTTTTAAACATGCATCTAGCGACCTTTGTAATTTTTCTATTCTTTCTTTATGAAATAACATTCTATTGAGGGGTATACCTGCATGTGTATTGCCTCCTTATGCCTTCATCGTCTAAGTACCTTGTGAACTCATTGGAGAAATATTCTCCCCACCATCTAACCTTAGAGTTTTAATCTTGTCACCTATTTCATTCTTAAGAAGTTCTTTGTACTTTTTGAACACTTCAAACACATATGTTTTTTGCTTGATTTTATACAACCAAATTTTCCTTGAATAATCATCCGTAAAGGTAACAAGTTACCTATTACCTGCATGTGAGGGTTCTTTTGAAGGTCCCCATACATATGTATGCACTAAATCCAAAACCCTTGAGCAAACATACTTGCTTGGCTTGAATGGCAGCCTAGTTTGCTTCCCAATTTTTCATGCTTCACATACCTCATGAAGATGTGTTGTTAAGAAGTTTGGAAGCCCTTTCACCAATGCAATTGTCTCCATTTCCTTTAGCTTTTAAATGTTGACATGTCCTAAATCTGCAACTCTTCTATTTCTTGAAGTGATGAACATTACCTTGTTGGGGTTTTGATTGATATTGAGAGTTAACATCCTTCCATGGTTCTCTCCTTTTGCCACAAGCTGAAATCCATTCTTTAGGTCCACTATAAGACACCCTTTGCTATTGAAGTTCACTTGATATCGTTAATCTACCGTTGGACAAACAAAAGTGAGATTCTTTGTAATAGTAGGCACATATAATACCTGTGATAGTGTCTTGCTCCTCTCACCCTCCTAAAATTTTGGCATCACCAATGCCTTTGATCTCATGCTTGATGTTGTCACCTATCGCTACACATCTTCTTTGCTTTGGAGCCTCTAAATTGCAAAAAATGTCCTCCTACAAGACATATGATTGCTACAACCACTATCTATGTACCAAGTATCATCCTTCTCATGTTTACTATCTCCAGATGCATGACACATGGCAAGAATTTGATCATTAGACTTGGCAAGAGGTTGATCTCTAGATGCATGACACATGGGAAGAAGTTACCTTGAATATTTTTCCTCCTTTTGTAATGTGCATTAGCCAAATGTCGAGTACCTATACATATATTTGGTGAAATCATGATCAAACTAAGGATGATCATCCTGAATAGATGCTGGTGGTAGAGTTCCTTTAAATAGTTCGTATAATTTAATATGGAAAGATTGATGTATATTCCAATTATATGGTTGTCTAGCCTAAAGGAAATTTCATTGATTTCGTGAATAATGCCAAATGGTGCATAGTGGCACGGTTCAAGCTTAACTTTAGCATGTTGTAAAATGTATTTCAAACCTAGTTTGATGATACATATACATACTAAATCATGAATCACTTAAGCAAAAAAAAATCATGAATCAAACTTGAATCTGAATTCTCCCCTCAATAAACAGAACCTGAATCACACTTAGGTGTGAGTAATGGCCTACAATCTAGGAAAAGTAATTCCTAACTTATAGGGAATATTTTCATCTCCATACCTACACACACAGATTCATTTTTTTGGGAAAGGGTCTTGTTGGGCATGATCAACTTGAAAAGGTCAAGAAACGTTGCTCTAGGTCCTGGTAGAATTAGATCCCTTATCGTACCATGGTTCTGTTGTAGGGCCTCATTAAAAACTACACTAGGGGGTCTTCAGTCTACTTTCGTTTCAATGCGAGGGTCTTCAGTTTACTTTCTTTTCTTGTTTTCCCTCAAAGAGCTAGTTCTTAGAGTGAATGGCATGGGGGACATACTCAATGTGACTCAACAGATTTCAAGTTATTGTCAAATAATCATGAACTTTCTTGCTCATTATGTTGTAGAGGATATTTAACTAAGAAAGAAACCTAGCACTCATAGGTCATTACTCCAAGGAAAAGCGTTTACCTAGATAGGGATATCCTTCAAATTTCCAAGGAAGATCTAATGTATGCCACCACCTACGTCATGAGAAGATATCTCTCTTATAAGATCCCATAGTCACACATGCACAAAGACAATACAAAATCTTAAAACACACAAAAACAAAGATGCAGAGTAGATGAAAGAGTACATAGTATTGCATAGTCCCCCTATGCACTCTATCACATGAGTCTATAGAGAGCATGTATTTATAGCTTTTTCTATTACACCTAAATATAAAGGTTAGAATGAGGTTGTGCACTTCGAAAAGGACTTGTATGATTAAAATTCACTCACTTTTATGGTGAGATTTAGCTTTTATTCACAAAATTCATGACCTTCTTCAAGGATCCTTATCTCAAACATGCACCTAGCGACCTCTGGAATTCGTCCTTTCTTTCTTTCAAAAATACCATTTTGTTGAGGGGTATACTTTCATGTGTGTTGCATCCTTATGCTTTCATCTTCTAACAACCTTGTGACCTCATCGGAAATATTTTTCCCCTCCATCTAACCTTAGGGTTTTAATCTTGCGACCTCTTTCATTCTCAAAAAGTTCTTTGTACTTCTTGAATACATCAAACACATATGATTTTTGCTTGATTTTATACAACCAAATTTTCCTTGAACAGTCATCAATAAAGGTAACAAGGTACCTATTACCTGCATGTGGGGGTTCTCTTGAAGGTCCCCATCCATTTGTATGCACTAAATCCAAAACCCTTGGAGAAACATACTTGCTTGACTTGAAAGGAAACCTAGTTTGCTTTTCAAATTGACATGCTTCACATACCTCATGAAGATGTGTTGTTGAGAAGTTTGGAAGCGCTTTGACCAATACACTTTTCTCCATGTTGTTTAGCTTTTCAATGTTGACATTTTCTATCCTTTTATGCCACAAATCGGAATCTGCAATTCTTCTCTTTCCTGAAGTGATGAACATTACCTTGTTGGGGTTTTTCTTGATATTGAGATTCAACATCCTTCAATGCTTCTCTCCTTTTGTCACAAGCTCAAATCCATTCTTTTGGTCCTCTATGAGCCACTCTTTGCTATTGAACTTCACTTCCTATCCTTTAATCTACCATTGGACCAACAAATGTGAGATTCTTTGTAATAGTAGGGACATATAATATCCTAGATAGTGTCTTGCTCCTCTCGCCATCCTAAAATCTGACATCACCAATGTATTTGATCTCATGCTTGATATTCTCACCTATCTCTACACATCCTCTTTGCTTTGGAGCCTATAAATTGCAAAACATGTCCTCCCTACAAGATGTATGATTGCTACAACCACTATCCATGCACAAAGTATCATCCTTCTCATGTTTACTATCTCTAGATGCATGACACATGGCAAGAACTTGATCACTAGACTCATTTGAAGCATAGTTACCTTGACCATTGTTCCTCTTTTGGTAGCGTTCATTTGCCCAATGTCATAGCTTCCCACAAATAAAGCATCCATTCCCTCTGGATCCTCTACCTCTTCCTCTATTGTTCCTCCCTCTACCCTGTCCATTTGAATAAAAACCTTTCATTTGTTTCCTCTTGGTTGTCACTTTGCTTGCTTTGGCTTTGCCCTCCTCTTCCTCAATCTCTTGATGCTTTGCCTCTTCCTCTACCTGTATATAACATTTCACCTTGGATAGCTTTGCCCTTGCTTCCACCTTGCAATACTTCTTCATTAACCATTAAAGTGTTTAATTGATAAGAAAGAAGGCATGTTTTTCCTAGCATAAAATCAGGATATGAAATTCCTCCACTTGTCATGCTCTTTAAGGCCATTCAGTACAAATGCAACCATGTCATCATTATGAATTGAATGTCATATGGCTACCAATGAGTCTCTAATGTCTTTAGATTTAGTTATGTAGTCATGTATGGATTGGTTACTTGCTTTCTTCAAGCTCGTGAGGTCATTTTTTAGTCGTACCTTCTTTACCTTTATGTTTGTGGTGAACATCTTCTCCAAATATTCTAACATCTCCTTGGCCATCTCCATGCTGTGAATATGACCTATCATTGTGTTGGTTACATGTTGAGATATCATAAACATAACCCTTCTATTTCTTTCCTCCCATTCTTTGATTGCTCTCCTCTCTTTCTCGGTAGGGTTAGTTAGATCTATAGCAATTGGTGTTATACTTTATGGAATATTTGGAATAAAGGTTTAATGTCTTGAGGATTTTAATGTGTTTTGTGTTTTGATTTAGCAGTTGAAGATCTATGAGGGTGTGAACGAGTATGAATGCTCATGGGTTTATTCAAATACCTTTGGAGATATTTAGAAGAGTACTTTTAGAGAATAAGTTATTTTTAGAAGATAGTTATTTTTAGCTATTTTTGTAAATAAAAACCAAAGCACACTATTAAAAGCATGGCCCACATGTATCTTCTATTCAGGACATAATAAGAAATACCTGTAAATACGCATGCTCTTATAGAGTTATCCATGAGAGCATGTGGGGGGAGATCGGACCCTATCTTGTGTCGTCTCTTTTCATCTCTTGTCCCTTTCTATTTTTTGCATATGTGCTCTACGGGATTCGATCGTGAACAGTGGTAGCAGAGCCAAAATGTCCGCAGAGTTGATTTTCGTTTTCTGGTCGTCATCTTCTTCACATCTATCTGTGTTTTCGTTCATCATCATCTTAACGGGAACCTACGTTTGCTTTGGACCATGATTTTTTCACCATCACGGTCGTCATGGAGAGATGCTGGAGCAGTGAGTCCATGTGAGCCCCGGCGTCTAAGGTGTCTCCCGCTCAGAGGCTCAGAGAGAAGCACCTGCCCCATGCGTGCGCAACATGACGCCTAAGAATCAGAGATTAGCGTAAGAATTAGAGATTAGCGTCGATCTGCCCGAGGCCATGATAGTTCTTTTTTTGTGATTGTTTCTCGTTTGCCCACGTTGGCACGCATGAGAGGGCTGGCCGTTGTCTCTTCATGTGGCCGGACTTCTCGTCGTCGCACTTGCATGCATCAGGAGAGGAGGCATCAGACAGTGAGTCTAACGAGCGCACACTTCTGTGGAACTTCTGTGCGCTCGACTAAGCCACAGACAGTGCTCTCACAGAAGGTTTTGGTTGAAGATTGTGAAGGCATCCGGTCAATATATTATAAATGATGCTGTAAAACAATATGTGGGATATAGCCCACGTCCTCAAACTCAGGTGCAGCTTGTGCAGCAGCTTGCTTTCTTCAGCCGTTGACGAACCACACTTTGATGCTCTTTTGAGTAGGTATTCTACTACGTCTGATATATGGGATTAACCTGTCTTGCGCGCATTCATCGCTCGACTATATATCTGAAATTCGCATATGTGTCGAAGTTCATAGCTTAAGCTTCTTTCCCATCAATTAAGCATACCTGTTCCACGGTATTAGCCCTATCTCGAGCATCCTATCTCCGAATGAAGATATTTTTGTTGCTATAGAAAGCTCTTTCAGAGACCTTTCCACTAAGTGGCTAGAAGCCATACTTTGGATTCAGTGAATATCATATTCATAATTTTTAAATCTGCCATACCTCTTCAACAAACATCTTTCAAATATTGTTTTGAAGTACAAACCATCGAGAGAGACTCGAAAAGTTATTTCGACGAAGAGTGGATTGTATTCAGCACCCGCACAGATCAACAAAGTACTTTTTCAACCTCCAGATAAGTCTCTTGTCAATTTATATGCAAGGTTGTTCTCTTTTTGCATCATATTGCATATAGAACATGCAAGTTTTGCATCATACGTAGAGTATATGCATAGTTTAGACATGGTTTGTCTTGTATGGTACATGTATTCTTCTTGCAGGGATAAGTATTTTCTTGCAGGTTTACGAGGAGGAAAATATAGATATATTTGTCAGGGTGTATAATCCCCTTTCGGTCTCTTTGAGGATAGATTGTGCTTGTTGGCACCAATATCGTGGAAATTATTTATAAAAAATTTTCCGGTTTCCAAAACTATGCCGTTATGTTGCCGAAATTTTGAGAAAAAATCATATGCACATGCATTCAAGTATAAACTCATGGTTTGTAAATGGATTGTTATATTATCACATCAAGATATTCATTTTTGTAATCACTTTTGGATTGCATCTAGATTTAAACCCTGCTTATCATTCACCATCACATTAAATTCCAGTTTTTCATTTCCATGCATGTGTTTTTACATGAAACATACTTATGATTGTTCAGTTATGGGACATGTGATTGGCTATCCATGTCTATTTTATTCTTATCAACTTAGGTTAGCTGCTCGATAACTGGGAGGCATGTTATACTTTATAGAATATTTAGAATGAAGGTTTAATGCCTTGAGGATTTTAATGTGTTTTGTGTTTTGATTTAGCAGGTAAAGATCCATGAGGGTGTGAACGAGTGCGAATGCTCATGGATTTATTCAAATACTTTTGGACATATTTTTAGAGAATAAGTTATTTTTAGAAGATAGTTATTTTTAGATATTTTTATAAATAAAACAAAAGCAAGCTATTAAAAGTGTGGCCCTCATGTATCTTCTATTCAGGACATAATAAGAAATATCTATAAATACACATGCTCTCATAGACATATCCATGATATCATGTGGATGGAGATTGGACCATATCTTGTGTCGTCTCTTTTCATCTCTTGTCTCTTTCTATTTTTCTGTGTATGTGCTCTACGAGATTCGATCGTCAACAATTGGCTTGACATCTCCTCCATTGAGAATCTCTCCTAGGTCCTTGCTCATGATGAATTTTTATGTTGTATTTTACCCAAATTATAGTGTTCACATACATGTTTACCAGGTGTTCTAATTTTAGGCAAAGAGGACACCATTCCAAATTCATGTACACATAGCAAACTAGCAAAATTCATATGAACGGAGCATGCATATCAACACTTTGCATCTAATATAGACTGAGAATCTTGAACTGCACAAGTTGAATCACTCACAAATTTTGCATAATTTATGAGCTTATACAACCGAAGACATAAAATGCCAAAAGCAACAATGATGTTTTCATTTGAGAGATCATAAACTATACATCTGTCATCAAAAGAATTCATGATCAAGCCAATCTTAAATAATGCTGAAACAAATAATATATTTTTCTTGATCCATGGCACAAATAAAGCATTTGATAATGTAAAAGAACTACCATTAGCAATAGTAAAAATGATCTTATTGACTCCCATAACAAGATACTATGTGTTGCTGGGACCTGTGACAGTATTCCTTGTAGAGGTAGGCTCAAGTGAAGTGAAGAAACTATGCTATGAGATAATATGTTTGGTTGCCCCACTATCAAATTACTAAACATGAGAGTCAAGTGTAGACATACATTGTTCATGTGAAGATGGGTCATAACTACAAACAGTAGTAAATGCCCATTCTTCATTATCAACAAGATTAGCAAAGTCTCTTTTGGATGTAGAGGCCTCTGCAACAACCATTCAAAGCTCTTTCTTCTTTGCCTCTTTTGGAGCTAGTTTTGGACAACTCTTTATGACATGATTATTTTCTTTACAGTACTTACAAAATAATTTCTGCTTTTATGTCTTCTTCTCATATATGTCATCCTTCTTTGATTGTGTTGAACAAATAGATTTTTGCTTAGTAATAGAAGAGATACATTTACCTGTGCCCTTCTGACAAATACAAATTGCCCAATACAAATTTGCAATGAAATTTGTTCAACTTAGGACACTTTTCTCAAAAACTTTAATGGAAAGTTCTTGGGAATTGTCAATCTGATGAGCAATTCTTAACTTCTCTATTCTAGAGTATACTGGAGTCTAGAAAATCTTTTATGCTATAACTTGAAGCAAACTCAAATAAATAAGTCCACTTAGACTTATTATCTTTTGAAAATTGAAAAGGTTCTTTGTACATAACATCTATCTAGGATGTTCAATTTAGTTATCTTATTCTAACCAGCTAACCCTGGTCTTTTGCAAAAGGAATCTAATACCATGTCTGAGCCAATTCCAAAAGTTTTAGAAAGTGGAAAGAAATAACTAAAACTCTGTACAACCAATTCAAACTTCAAAGATACGTAAACTTGCTATGAGTCAAAGTCTAGACGACTCAAGACTTTAAATTCTCAAAGATCTATTTCAACAGGATATTGAAGCATTTGTTCTATCTTTAAGAGAAATAATCTGGATTCTCAAAAATATTCAGAGCAACTCAAAAACATCATCCAACCACAACATACAAGTGTGGTTACCAACATTAGTGTGTCGACCCACTGAGGTTCTATTGATGAGTTTAGTATTCAAATAATGCTTCTCTTGAGGATAAGTTCAGGTCACATTCAATCTGTGTGACTCCTTACCAGGAATGCAATTCTTGTGCATTTCTTAGAGCCAAAAGAGTGAATTCATCAAGTTACATTAGGAACTTGATGCTTAAGTTAATCAATCTGATACCAATGCAACAAGACTATAATTACGACCACAAAGTGCTAGAGAGATGACTCTCCTCCCAATCAAATGCCTCTATATATAGCTCTCTCCAGGGGACTGCCTTCTTGGGTAGGTGGATGCTAGCCAGTCATGTGTCGGCCATGTAACTGCATGTGCACCAAGTGTTCTAGTCAACTCGAGTTGACTCAAGTGGATGCTTCTAGAAGGCTCTAGATCTCTTTGGGTAAAATACTCTCTGCATGTCTCCCATGGGGATTGAACCCAAGACCTCCTCCTTCACATCCTTGAGACCTAACCACTAAGCTAAATGGATTGCTCGTTCACAAGAGCACAAGACCTCCTAGTAAGTCTAAACTCGAGATCTTTGGTCATACACACAGACGACCAAACGGTGTCCGATTTAAGATCCATCTGAACCAACTAGACCCTTGGATCATAGACTTACTTTATTACAATAAGCAACCCATTAAGGTAATAGGTCTATATACGAGCCAAGCATGAAACCTCCTGAAGAGGGAAAAACATTCCGTGATGATCCTAGTGTGCTCACAAAGATCACTACCTAAATATATCAACACATACATACGTACGTACATACATACATACATACATACATACATACATACATACATACATACATACATATATATATATATATATATATATATATATATATATATATATATATATATATATATATATACATACATACATAAATACATACATACATACATATATATATATATATATATATATATATATATATATATATATATATATATATATACATATATACATACGTATATACATACATATATACATACACACACATGAGTGGATTGATCTCCTTCACGTTGTTGTATGGTTTCTATGCCCTTTTGATTTATGTATTGAGAGTCTTTTCATTTGTGGCGTGTGTGCCCTTATTCTTTTATAGCATGGATGCCTTATGGTTATGTTTTTTTAAGTACATACACACATATATGCTTTTGATATGTATGACATTCAACAATAAAAAACTATATTATTGAGCATGATATCATAATTTCTTGATATTCTTTGATTAAGATAAAAAACATTTAATAAATGATAAAAAATGATCTCACGCTACAAGATTACAAGATAATAATACAAGATAATTAAGAACTAGAATAGACAAAGGTAGAGTAAGAAACTAGCAAAGAATACGAATGAGAACTTGGAGGGTTACTTACTTCGACACCGTGACTCCTTCATCTTTGTAGACATGATTTATCAAGATTGATTATCTCTATGGTCAACATGCCCTTACATATGTGTTTTAAGTTAGTTTCCCAAGGTCTCTAAGAAGGATTGTAGAAAGTGAGGATACAAGCAATGATGTTATGGACTCAAAATAGTGTATTTAGATGTTGAACTAGGATGTACACATATTTTCTCATAGTTTTTTTCCTTTTTTATGCACAATGGTGATGTAAAACTCGAAAAAGTCTCATAATATAATGAGATATCGAAAACTCGAATGAAAGCTATGATGAATCTGAAGTTATTTTTGTTTGTTTCCATGACCCGTAATCAGATTACCTAGATTTGATATGCAAGGTTTATAACCAGATAATATCACGTAGGTTGGTTTCTTCAAAAGAGAGAAGAGAAACACAAAATGCTTAAAACTAGTATAAGCCAAAGTATCATTACAAATCACGCAGAAACAATTGATAACTTGTTGATCAAATATGTAGCTGTATTTATAGCCTCAGCCCAAAAATAATTTGGACAATTTTTCTCCTTCATCATGGATCTTGCAAACTCAACAAGAGTTCTATTTCTCCTTTCTGCTATACCATTTTGTTGAGGAGAGTACCTGCAAGTCACTTCCGTTTTTATACCTACATTCCATAAGTAATCACTGAACTCATTGGAGAAATACTCTCCTCCTCTATCTGACCTTAGTCTCTTCAACTTTTGACCTGTAATTCTTTCTGCATACACATGATAATGTTCTAATGTATTGAATATCTCTCATTTATCTTTGATCACATATAGAGTGATCCACCTAGTAGCATCATCAACATAAATCACATAATACCTTGAACCATTTATACTCAAATCCTTTGATGGTCCCCACCCATCTATGTGTACCAATTCAAGCTTCTCTGAATACATAAAACCATGCTTGGAATATGATTTCTTATGAGCCTTACCTAATTGACATGCCTCACATTTGTACGTCATATGTTGACCTGCAATATTAGGCAATCCAAGCACTGAACCATTGTTAACCATATCCTTAATACCTCTTTCATTGAAATGTACAAGTCTTTTATGCCAAAGATCTAACTCAGAGATCTTGTGTCCTCCATAAGTGAACAATGCATGACCAACATTACCTTGGATCTTCAATGTGAAGAGTCATCCTTCTTTCTTCCCTGAAACAATTTGTTTATACCCATTGCTAGGGTCTTCCACAAAAACTCCATCACTAGTGAACCTTACTTCATAACCTTTTCAACAATTTGTCCTACACTTATCAGATTCTTTGGAATTGTAGGAACATACAAGACCTTACTCAAGAGAGTACTTCCATCCTCGGCCTTCACTGATCCAATTGAGTTCAAATTATGCTTCGTATTATCATATGTTTGAACTACATGATTAATTACCTTATTCTTCAAATCATTCATCAAATCTATGTTACCACTCAAGTGATTACTACACCCTAAGTTAATGTAGAAGACTCTTTGATCTTCACTTTGTCTTTCACAAGTTGCATTCATAATCAAGGTTGAATTCTTCTTCTGATCTCAAGCATAATTGCAGTAGTTATTGTTATAGGATTGACTTTGCAATCCTCTACCTACATTTTTTCCAAAGTAACCTCTACTACCTCTACCTCGAAACTTATCGCTTTAGCTTCTACCACCTCTTCCTCTTGAATTAAAGTTCTAACTATATCCACCATTATTCTGATTATTATGCCAACAATCATGAGCTCGGCGATTTGTCTTACCACAAATCCAGCAAGCTTTGGCTCCATCTTTATTACTTCTACCTCTTCCTCTACCTTTGCCACCTCCTCTTCTTCTTAGGAAGTTGGCTTGACTAGTTGTACCTTCATCTTCATTTGCTTGTTGCTTGCCTTTGCTATTCTTCTTCCTATCCTTTGAATACATTACTTGACCTACAACCATCACCTTTGACATCGTGCTCAAAAGTTAGCATGTGTCCTAGTGACAATTTAGTGGACAAAATGAATGGCTTCCATTTCTCATCACCTCTCAAACCTGTGAGGATTTGCGTTACCAATTTATCCTCCTCAATATCTTCATCAACTTCTCCTAGTGCATCTGCAATGTCCTTCATCCTTGTTACATAATCAGAGATAGATTGAGAGGCCTTCTTCTTGAATGTGGTAAACTCTTTCCATAAAGATGCCTTCCTTGAATTTGTTGTGTTTTGGAAATGCTCCTCTAAAGCATTCCATATATCATTTGCACTTTCAAGACCTCTAATATGAGGTAGCAAGTAGTCATTGACTCCCATATATACAATGCTCCTTGCTTGAGCATCCTTCTTCATCCAAGTCTTCACTTTGAATGAAGTTCCTCTTGATATTCTTGATAACTTTTGGTCATTTTCTCAAGCTTTCCCTTCAAGCGTTCACCTTTTGAACCTTCAAGTGTTGATTTCTTTAAAATTGCAGCAGTCGGGGTCCTCCTTTCTTCTATTTTGATGATTTTTGCTCTCATACCACTGAAGGAGAGTGTTAATCTCCAAAAGAACAAGCTATTCTTGATGTTAGAGCACCTCTATATAAAGAAAAACTCAAAACCTTTACCAATTTGAAGGATCAATACACAATTATCAAAATCTTGAACTAACTGTGAAGAGAGTCACTACTCAGAACGTCTGCTGCACATAACTCACTCATTCATTCATGAAATATATAAAGTTTTTTATAAAACTTTGCACAAGGTGTCTCGTATAGTTTGTGCACCTTCTCCAAGTTAAATCATCTCAAAAGACTAATTATATCTTGCGAAATGATTCTTACAATTCACCCATGTCTAAAATTGTTCTTTTCTCCGGTCGACTTTGACACCTGTAACTTCTAAAGCATGATTCTCTCAAGCTAGAACCCGTTTATTCAAATGTGTTTAGTCATAGGTAGCTTACCTTCCAACTTTGAAGAATGAGTGCTTGCTTGCTCAAAACTCTACACTGTGGAAGGAGAACTGATCAAAACATTAGCATCAAAATTTGTGCCTGTTGCAACTTCACTTCTTTTACTCTCATATAAATGCACCTACTCTCCTCAAGACGGCGATACCTGCCTCCCCTCGATCGCGATACCTGAATCCTCCCATCATCGATGACTCCTCCCGGCAATGACCCCTGGCGTTACCTACCTCTCCACAATCGCGATACCTGACGCCTGTTAACGATACCTCTCCTCGATCGCGATACCGGACTCCCCCCGTTAACGATACCTGGGGCCGATCGTGACCGCCGGAAGAAGAGAAGAGAAAAAAAGAAAAGAAACAAACAAACAAAAGAGAAAAAAAGAAGAAAAAGAAAAAAGAAAAAAAAAGTGTGCTCCCCCCTGGTGTGCTTGGATGAGATGTAATTGGGGGGGGGGGGGAGTTTTCCTTGTGTCTTGTCTCCATGTTAGCGGTCTTTGCCGTTGGGAATTGATAGGTAAAAGTGGTGCTGTTTCCTTCGGCCATGGATGTGGCTTCACCCTCTCTCGTGAAAAGTAATCGGGCCCCCCCCCCCTGGAGAGACTGGCACACTGGCCGCTCTGCTAGAGGAGGGGTCATGTGCCGCCCATGGGGTATCAGAAAGTGTTGAATCCCCCATCGTGTCCCTCAGTAGACCCGCAGTTCTATCTGCTCAGGAGGAGCTCAAGAAAGTTTGCCTCGTCGGCCAAGTGTTTGGCCCTAGGCCCCCGCTCGAAATCGTGCGACAATGGCTTCAAAAAGAGTGGTTCCCTCGAGGACTAATTGTCAGCAAATGCCAGTTCTTACCAGCAAACCACATGTTGCTAGTCTTTGAAAATGAAGAGATGGCGTTCCAAGCCCTAAGCGTTGGCACCTGGCAGCTCGGTCGGGCGACCCTGTGCCTATTCAGATGGTCCCCGAACTTTACTCTTGACAAATCAAAATCACTTCGGTACCCTCTTTGGGTTGAGCTCCCTAACCTGCCATACTTCTTGTACAACTTCGTGTGGGACATTGTCACTCCTATCGGCAAGCCATTGGCGTCACGCGAAGACATTGGCGGTCTCATCTATGAAGGTGCAAGACACTCGTTCAATGCTAGGTGGCACCCACAAATCTGCGTCGAGGCCGACCTCAGTTTGCCACTTCCTTCAACGATCAAAGTGGACATGGGCGAAGGCGAGGTTTGGGAGTAGGACATCACCTACAAAAACCTTCCCAACGCGTGCTTTCGTTGTGGTCAGCAAGGCCACAGGATTAAAGACTGCCCTCTCAGGCAAAAAAACAAGCGATTCCAAGAGGCCTCCAAAATTGCTCAAGACAACGTTGGCGGTTTGACCCAATCGTCCAAGGAAGGGGAAGGCAAGGGCCTCCTCAACCCACAAGCTGACGCGGATGGCTTTACTGAAGTTAGAAGAAGAAGGAAAAGAAGTCCGAGAGCCAACGGTGAGAGAAACAACCTGTCAATTACCCCACACAGCAATCTGTACTGCAAGCTTGGAAAGGAGATCAACGAGCTTGACTACCCAGGCGAGAAGCCACCTGGGGTAGCCACCTACGACGAAGCCCTAAAGATCCCTGACAACAAAGAAACCCCCCAGGAGGGCTACACCACAAGCAAAGAAGATGGTTTCACCACTAGTAACGAAGACAACATGGATAGTGAAAGCTCCATCATCGGATCGACGATCCCGGAAACGGTGCCGAGTACGGGGCCCAATTCTCCCCAGCAAGGTGCATCCCGCAAAGGAAAGCAGCCTATAGAGTTACCCTGGAAAAGCCCCCACAAGAACCGATTTCTAAGTCGGGACCAGATCCCAGCGAAAAAGAAAGATGAAGCCAAGAGAAGAAAGGACAAGGCTCCCTCCCGCAAAGAGGGATCAACACAAAAATGATTGTTATCTCGCTAAATGCCAGAGGGCTAACCGACCCCTCAAGAGCGACCATCATTGGTCAATGGCTCCGAGACATTAGCTTAAACCCAGACATCATATGTATTCAAGAGATTAAAATTGACGGAGAAGACCTCCAGAAACGGCTCAGACAGGTCTCCTCGGCCCATGTGTGGATCCCAACGAAGCACCAGCGGGGGTCCGGAGGAACGGTTATCGGTGTTAAACATCTCTGGCTTGAAAAGCTGGAGAACTCCATTGAAGATGTAAATCACCGTTGGATTGCGGTTTCTTTTGGTGCTCCTCTTTGTGTTACTTTGGTTTCTTTGTACGCCCCTAACGGGGATTTGGAGAGACTGAACACTTGGGCTTCTTTAGACTCGCTTCCCCACAACGTGTTTATATGTGGAGACTTCAACATGGTGGAGGACCCTATGGATAGATGGATGGGCAAGGGTAGGGTCATTGACAGTCGGGAGAAAGAAACGTGGGACATGACCAAACTCCACTTGGATCTGGTTGAGTTCAAAGACTCGAATGGCTTTTCTTGGTCGAATCTCCAAGCGGGCGAGGACCTGAGGAAAGCTAGACTCGATAGATGCTACATCTCTCAGAGGTTTACTCAACAGTGGGGCCACCCTACCATCACGCAACGCACTGACCTCACTATCTCTGATCACTACCCGATTGTTATCACTTTTCAACCTTCCAACAAAGTCCGCAAGGCTCCGTGGTTCCATGCCAACGCTTCCACCTTCTCTCTCCCTTCGGTCCACCAAGAAATTGCCGATGTGTGGAAAGTGGCGTTCGCCTCTGGCTTGGCCCCTGCCAAGTGCTGGAGAAGTGCGGTTGACAAGTCCCGTAAGATCATGATCAGATCTAAGGAGATGCTCGAGGCTGCGCGGCGTGCTCGTAGGGAAGCCCTTTACCACAGACTCTGGCGGCTCGAGGAGGAAGTGAACAAAGGAAAACAACATGCCCAAAAAGGCCTCAGAAAAATCAGAGCAGCGTTGAGATACGAGGAAGAAATACAAAGGAAAAACCTGCAAATCTTCTTCAAAGAGTGGTGGGCTGGCAAAGCCGACAAACCCACCAAAGAGATGTGTCGTATCCTCAAAAGGAAACACAACAGAGAGTCGATCCCCCTACTGCTAGACCCACATGGCCATGTATGCAATTCGGAACAAGATAATTTCGGCATCATCGAGGGGCACTTCACGAGACTCCTTGGAACCTCGAACCCCCTTTCCCTCCATAGAAGGGACTGTATGGCTGCCATCTCTAGGGTCTCCCCCCGGAGGATACCAACCAATCTCCACTCCCTGCTACATGCCCCTATCTCGGAATCAGAAATCATTGAGGTCATTGATGCCCTCCCCCTTGGTAAAAGCCCGGGACCCGACGGACTCACTAACGAGTTCTTCAAATCCTTCAAGCTGGTGGTTGCCACCCCTCTTCGGATGGTTTGGCAAGAAGCGCTAAAGTTTGGTGCTCTTCCTTCTTGCCTAAACAATGGAATTATCAAGTTGGTTCACAAGAAGGGGGAAAAGAACAGAATCGAGAACTGGCG
This sequence comes from Ceratopteris richardii, assembly GCA_020310875.1. Classification (NCBI taxonomy): domain Eukaryota; kingdom Viridiplantae; phylum Streptophyta; class Polypodiopsida; order Polypodiales; family Pteridaceae; genus Ceratopteris; species Ceratopteris richardii. Next base: position 68,856,117 of record CM035415.1, read on the forward strand.
GCCTATTACGATGCTCCAAACAGGATACAAGATCATTGCCAAAGTCATTGCCAACAGACTCTCGTGCCACCTGAGATCTTGGCTCTGTGAGGACCAAAAAGGTTTCATCAAAGGCAGGTCTATCCTGGAAACCATTATGGATATTTGGGAAGGTATTCAATTTGCAAATGAGTCCAATCAAGATGTGATCTTCCTCAAGATCGACTTTGACAAAGCCTACGACAGATTAGAATGGGACTATATTCTACAGTCGCTCCAAGATCTCGGACTTAGTCAGAAATTCACCAAGATGATCGCGACCCTCCTCGGAAACGCAACGACCCAAATCAACGTCAACGGCAAACTTTCGAAGGCAATTCATCTTAGAAGGTCGATTAGACAAGGGTGCCCCCTGGCCCCCCTTCTTTTTGCCATCGCCACTGAGGGACTGAGCAGACTTGTGGCTCATCATGTGGAGGCTGGCAATATCAAAGGCCTCCGACTGCCTCACGACCACAATCAAATCATCATGAGACTTTTTGCTGATGATATGAACGCGTTCGTCCACAATGATAATTCCAGCCTGGAGACTTTCTGGAGGTGTCTTGCTACCTTTTGTGATGCCTCTGGATTGAAAATCAACCACTCCAAGACCGCCTTTAGGGCTATCGTGGGACAGCATCCTGACCTTCTCATTGATCATGGCTGTCAAATCATACCGCAGGGCCAAATCTTTCGGCTTCTTGGAATCCCCTTGGGGTTTGGCGTCTCCATGGAGCAGCGATGGAACTGGGTATTGGCTAAACTCGAAAACAAGCTTAACTATTGGAGAGGTATGCAAATCAATCTCGCTGGGCGGGCGATGGTTATCAATACGTTCCTCCTCTCTTCTACAATCTATTTCCTTTCTTGTTGGAGACCGAACGAGCAAGGCCTGGCCAAACTGAATAGTATCTGTAGAAATTTCCTTTGGACGGGCGACCATAACAGAAGGGGGGTGCCCAAAATCAAATGGGCCATCTGCACCAGCCCCAGAGATTGCGGAGGGCTTGGTATCCTGGACATTGGGAGTATGGCTAACAAACTGGCAGCCAAGTGGATGATTAGGGCTTGGAGCAATGGGGAGGCCTCGTGGGCCAAGCTGATCTTCAGAAACAAGGATGAGTTGGCCCTCACGGGTCTCCCGAACTGGAAGAATCTTGGCATCATGACCCTGCTTTTCTCCCCGATCCCCGTCTTCCCGAAAGGCTCCGATCTTGTGTGCTCCCTCTGGAAGGGCTGGAATAAAGTCAAAAGCTTCACAAGAATCAGTGAGGACTGGAAGTGGGCGGCCGGAATCAGACAAAACGACTCTATCTGGTTTCCGATTCACGGCATCCGGAGTGTGGAGTCGTGGAACATTCAAAATGCCAAGAGGCTATGGAACAAAGGATTCAAAAAATGGAAACACCTCTGGAAACAAGACACCAACAACTGGATCAATTTCGAGGATATTGACCCTCACATAAACATCTCCTACGAAGAATGGAACACCTTGCAAAGCAGATGCCTCGCTTGGGATCGCCACAAGACGCGCCTTCTCATGGGACACGATTCACCGAACTCGCTTGGTCTCAAATGGCACAACGGAAATAGCCTACTCAAAATCCCGAACATCAAAGAAACAGCTGACCTCCAGATCAGCCTCAACAAGAAGTGGTGCCTGTCCTGGACGCGACTTCGGTGGGACATGAAATTCATGAGTATCTGGCACCCCCTTATCGAGATTAAGAAGTCTGTCCTCTTATGGCAAATTCTTCATCGAGGAATTTGGACCAACCACAAGGCTAACAAACTTTGTGGGATCCCTCCTTGGTGCAAACGCTGCCACCGTGCTATCGAAGATGTCCCACACATCTTCCTTACCTGCCCCAACTCCTACAGAATCTGGCAGACGGTTGGAATGAAAATTAGACTTTAAAAACAGCTTAGTTGGAAACAAGTCCTTTTGGGAGAAGCGATCGGCTGCTCTGCGACTCTCTGGAACGCCATCAGAGGGGAAGTCCTGTGGAAAATTTGGCGGGAGAGGTGTGCTCTCAACTTCGGCGATCCCCCCAGGGAGTGGTCGATTGAGAAATCTCTTTTCCTCTTGGGCAAAAGGATAGTCAACAGCAAGAGGTCCCCCCCCTTCAGACACCATCAAGTTCTCCAGTTGATCAACAACAAGCTTAAACCCAAGTGGGCCCCACATGAGGGTGATGAGAGGGTGATTAACCTTCTCTGTAACGCAACCTAGGATGCAATCAACCTTCCCCTGCTTTGTGGGATTTGGGGGGTCCCGTGGGCACTAGTCCCCTTCTTTTGTACCTTTGTTTCTTAATTTAATTCAAGTCCGGGAGAGTAGGCTATTGCCGAACTTCCTTTATGTTAAAAAAAAATTCTCTCAGCCTGATCACAATTAGAATCTGAAAACTTGTAGAGGGGTCAATCAACTATAGACTTAGACTTGTACAAAAGCATTTCACAAAAGATTAAACATGGAAGGAGTACTCAGCAAAAGATCGCGTGCAATATTTCTTCATCTCTGAAAATTTTACATCTAGATGACAGAGTGATCTTCCTCACTTCTAAAGATCTAATTACTTTCAATTCTTCTCATTTCATGCTCTCACATACTTGCCCCAACTTTTTACTTGTATATATAGGCATATATGTACAAGCTCATAACCATTACAAAGGTATAAGTGAGCTAACTATAGATTTAATGTACATATGTATACAAGTCTTTATTTCTTGAATGTGCACTATCTTCTAGCTTCATTGTCTAATCTTTTCTTCATTCTATGACTTCAATCCTTCATCCAAAACATCAATTGGTGGTTGACTTGCACCAACACTAGAGACCATATAGTTATAGTTTTTCTTATTACGTCAAAATATAGAGGTTACAATGAGGGTGCACGGTTCAAAAAGTAGGTGTCTAAATAGAAAGTATAGTGAACATGAATTTATGATAAGTTGATTTGAAACAGACACACTAAGTAATTCAAATCAAAATGCTCCCATGCATGGTACCGTTTAGTAAGGGGACTAATAGTGTTGAAATACACTATTAGTCCCCTTACTAAACAAGACCCCTACTTGCTAGAGCGATGTCTTCGAGGTTGAGGTAGCCACATCTCATTATCTGTTTTGGGAGTCAAGGAGCTTGATAGCTATGTGTTTGGATTAGAGTTTCATCTTGATATGTTATCCGCTTCTTGTAATGTTTAGTTTTTAACAAACATAATATAGTCTTCTAAAACTTCCTTAAAGCTTTGGACTTATCTCGGCATATTCTGAGAGAGATTTCGCCAGGACTGAACAATGGTCATTGGGTGTGTGTGTGTGTATGTGTGTAGTAAAGGCAATAAGGATTGAGTATTGGATGCATTTTTGATCTCAGTGGATGCAAGAATTCTGAATGCGCTAACATGTGTTCCTCTTTTGCAATATGAGAAGCGTCTCCACGAGAGCCATAACTTGTGACCATATTTTCTCATGTTGTCGTTCGAGCTCAATGGTTGAAACTTCATACATTCAAGGTATCGATCGTTTCCAATGGGAAAGGCTTGAGTCTACCAAGGTTTCCTGTTTTCACGCAAAGAGCTGGTTCTTACACTAAATGGCATGGGTGACATAATCAATGTGACTTAAAAGGTTTCAAGCTATTCTCACATCATTTTGGATTTCCTTGCTCATTATGTACTAGAAGATATTTAACTTACAAAGAACCCTAGCACTAATAGGTCATTACTCCAAGGAAGACTATTTACTACATAGGCACATCTTTCAAATCTCTCTTCATTCCACATAGAAGAGATATCTCAGAATAAGAGACAATATAGAGCACAGCATTCAATGTTTGAAAAGGATGAGTCTTGAAGGCAATATTCAATGAATTGAGTGTGCCTCATGCTACCTTGAAAGATATAGTGTACGCAACCACCTAGATCATGATAGCATGAAAGATATAGTGTACGCAACCACCTAGATCATGATAAGATATCTCTCTTTCAACATCTTACAAACACACGTGCATAGAGTCAATAAAAAATCTCAAAACACTCAGAAAAATGGATGCATAATAGATAAAACACTATATTGTAATGCGTGTGGTCTCCCTGTATGCACTTCATTAGATGACTCTTTTGAGACCATATACTTATAAATGTTCTTATTATATTCAAATATAGATGTTACAATGAGGGCGTTATTATATTCAAATATAGATGTTACAATGAGGGCGTGTGCTTCGGAAAGCACGTGCACAAATAAAAAGCCACTCATGTTTCTGGTGAGCCTTAGCTTTTATTTAAAAAAGTCACCTTCTTCAAGTATCCTTATCTAAACCATTTGAATTCTTAGAAACAACCCTCAACGTGACTCTTTCATTTAATAAATATAGGGAAAACATAATTACTATACTTACTTCCACATCCATACGTATAAGTTCACATCCATCCACACCCTCGCGAATGTTTAGCTGCCATATCAAAGCACAAAGAACATTGAAATAGCAACAAAATAAACTCCAAAATTCAACATTCCATGAGTGATAAAGGAAAACACCTTGTTTGATAAGAGAAAAAGTAGACATGGATGAAGAGTCACATGTCCCATCATTAAAAGAAAAAAATCACCATGTTCCACATAAAAAAGCATGCATGAAAATGTATGTTTTGAGAGTTAAACTACTGGGATTGTGACTAATATGCAAAAATCAAGTGATCATATCGAGGGCTCAATGAAGTCTTATGGATCCACTCAGTACCTATACATATAGCGGTTACATCATGATCAATTGGTTTCTAAGGAGTTAATGTTTCAAATTTTTCTTCAAACGAAGACGGTCATCATAAATAGGAGTTGGTGCTAGAGTGCCTTTAAATGGATCTTATAATATACTATGGAAAGACTAATTTATATTCCAATTACATGGTGTGTCTAGCCTAAAAGAATTTTGATTGATTTCGTGAATTATGCCAAATGGTCCATAGTAGTATGGTTCAAGTTTAACTTCACGATGTTGTCAAATATATTTCAAACTTGGTTTGATGATACCAACAATATTATGAGTATTGTTTCTTATGAATATTATGAGTATTGTTGAAATACAAACTTGAACCTTAGTCTAATTGGGACCATCAGATGGATGCTAGCTAGATTCTCATAAACTAGGCACTCAAGCATGAGAAATCATGAATCAAACTTGAATCTGAATCCTCCCCTCAATAGTGAAAATTAGATCACACTTAGGTGTGAGTAATTGCCTACACACACTTCGATTCAAATTTTTGAGAAAGGGTCTTCTTGGATATGATCAACTTGAAAAGGTCAGGAAAGGTTGCTCTAGGTCTTGCTAGAATTATAAGATTCCTTCTTGTACCATGGTTTTATTGTAGAGTCTCATTTAAAACCACACTAGGGGGTCTTTCGTCTACTTGCTTTTCAATGGGAGGGTCTTCAGGCTACTTGATTTTCTTCTTGTCCTTCAAAAAGCTGGTTCTTAGATTGGATGGCATGGGTGACCTACTCAATGTGACTCAAATGGTTTCAAGTTGTTGTCAAATCATCCTGCACTATCTTGCTCATTATGTAGTAGAAGGTATTTAAGTTAAGAAAAACCCTAGCACTCATAGGTCATTTCTCTAAAGAAGACTATTTACCTAGATAAGGATGTCCTTCAAATTTCTCTTTATTAAACATAGAAGAGACATGTCAGAATAAGAGATAATATGGTGCATACCATTCAACATTTTAAAGGGATGAATCTTGAAGGCAATTCAAAAAAAAATAGGCATGTATTAGAACCTCTATATGTTGTATGAGTAATCAATGAATCAAATGTGACCCATTGGTATCTTGAAAGATCTAATGTACACGACCATCTACATCATGAGAAGATATCTCTCTTATAAGATCCCACAGTTACATACGCATAGAGACACTACAAAATCTCAAAACACACAAAAACAAAGATGCATAGTATATGAAAGAGAACATAGTATTCCATAGTCCCCCCCATGCACTCTACCACATGAGTCTACAGAGTTCATGTATTTATAGTTCTTCTTATTAGACCCAAATATATAGGTTAAAATGAGGGCTTGCACTTTGAAAAGAACTTGTGTGAGTAAAAGTCGCTCACTTTTATGGTGAGGCTTAGCTTTTATTTACAAAAGTCACCTTCTTCAAGGAGCCTTATCTCAACCATGATTTTTATTACTTTTTAGAAACAAACCTCCATGTGGGCATTTTATTTACAAAATATATGGAAAATATAATTTTTCAATTTATTTCCACATGCATCAAAATAATTCAATGTCCATCCACATCCTCACAAAGCTTCAACTTCTATATCAAAGTACAAACTGCATGGAAGTCTCACAAAGTGCATGGAGCTCACAGGTCTCTTTTGCATTGTACATGGTGGGCTGATCACAAGTGCTTTCCTGCTCATTATCTAATAGAAGCTATTTAACTTACAAAAAGCCCTAGCACTAATAGGTCATTACTCCAAGGAAGACTATTTACCTTGATAAGAACCTCCTTCGAATTTCTCATCATTTAACATAGAAGAGATATGTCGGAATAAGAGATAATATAGAGCACACCATTCAATGTATGAAAAGGATGAATCTCAAAGGCAACAGTCAAAATGAACCAAGTGTGCCCCATTGCTACATTGAAACATATAGCATATGCAAACACCTACATCATGATAAGATATCTCTCTTGCAACATCCCATAGACACACATGGATAGAGAGAATACAAAATCTCAAAACACACAAAAAAAAGATGCATAGTAGATGAAATAGTAGATTGTATTGCATATAGTCGCCCTCTATGCACTCTATTAGACAAGTCTCTAGAGACCATATAGATAAAGTTTTTCTTATTACCTCTAGATATAGAGGTTACAATGAGGGCGCACGCCTCGGAAAGAATGTGTGTAAAAAAGAAGTATAGTGAATCTCAATTTATGATAAGTTGATTTGAGAAACACACACCTGGTATTTAGATCAAAATGCTCCCATGCATGTTACCACTTCACGAATCAAAGTACACTATTAGTGCACTTATTATACAAGACCCCTACTTTCTTGAGTGATATCTTCCAACTTGAGGTAGCCACATCTCAGTGTCCGTTTTAGGAGCCGAGGAGCTTGATAGCTATGCATTTAGATTAGAATTTTGTCCTCATATGTTATCCACTCCTTGTAATCTTTAGTTTTTAACAAACATAATATAGTCTTCTAAAACTTCCTAAAATGTTTGGTCTTATCTCAGCATATTTTGAGAGAAATTGTGCCAGGAGTGAACAACGGTCATTGGGAGTGTGTCTGGTTGAGGCAACGAGTATTGAGTATTGAAGGCAATTTTTGTCTCAATTAATGCAAGGATTCTAAGTGAGATACTTTGTATTATCAATCTCCTATAGTTTTGTTTGAGTGAGCAAATGATATGGGGCTGATTCCATGGGAACTTAGAGAAACATTGAATTGCGTGAAGAGTGGTATTCGTGAGTATACCTATAAATCCATGCATGTTTCAAGCTGCAAATTAAAGGTTTAAAGTTTTCCCATCAAGTGTGATAGGTGATTTATTGTTGTATAAGAGGCATATTCAAATCCAAATTCAATGCACATGTTTTCATGTTGTGCACTTTTTGTTATTAGGATCTTTCTCCCGAGCACACAGAGGTTATGGATCCAAAAAACACATAGAAAAATAGACATGCTAGGAGACGAGACACAATCTCCCCCCATGCACTGAGTTTCAATAGTCCATAGAGTGCATGTATTTATAGGAATTTTTTATTATCATGAGAGCGGCTTCAAAAAGCATGGGTGAAAGTAAAAGCTGGTAACTTTTGTAGAAAGCCTTTGCTTTCAATATCTGAAATTGCAATCTAAAATGACCCTTATTCTAACCACTACTTCTCTAAATATTTCTAACAATAGAACCCTCTACATGGGTTTATTTACAAAATAAATAAATTATAAGTCAAATTATTGATGTCCACCCTAAATTTGGATTATTGATGTCCACCATTTCACACCTTTCACACACTCACGAACCTTCAGGTGCTATATCAAAAACACCAAAACACATTAATACATCAATAAATTAACACTCCAACAATGCCATGTTCAACACATTCCATAATTTATAACATGCCCCTCAGTTGAAAAATCAACTGACCTCACTTGATAAAATAAAAATAAACATGGATGGCAAGTCACATGTTCCATCACTGAACGAAAATAACCATGTTCCATGTAAAAACACATGCATGGAAATGTTCATGGAGGAATTATATTAATGTGTTTATGTATGATATGCAAAAATTAAGTGGTCATAATGGGATGTTAATTATGTTTTATGTATCCATTCAAATTCTTCAATAGAGTGATTTTTGTACTTAACTAAATATAAAAGAAATTGAGTACCTGTGTGTGTAGTAGTGACATGAGCAATTATTTTCTCATGAACCAAGATTTCAGATTGTTCTTCAATAAAAGGAGGTTCATCAAGAAGTGGAGTGAGTGGTAAAGTTCCTTTAAAGGGTTTAAGTAAACTAATATGAAAAGAGTTATGTATATTGCAATGAGATGGTATATCTAATCTAAATGAGTTATTATTAACTTTTAAATAATGCGAGAAAGTCCATAATAGCATGGTACAAGTTTGGTTTTAGGATTCTCTAAAATACTTTTGAGACCTCTTTTAATTATACGCAACCACACAAGATGATTTTACCTAAATTCCTTGGCTAATCATTTTCTATTGATATTACATATGTATCACTCTTGAATTTCCCTAATCTGGTCATGAACATCGTGAAGTATAGGCTTGGGCAATAGAATCAGCCATCGGAACATCAGTTTGGCTGAGTGACATGGGAGTGGTAAGTTTTTTGCCATAAACAATTTCAAAAGGTGCATGACTAGTATTGGTGTGTGTCGTGTTATTGTAAGCAAATTGAAGCAATGGCCACTTTTCATCCCAGTTACTAGGATTATCTAATGAATAACAATGTAGTAAACAAAGAACAGTACTCTTTGTAGCCTCACTTTGTCCATTGCTTTTGAGATGAAATGTAGAGCGAAAATCTATTTTGTTGGGAAAGATGGATGGACACCTCAAAAAATAAGTTGGTACTGCTAATCCCTGCTTTGTACCAGCCTACTTTAATTTAGAGTTGCATATAGGCCCTTTTAGTTTTCCAATGATACTAAATAAGTGCCTATGTACTTATGAAATGATGCTTCAACCACTTTGATCAAAATAGATAAGTTTGCAACTAGCTTATGATGAAAAAGTTGCTATTTTGGTCTTGATCCCTACTAGACATTTTTCTTAGTACTCACGGTACAGTAGCAATTACAAGAAATTCCTTCTAAGGGTATCTATTTAGCTTAGAGAACTAATAATTCCAAGTGGAATCACTTAAAAAGATAGATTATACTCTAAGCAATGACTTTAGCAAGTAGAAGCTTACCCTTGACTTTTTAGGAACTCTGTAGAGAATGAACAGTAACCACTCGAGACGATTTTCTTCCAATTGGCTAACTAAAATTTCTTCAAACTTTGATAGCTTGTAATAAATTTTGAGCATGTTCAAATGCACTATACGACATTGAAAAGGGTGGAGAGATGGGTGAGATATGAGGAAGACAGGTTTAGTGTTTTGAGTGACAATGATAGAGATGAATGTAGATGCAATCATCAAAGTATTATTATGTAACAATGTTGTACATGATCATTGGCATGAATATGATGCCCAATGATAGTGATAAGAGTAGGCTATAGTGTGAGCCTCTCAATTACATCAAATGGTCAACACGAATCTCAGTAATGGGGCAGATAAGGCCGTGAGATTTCTTTCTACTTTTACAATGACTCTCTTCAAATTTGAATTTTGAAATTCAAATAAACTTGCACCTAAAAGTTCTTCCTCAATACAAGAAGATATTCCCTCAAGGAAACTCGGACCATAAATTTGTCCTAGCTCCACCAGTTTAGTGGCAATTATAAGGTTGTTCTAAGTCAAATGAATTCTACAAAAGTTAATGGCGAAAACCATGAGCAATGGTTCATGTGATTCTTCATCTAATTGCAAATAGCTTCTTCCTTGCTTAGCCAAGTGTGAAGGCTCGGCATTTGCACAAATAGCTGCCTCTCAAGCCAAACATCTTGGCTTGGTCTTCTTCATCAGTGCTCTTGAATGTCTTGCAGACCAATCATAGCTTCAAACCTGCAAAGTTTAATACCATCAAGTGCCTTTGTCAATAGATTTGCACATTGCATATTAGTGGATACATATGCCAACTGAATTTTCTTGCTCAGTAGCTTCTCTCTCACATAATGATAGTGAACCTCTATATGCTTTGTCCGAGAATGATAGATAGAATTTGATGTAAGATGTAAAGAGCTAGTATTGTCACCAAAAATCATTTCCATGCTTTGAATTCTTCTAGGTTGATGATGTCCTCATCATTTGATTTGATGTCTAAAATCAGGTTTGGCTCCTCCTTGGTGAGGCTTGGAAACTCCTCTTCCAAGTCATAAGGCAACTTTATTTTCCTACATTCACTTTCAAACCAAGAGTCATTCTCATCAAACACAACATCTCTACTGACAATAAAACCTTTGTTGGATGGATTATAGAACCTATATCCTTTCTAATTTAAATCATACCCTATGAAGATGCACTTTTTGCCTTAGGGTCATGCTTACATCTGATTTGAGATCGGATATGCACATAAGCAACACATCCAAAGATCCTGCGATGATCAAGTGATGACTTTCTACCATGCCATGCTTCATTTGGGGTCATCCCATCAAGTGATTTGGATGGCAAGATGTTAACAAGATAAGTGGCAGTCGATACACTTTCTACCCACACATAATTTGGTAAGTTTTTATCATTTAGCATTGACCTAGTTGTTTCAACAATCAACCTATTTCTCCTCTCCGCCATCCCATTTTGCTCAGGGGTATGCCTTTTTGTAATTTCCCTTTGGATTCCTCTATCATGCAAGAATTCATGAAAATCATTTGAGAAGTACTCACCTACTCCATCTGACCTTAGTCTCTTTAGGCTTCTTCCTGTTTGGTTTTCCACAAGTGCAAGATACTTCTTAACGCTATTGAACACTGTACTTCATAAAATATAAGATAGTACACCTACTCAAATCATCAATGAAAGATACATAATATCTTGATCCAAAAATTGAGGGATCCTTACTTGGTCCCCACACATCTGTGTGGACAAGTTCTAAGTAATCTTGATGCATGTAGCCTTTCTCTAAGAAGGATAACCTGTGAGATTTTCCAAACTAACAAGCACCACGTTTATAGATCATGTGTTGCTTGGATACATTGGGTATCCCAAGCACACATTGATCTCTACAAATTTTCTTTAAGGTTCTCTAACCAATATGCCCTAATCTTTTATGACAATTCTCAAGCTCTGACAATGTTTGATCTTTGTAATTATAAAGTACAATATTCCTTGTATCTTCAACTTTAAATGTTAATAATCTACCTGTCTTTTCTCCTTTGAAAATTCTCTTGAATCCATGGTGGGGATCCTCCACAAATGCTCCATATTTTTTGAACCTAGCCAGCAAACCCTTTTCACAATCTGTCCAACACTCATCAAGTTCTTGGTAAGTAGGTACATATAGAACCCTACTCAACATATTTCTATTCCCATCAGAGGTTTTAACATTTCCTACCTTGACCACTGAATGCTTGGTCTCATCACCTGTTTGCACTTTGTGCTTTCCCTTAGGTTTCTCAAGGTCAGAGAGAAGAGCCACATTGCCTACCACATGGTTTGAACATCCTGAGTCAATTACAAGAGATGGTCATCAATCATACCTTGCTTTGAAGTCATGTTCATAATCAGAAGAGAATCCTCTTGATCCTCTATATAGTTGTTGTAGTCTTTCCTTGATTTGTAGCCTCCTTGGTAGTTGTTATTGTAATTGTTGTTGTAGTTGTTACTATAGCCTTGATGATGGTTGAACCTTCCTCTTGATTGTGTGTAGCCACCTCTTTGGAAACCTCTACCTCTCTGATTCTTGAAGTTCCTGTAAAACTCATATGTGGTGTGATTTGATAAACCACAAATATTACATGGGGTAGAGTTGAAGGATCTCCCCCTATCTTGTTTACCTCGTGTGCCCCTACCTCTTGAGTTCCTACCTCTACTTGCATAATTGGCTTGACAAGTACTACCTCCATCTTCACTCTTTTTATTTTTCCTCTCTCTTTAGACTTGCCTTTATCTCTGAATAGGGTAGAAGAGTTGTTACCTCTTGATGAATCTCCATTTTTGTTAAGCTTGAGTTCATGGATAAAGAGTTTTCCCATGAGTATGGTAAGATCTGGAATCTGCATGTGCATGTATAAGTCCATGGTAGTTATGAAGCTTTCCCATTTGTCATCTGCCTTGATACCATTGATTACTTGTCTCACAATATGATCCTCTTCAATCTCATGTCCTATGCTTGCCAATTGGTAAGCCACATCCTTGACTTTGGTCACATATTTTGAAACACTTTGCTTGGGTTTCTTCCTTTGACTGGTAAACTCAATCCACAATTGGTTCTTTCTAGCCCTTGTGTTGGAAGAAAAATATGAAGACAATGTATCCCAAGTCTCTTGGGATGTCTTACAGTTCCTAATGTGTGGAAGAAGGAAATCACAAATAGAGTTAAGTAAGTATGATCTTGCTAATGCATCTTTGGCACACCATGAGTTGAGTCTTTCAAGCTCCTCTCTTGTGGGTTGTCCTTTGCTTTTGAAAATGGGCATCTCCTCATCTCTTGATATGTATCCATAGAGACTCCCTCCTTGCAAGTATGTCTTCATCCTCAAGGACCATGCTTAATAGTTGTTCCTATCCAATTTATCAATAAAAGAAGGAAAACCATCTTTTATTTTACCTCAGGTTGCTCTGATACCACTGTTGGGAAAGATGGATGGACACCTCAAGAAATGAGTTGGTATTGCTAACTCCTGCTTTGTACCAGCCCTATTTTAATTCACAATTGAGTTGTAGGACCTTTTAGCTTACCAATGACACTAAATAAGTGCCTATGTACTTTGGAGATGATGCTTCAACCACTTTGATCAAAACAGAGAAGTCTGCAACTATCTTATGACCAAAAAGATGCTTTTTTTGTCTTGATACCTATTGGAAGTTTTGCTGAGTACTAACAGTACAGTAGAAATTAGAAAAATTCCTTATGAGGGTATCTAATTAGCTTAGAGAGCTAATGATTCCAAGTGGAATCACTTAAAATTATACTCTACTTAAGACCATCTCTCATGCTTCCTCTATCCGAACAAGAGGAATTTCTTCATTATGGGCCCCCATGTTATGCGATTAAGCTACAACTAGTTTCATGTGAAGAGGTCGCAATCAACACTTTATTTTTGTATGTCCAAGTTTACCAAAATTCCAGTAGGTGATACATGGTCGCTTCTCTTGGGGATCCACTGTTGAAGTTTGGAGGGTAGGTTGTTCGATAGGTTGGAGAGTTGAAGCAACATGTTGAGTTGATTAATTGGATTGTGGAAGAGGAAGAAAACTAGAGTAAGATGGGCCATTAAAATTACGCTTCATAGGAAATGTGGGTTTAACAAAAAGTGGTCGTTGATGTGGTTGTTGTAGATGGATCAACTTTGTTATGGACTCAAATTCCTTCTTTGCATCATAGGAAAAAGAGATATCCTTGTTGAGAGTTGAAGGTCGTAGGGTGTGAAGCTTAGCTTGGATTCCCACCTCCAAACCATCTTTGTATTTCCATTGCAAGCTATCCCCTAGTACATCTTCAACCATTCAACCATTCAACCAATAGTAAATTTTGCTAGAGCCGCTCCGTGTAGGTAGTGAACGTGTCATTCTCGTTCGATGTAAAGGTTGTCCATGCACACCAAACATGTCGATGATATTGAGGAGGAAGAAAAGAATCCTTCACTTTATCTTGGAAAGCCTTCCAAGTTGTTTGAAGATTTGTACTATGGTGCACGACATTCCACTAGAGCTAAGCTTTTCCTACTAAATAATTAGTGGCAAATTTGACTTTTTCACTTTCAGCATATGTTTCATAAGTATAAAAATCATCAAACTGTGACAACCATGGAAGAACTAAAGGGCCATCCTTATGGCCATCAAACCATAGAAACACGTGATTCTTAACACCAATCTTGGAATGCATACCATCTGATTGGGCAGAGACAATAGTTTTGACCACCCTTGTAAAGTTGTCTTTATTTGTTTGCATCTTGTGGAGTACTTTTTTGCGTTTTTGGATCTCATTTTGAGCGCCTCAAAGTTTGTGCCATAGGAGCTTGAGCTCTTGCTCGAGTGGTACCTGAGGTAGAGGTGACGCACCAAAATCCTTGATGGTGTTCATAGGTTCCATGAGTATGTAGAGAACAAAACCCTCTTTCTAGATATCTTAAAACAATTATTGAGATTGCTTGAATTAAAATGTCAAAGGAAAGGTTGTTCTTGGGAATTGAAAAAATAAGAAAGAGATGAAAGTTGTGTTAAATATAGGAAAAGAAAACTAGAGTGACAACACAAAGAGATAGTGTAGTGGTAAAACACTTCCCTTGTGTGAGTGAGGTTGTGGGTTCAAATCTTCCCATCTTGGTGAATATGAAACTCCTTATTGCCACTCATAAATTAAAATTGGTTCGTGCATAGCCAACAGCTGCCAATGGTCACCATGGGAGTCCTGGGTGCCAAAGATGCCAAAGTAATGCCTTAGTTATGCCTTAAGTTGTGCCTAAGTTCTATGTCTTAGTTGATGCCTTGGAGTAAGATGAAGGATTAAACATAGGTGTAAATGTAGGCTCTAGTTCTGAGCTCTGATACCACTATTATCACGATCTTTCTCACGTGCACATAAGGGTTATGGATGCAAAAAATGCCCAAAAAATAGACACGCCAGGAGACGAGACAGAACATAGTATTGGGTACCGTTTCCCCCCCCTCCCCCATGCACGCTGTTTCGACAGTCCACAGAGTGCATGTATTTATAATCTATATATATATATATATATATATATATATATATATATATATATATATATATATATATATATATATATATATATATACAACAAGTCGGAGGGAAATCGTACTATAGCTTGACCTGGTGATCGTATTTCACACTATGGCACACGAGATAGAGGTGAGTGATCAACATCTCTCTCGGGTGACCAACTTGGCACGGAAATACCAGCATGGGTTGGACAGAACAGGTGGGATATTTTGGATATTTTGAAGCGAACAATTTCGAGAGTAGGGTGGTAAATAATTCATGATCACTTGGGTTAGTGATTCTATCATGATCACATACTTCTTATCATTGCGAAAAGGATCAATCAAGGGTTTTGGGAAAGTTTCATTCCGTAGGAACTTAGAGAAACATTCAATTGAGATTCTACCATACTCACGTACTTCGTATCATTGCGAAAAGGATCAATCAAGGGTTTTGGGAAAGTGTCATTCCGTAGTAACTTAGACAAACAGTGGTATGTGTGACTATATCTATGAAGCCATGATGTTTCAAGTTGCATATTGAATGTTTGAAGTGCTCCCATAAAGTGTGATAGGTGACTTACTGATATATATATATATATATATATATATATATATATATATATATATATATATATATATATATATATATATATATATATATATATATATATATATATATATATATATGAAGGGTACTCAAACCAAGTTGAATGCACAACTTTTCATAACATGTGCCTTTCTTTTTCATGTTGCTACTGTCAAAATGCGCGTAGTCCATAAGGTCGTAAGGTTGCAGCTTGATTTCCAATATTACATACATACATACATGCATACATACATACCTACATACAGACATATATACATACATATATACTTACCTACATATATACATACATATATACTTACTTACTTGTTTCAAGTGGAATGTGTTTTTATTGGAAGCAACTTTTTATTTTGAAACGGGTAAAAAACGGCTTTGGAGGTGGTTTCATACTTAGCCAATGCAACATTGATCATGGCGTGCATGCCTTATTTGATTACATTCTTACGTGCCTTATATGAATTCTTGTTTTAGCTCCATAATTAAGGGAAACAATCCCAATTGTTTCCTCACTATAAGGCATGGGCATCATATATGACATTATGTACATACATACATACATATATATAGTTGATCTACATATGATTCATTTATGGCTAGGCATTATACTTATATGAGCATTGTGATTGAAGAACCCGCATGTTTTGAAGAAGCTAACTCATGAAAGCAATGGAAAGAAGCTATGCAGGATGACATTAAGACTTTGGAGGAGAATAACACTTGGACTCTTGTATCAAGGAAGAAAGATATGAAGGCCATTTTAAACAACTCGGTTTATAAAGTAAATAAATATTTAGATGCAAGTATTGCTAGATATAAAGCTAGGCTTGTAGAAAACATGACTTCTGAGTTTATGTGGCTCAACAAGCTAATGTTTGAGTTAAACTTGCAAATCAATTTATTTCCAATGGTGTGTGAAAATATGAGTAGTGTGTACCTATCTATCGATTCGAGGGTCCATGCTAGAAGAGAACACATAGAGGTACACTATCATTACATCAGAGAGAAGGGGCTGACTAAAGAAGTTCACGGATAACATATAAGTACCAAGGACCAATATGATTACGTGTTCACCAAAGATTTGGACTCAATGATGTAAGTAAAGCTCAAGATTTGCTTTGCATTATTAAACCTAGGATGAAGCATTGAAGCTTGAAGCTTGAGGGAGAGTGTTGAGATACAAGCTTCAACCTTAGTCTAATTAAGGCCATCAAATGGATGCCAATTGGAGCCTCATAAAGCAAGCATTCAAGCACGCAAAATGTCAAATCAATAATTAAATTCTAATCTTTTGCTCAATAGCCAAAATTTAAAAGATACTACGGTGTCATTGATTGCCTATAATCAAGAAAACGTAATTGATAAATTATTAGGAATTTGTTCATCTCTATATGTACGCACACTGAGCTTAGAGCTAGAGATATCCGGTGTATCTGAGTGCTCCTAGATAGATTGGAAGAAAGTTAGTAGGCCCTTGAGATAAGCTAGCCCTCTATTTGGCTCACATACTTCCTAGGCTTCGAAGTTTTTTATACAGAGATAGGGATATTTCTCACACAATGAAAATACATTAGAGACATGCTCTCTAAATTCAAAATGAAGACTACAAAGGGTGCAAGTACTCTAACGGAAGTAAATCTTAAATAGAGTGCTCATGAAGAAGAGTTAATTGATGATGTAATTAGCTGTCAAATCTAGCTGGAAACTAAAATTATGCTACACTAACTAGAATGATATCTGCTATGGAGTAAGTGTATTGAGTAAATTCTTGCATAGTCCAAGGAAACCTCACATGGAAGAAGCAAAGAGGATCCTAAAGTATTTGAAGGGCACAATCAATGAAGGACTCTATTATCCATACACATTTGATATAGATGCAAAACTCTTCTGTGATGCAGATTAGCGAGGTGGGCTCAAAAGATGATAGAAGAAGTACCTCTGGATATCTTACTTTTGCATGTAAAGATGCTAATCTTATGGTCTTCAAAGAAGCAACCCATATTTGCTCTTTCATCAACAGAAGTTGAGTAAAGAGGTCTTGCAAATGCTATACAAGAAGATATGTGGATTAAGACTCTATATTTTGATTTAGGGTTTAAGACTTTCACTCCAGATATATTTGGAGATAATATTAGTTCTTTACATCTTGCTGCTACCCAATCTTGCATGCAAGGACTTAACATATAGAAGTTCATTATCATTATGTAGGAGAAAAGATTATGAGCAAAGAGATTCAAATCTCGTATGTATCAACTCATCAACAATGTGCAGATATGATGATAAAAGCATTTGATGGGAGCAATTTAAATAGATTCTAATGAATAATTGGATTGTAGGAAATCTTGAATGATTAAATTCTAAAGCCTCTTAGGATTGAGAGGGAGCTATTGGTCCTCTAACCTGTTACATCAAAGCACATATTGTAATTCCCAAATTCATGCAAGAATTCTCATGCAAAAGGTCGATAAAGTGGGTCAATGTTGTGCGATCATAGTAAGCATAAATCAAACGTCCTTAAAACACGTGTTAAGTTATCATTATAGAGAGCAAATTGCACACTAAAAATCAACAAGTTTCATTAAAGTTCCACGTCAGTGGTTTAAGCAGGCTCATCTTAGAAAATTGTGCAAAGGCATGATTAGCCACAGAAAAAGAAAATACTTTAACTCAAAAATCATAATAGGATTCCAGTATCTTCAGCGAAAAGGCAATAAGCGTAGATCAAAGAAAACGATAATAGTGATATTTGTATAGAAAAGCATGATTTCATTGGTGGAGGACAAAACTTAGAAGCTCCAAATGCGGCTGCTAGACTGAAAGGTTACAAAAACAAGGTATGTACAAAAATTTGGAGATAAACCTTTGATTTGGTGCGACCTCTTAAATTAATGCATCACTCCTTTGAAAGGTACTTTATCCGCTCTATGTCTCCGTGGATGCACAGCTACAGCATAATAGTTGGTCTGTCCTTCTTTAACTCCCTATCCCCTTCGATCACATGCACGCTTCTGTTGCCTTGTCCTCTGCAATTGTACTATGTACCAAATCCTTCTCTCTTCTACGCAGAATGGTAGTCCCTTTGTTTACACCCTTGAAGGTAGAAATGAATCGAATCTCCCTCAAATTGCATGTCCTCCTGCTGGTTCTCTAACGGTTGATTATCAGCATAATATCATCCTTCTGTTCGCTCTCCATGACTATCACCAGCAGCCTCCATTCCTTCCTTTGAAGTTTGAACTTTCATCTTCCAGCGCAACAAACAAGACTTCTATGATCGAGCCTCTCTTTCCTCAATGAAACTTCGAACCTCATCAAATTCTTTAGTCATGCCTTGTGAGAGAGTTTCCGACCTTTGGTACCCAATAAAGAGCCTGAAGTCCCATTTCAAAATCTGTGCATCACGGTAGGGTATATTCTTCTATCTCCTTAGTAGCTGTTTTTGTAGCATAGGTTTTTCCAGGCACGGAGAATCCTCTCTGTGGAGAATAGAAAAGTAAAGATGATGCAAACCGAGGCCCAAGCACACCGCGATGATTGACTGATCATGTGCTAAGAAGAAGGTACGAATGTCGCGGGTTTGCTCAGCCTTCCATGTTACAATGTTGGAGACTTGACGGCCCATACTTGCCATAGATCCCCTCTTTTTTGGAAAGATGATGAATCCCCCAAAAAACTCTCCGCCTGCCTACTTGCCTCTCTCTTCGTCGATGGCAAGTTTCCTTTTTCAACATCACTACCACCTTTGTTTAAAGCCATCTCATTCCTCTTCAAGGTTCTACCCTAGACTTCCCTTCTGTGCTAAGGTCATGTCGTCATGTATTTGAGTAAATATCATACTGCCTAATCATATATACAAAACATTCAAAGCGATCAACAAAGCCAAAATGAATAAATGCACATAGCACCAAAGTCAATGTAACACAAAAAGTCCTCATTGTCATGTGACACAGAAATAATATTGCAGAGGAGTTTTTTGTAATTAACATCAATGGGATCTTCGTCCTCATCTTCTCCAATAGATCCGATAAGCTTGACTGCAAATGAGAAGTGAAAAGGTTACGACATCCACCCTCTCGAAACCTCTGTGGCCTCCGGACACACCACCACCAAACTTTGTATTTGCATTTGCAAGTCAAGTAGGATGAGAAAAATCAAGTGCATGGGTATAAAAACCACTTGTGCCTATGCATGACCGTGTAGTGAGCCCTATTCATGCATACTCTTAAATGCATCAAAAAAATAATGGTACAATAAGAGAGGTAATTAGCATTCCATGATGAGGGTTCTCACTCATTCTAAAGCTCAGATTTTCTAATTGTATTTACAATTTATTTAGTGTGCAATTGGGCGTGCACCTATCAATTTGAAAGCACGTGCATTTACATTTTCAAACATTCATACTCTAGGTGCATGTATTTATGATCATGGTGCAAGTATGAAAATGGGTTTCATGATTTTTTCTAAAACAATCTCTCCACTCATAGCCTTCATTCCCAATTACAATCACTCTTTATCTCACTCAACTCCTCTCACTTTCACTCAAGGTTCAACATGCTTTCATTTATAATATTTACAAATATCTCTCATGTGCAAATGAACATGCATCTAGGGGATTTAAAAACATGTGCTCTTTTTAACTTAAAATATGCATACTTTAGGTGCAATGCAACTCAAAGATGGTGCAAGAAATCAAGGTTCAAAGAGAAAAACTAATGAAAAAGACTTTTACAGCTTTGTTCTTTGGTCATTATCTCCATTGTCTTCACTTGATCATTCCCTGCACTCATAAAACTAATCACAAGATAATAAGCATTAAATCCGAATAGCCATATATACACATGCAATCCATGAAAGAACTTCACGAAAATCTATCTGTAGTAAAACATGAGCTAGGAACTCGAAAGTAGTTACCTTTTGTATGATCCAATGAAATTCAAGATCTTCAATTGGTTTCCAATCATCTACACCTATACTCAAAAACTCATAAAAGATATCAAAAACATCATATTCAATAGAATTATTTGAGAAATTCTCATTTATTTAAATATTAGGTGCATCTATTTGATTTGAATTAAATTCAAAATTTTCATCCAACATACATTCACTTTGTGAAGACAATTCATCTAACTCTTCACACTCAAAATCATGCAAACCCAAACTGGCATACATCAAACCAATAAAATCATCTTGAGCTATAAGATTTTCATGCATTCCCATTGAAAATAGCTCTCCACAGTCAATCAAACTCAAACATTCATCATATTCATCATCATTACACACTTGTTCACATATATTCAACTCTTCATCATGCAAACGATTATGCTTGGGAGAAAATTCATCATGACTTCCATTCTCCTCTAAATCAACCTCATCCCCTCCTACTTCTCGAGGAGTACTATTGAGAATAACCTCAACTCCTGAAGAGTTAGTGACCAATGCCCCATCTTCCTCATCCCGAGAAGCCTTGATATCTGCTTCACTGACTGCTTCAAAACTCAAATCACTCAAGTGTTTGACATATCTTATGATTGGATCATCATATGATTCACTTGCATCTTTTGCCCAAACATCCTCTTGCTCTTCAATCAACTCAACGTCTTTCACTTTTTCATCATTTCCATCAATTTGATGCATGCACACCAAAATTACATCATCAAACTCACTTTCTAGTTTTTCATCATCTTCACTAGTCTCATCATGACATATCTCTTCATCTCTAGAAATGAAAATGATTTCTTCATGCAAGTCCTCACTCAAGTCCTCTCTTATCTTCTCATCCTCGACTCTTGTATACTCTAAATCCACTCTAGATTGGTGGGATTGATTAAGGGACACAAAGTTACGTCCATGTTCATTTTCATCCTTCACAATCTCATTCACACAAACTAGAGGTCTTGGAGTAGGAATTGGTAAAGTATGAGTATCCTCAATTCTATCTTGCACTACATGTGACCTCCATCTCTTGCATCTCAAGAGCATCGATACGGCCTTTTGCACTCTACTCCATTCTCTGGTCAATCCTAATGGCTCGGTCAAGTCTTCCAACATGTCACCTAGCTCTAAGGCAAAATCAGGGTCTACACTCTTAATGAAGAGCCCTACTTTCTCGTGTTCTAAAGCATCTTGATCATGATGGCTCATTTGGTCAAATCCCTCTTCGAATTCTCGATGTAGCTCGGTCACCTCAAGACCTTTATTTGGAGTAGCCAGCCACTCTCTAAATTCATGGCTTGCGGGCATCACTAAGTCCTCTAACTAATACCCTTCTCTAATCAAATTTTTAAATTCATTCCATGTATGGGATCGCTCTTGAAGAGTATAAATGCTAGGTTTGACACCGAGCATTACAATCCTTGCAAATTCACTAAGCTTCATAGAAGCACTCACACCATAGAGGTCCATTTTAGTATCATAGATTTGCAAGAATTTAGTTACATCTCGGCCATCAAAGAATCCATAATCTTTTGAAATTGCCTCTAGGGCTCTCATCACTCCATCACTATTTGTGGCAATCCTCTGAAATTCAACCAACACGTGAAGTAAGGTGCTCAAGGTTTTCGGATCTAAACCTAAGGCCTCCATCATGGTCAAATCTCGATCAAATACTCAAAGTCTCAATTAAAGTCAATAATCAAACTCTGAACCTCGAGTCTCACTTTAGTGGTCAAATGAAGGTCATCTCAATATCAATCTCAAAGTCAGCTCAAAGTACAATCAAAGTACAAATCAATTCCCCTATGCATTTCACGTCGGGTTCACGTATGTCATCCGGGTTCTTGCGCACTTAGGGGTGCACACAGAGTGCCAAGAAAGTGACCTTGTTCAACTAAATAAGCGATAGGCATGAAAGAACTTCAATAGAAAACATATCACATACCTTCTAAGAGTTTTATCATTTCCAACAACTAAGTAAAAGTTTTATTTTATTTAATGAACAACAATCATCAAAACGTCATGTTGATGAAAGTTTGAAAAAAAAATTGGTCCCAAGCATCTTAAACTTGATTCCAACACATGCTTAACATTTTCTTAATGGAAGCCCAAATTGAATCTCATTGACTTCTACTTGTTCATATCCATTTTTAGACTCATAAGTGTCTACAGTATTCAAGATGGTCCTAGAGATCAGAGTGATTTCGGTTTAGTGACCTCAGATTTGTGCATTCTTTACAATTAAGAAACTCGTTGGAATTTAGAACAGAACACACATTTAATGCAGCATTGTTATCATCACAAACGTACAATGAAATGACCTATCATTCATGGAGATTCAAGAAGAGATGAGGCATCGACAAATGTCATATACGTGCGTGAGAAAATTCATTTCACATGCCCTACAACGGAAGACACGAAAGAAATGGAAATCCATGTTTGAAAATAGCATAATATACCTTAATAAAAATTAACACACACACACAAATATATATATATATATATATATATATATATATATATATATATATATATATATATATATATATATATATATATATATATATATATATATATATGTGTGTGTGTGTGTACGTTGTTGATCATGCAAACCTATAGTTTAAAATAATCGTTCTACTGTGGCTTACAACACTATGCATGAATTTGCTAAAAACTAGATGTATGCGCGCCAACATTTATGTTTGGAAATAAGTAGGTTTAAAGTCAAGTAGTTTATGGTTTAAATCAAATCAATTTTTTGAGCCTCTGACCTGTTACATCAAAGCACATATTGCAATTACCAAAGTCATGCAAGAATTATCATGCAAAATGTCGATAAAGTGGCTCAATGTTGTGCAATCATAGTAAGCATAAATCAAACCTCCTTTGAACACGTGTTAGAGAGCAAGGCCCACACTGAAAATCAACAAGTTTCATTAAAGTTCCACGTCAGTGGTTTAAGCAGGCTCATCTCAAAAAATTATGCAAAGGCATGATTAGCCATAGAAAAAGAAAATACTTTAAGTCAAAAATCATAACAAGATTCTAGTATCTTCAGCGAAAATGCAATAAGCGTAGATCAAAGAAAACGGTAATAGTGATATTTGCATAGAAAAGCATGATTTCATTGGTGCAGGACAGAACTTAGAAGCTCCAAATGCGGCTGCTAAACTGAAAGGTTACAGAAGCAAGGTATGTATGAAAATTCGGAGATAAACCTTTGATTTGGTGGGAACTGTTAAATTAATGCATCGCTCCTCTGAAAGGTACTTTATCCACTCTATGTCTCCGTGGATGCACAGCTACAGCACAATAGTTGGTCCATCCTTCTTTAACTCCCTATCCCCTTCGATCGCATGCACGGTTCTGTTGCTTTGTCTTCTACAACTGTACTATGTACCGAATCCTCCTCTCTTCTGCGTAGAATGGTAGTCCCTTTGTTTACACCCTTGAAGGAAGAAATGAATCGAATCTCCCTCAAATAGCATGTCCTCCTATTGGTCCTATAACGGCTGATTATTAGCATAATGTCATCCTTCTGTTCGCTCTCCATGACGGTCAACAGCAGCCTCCACTCCTTGCTTTGTAGTTTGAACGTTCATCTTCCAGTGCAACAAACAAGACTTCTCTGATCGAGCCTCTCTTTCCTCAATGAAACTTCGAACCTCATCGAATTCTTTAGTCATGCCTTCTGAGAGAGCTTTCGTCCTTCGCTACCCAATAAACAACCCGAAGTCCCATTTCAAAATCTATCCATCACGGTAGGGTATATTCTTCTTTCTCCTTAGTAACTATTGCTATAGCATAGGCTTTTCCAGGCACGGAGAATCCTTTCTGTGGAGAATAGAAAAGTAAAGATGATGTGAACCGAGGCCCAAGCACACCGTGATGATTGACATTGATCATGTGCTGAGAAGAAGGTACGAATGTCGGGGGTTTTGCTCAACCTTCCGTGTTACAATGCTAGAGGCATGATGGCCCATACTTACCACAACTCCCCTCTTTTTTGGAAAGATGATGAATCCCCCAAAAAATAGTCCCCCTGCCCACTTGCCTCTGTCTTCCTCGATGGCAAGTTTCCTTTTTCATCATCTCTTCCGCCTCTATTTAAAGCCATCTCATTCCTCTTCAAAATTCTACCCTAGACTTCCCTTTTGTGCTAAGGTCATATCGTCATGTATTTGAGTAAATATCATACTGCCTTATCATATATACAAAACATTCAAAGCGATCGACAAAGCCAAAATGACTAAATGCACATGGCACCGAAGTCAATGTAACACAAAAAGTCCTCATTGTCATGTGACACAGAAATAATATTGTAGATGAGTTTTATGTAATTAACATCAATGGGATCTTCATCCTCATCTTCTCCAATAGATTTGATAAGTTTGACTGCAAATGAGAAGTGAAAATGTTACGACAACGCATTAGGTGGGGGCAACTCTTTAGCCCATCAAAGTCATATTGATCAAAGTCAACTATAGTCAAAGTCAACCATAATCAAAGTCAAACCGATCAAAGTCAACATGTTCAAGGTCAAAGGTCAACATGGGTGAAGTCAAAGCATTCAAAGTTGGGTATAAAAGTGCACAGGTAGTGCACAATTAATTATTGACAAAGAGTAAAATTGTTGAAAGTTGGTTGTAGGTTGCATAGGTATTTCTGTAATTTCTCTATGGTTCAAAGTGTTTTAAAGTATTTTGGAAGGTTCAGGTGAACCCTCTCTTAGGTGCAGATTTGAAGAATTAAAAATGCAAAAGATAAAGGTATGTGCAGCGGCAGCATACGAAGAAGTGAAGGTATGGCCCCCCAATTAAAATTTTTGTTTTAGTCTAAACTAACTACAAGACAAAACAATGATTTGTTGGCTGCCCACTTTTAAAGATAATTTTGGGACATCAAAGTGAGCACCAAGATACTCTAGCAGTTAGGAGCGTACGTGAATCGACACTCAAATCAAGGCAAGACATTATTCTTGGAGGACTAAGAAAGGTGAGCATAGTCTAGACTAAGCAAGAGAAGTGCAAGAGACATCGAGTGTGGGACGTAGAGAAGTGAACTGCAAGGTGTGCTTGAAGAGTGACTTTGAAGTATGCAGAGAAGGTGAAGCAAGGAATATCAAGGGTTCCAAAGTCCCACTGAAGGTGCACGTCGACAGAAGTTGTCCATCCCTCCCCCTTATTGGAAGCTTGATGCAATGTGTGCACAAGGGAAGGCTTGGAGAAGGTGGAGGTCTGGTGAAGAGATCGACGGCAGATTCTAAGTACTTTGTAATCTTGTTTCATGGGCATTATTTAGTCTTTGGCATACTGCACAAAGCATTCGGCTTATGTACAAGCTTGTATTCTTCCCTTTCTAATTGATTAGAAGCTTTCGGTGTCATAAAATCTGTTGTTTTTTGTTATACTTTATGGAATATCTGGAATAAAGGTTTAATGCCTTGAGGATTTTAATGTGTTTTGTGATTTGATTTAGCAGGTGAAGATCCATGAGGGTGTTAACGAGTGAAGGAGTGTGAAAGCGTATGGATTTATTCAGATATTTAGAAGAGTATTTTTAGAGAATAAGTTAGTTTTAGAAGATAGTTATTATTAGCTATTTTTGTAAATAAAGCAAAAGCATGCTATTTTTAGTGTGGCCCTCATGCATCTTCCATCCAGGACATAATATGAATTACCTATAAATACACATGCTCTCATAGAGTTCTCCATCAGAGTATGTGGGGGGAGATTGGATCCTATCTTGTGTCGTCTCTTATCTCTTCTATTTTCTCTTCCTTTGAAGAGTACAATTTGCACAACATAGCTTCACTTATTTGGCCCTAACTTGGGCATATGACCTCTAAACTCAAAGCTTTTTCTTGCTCTAGAAAGCCTCTCTGAGGTTTGGATTCAGTTCCTATCCTCTTAAGAGTTTGGAGTTTGCTCTTTCCTTGTCAATAGTCCTCTTTCGAGTCTCGTTTTGAAGCATCGACTATTGGAACCATATTGGAATGCTATTCCGACAAAGGCTGGATCATCTTCAACACCTGCACACATCGGCAAATTACTTTTTGACCCTCCATATAAGTTTCTTGTCAATTTAAACGCATCATTGCCTTCTTTTTGCATCAAATTACATTATGGACATGCATGTTTTGCATCATACTTATAGACATCATCTATACATGATTTGCCTTGTATGGTGCATGAATTTTTCTTGCAGGGGTAGCAAAGTATTTTCTTGCAGGTTAGCAAGAAAAATCTAAAATTTTCAGGATGTGTAATCCCCTTTTTGGATTTTTTGTGGATAGATTATGCTACTGGCACCAATATCATGGAAATTGTTTGTCGGAGTTTTTCAGGTTTTCAAAATTGTGTCGTTATGCTCGCGAAATTTTTAGAAAATTTGTATGCACATGCATTCAAATATAAATTCATAGTTAGTAAGTATTGATGGAGAGTGTTAATCTCCAAAAGAATAACCTACTCTTGAATTTAGAACACCTCTATATCAAGAGTAAGTCAAAACCTTCACTAAATTAGAGGTCCAATCTCCAAATTATCAAAAATTGACAAATTCTGTGAAGAAGATGAAACACAGAAAGTCTGCTGCACAATTTCTTCTAATTGACCTATCAAACATGTAAAGTTTTCTATGAAATTTTGTATGGAGTGTCGCCTAGAGATTGCGCACCTCCTCCAAGTTAAAGTTCTTCAAAAGGTTTAGTATAACTTGAGAAATCAACTTCACAAGTTACCTATGTCTGAATCTGTACTTTTGAGAAGTCGATTTAGACACCCCTAACTTCTTAACTTCAATTTTCTCAGTACAAACCCCGTTTAAGCAAATGCTTCTAGCCACGAGTAGATTACCTTCCAACTTAAAGATTAAGTGCTTTTTTGCACAAAACTTTAAACTATGGAGTGAGAACTGACCAAAAGATTAAGATCGAAATTTGCGCTTGTTTCAGAGAACTGTGAACACTCAACACATATGAATGTTCCTACTTACAATTCTCCTAGCCTCTTTGCAATTAGACTCTGAAACTCAGGTCACAGGCTCATTAACTAACAACTTAGATATCCTCAAAAGGATTTCTCAATTGATCAAACACAGATGGAGCAGACACGAAAAGATCGGGCGCAATATTTCTTCATTAACTCAGAAAAATTACAGTTGAGTGATGAGAGGAAACTCAACTAATTTTTCACATGTCTCATGACATCTATCTTCCTCATTCTTGACTTCTATCTATTCTCACATATGCTCTCATATCACGCCTCGACATTTTCATGGTATTTATAGATAAATTTGTACAAGTCTATGACTAATCAAAGATCTAAGTGAACTATGTACATATGTGTACATTCCTCACATATTCTGAATGTGTCTTCCTTCCAAGCTTCAAGAATTGATCTCATCCTTCATTCTTTAGTCTTCAAACATTCAATTGGTGATTGATCTGCACCAACAGCTCCCCCTCAATCATCAATTGAGGTTTCTCCTTTCTTCTTTATACCTGCCATGTCTTTAAACTTCTGTAGCTTTGGTCCATCCAAGCTCTTTGTAAGCATATCAGCTATCTGATCTTTTGTTGAAGTATGTATGACTTCAATCTCCTTATCCATCACTTTCTCTCTTAGAAAGTGATACTGAATCTCAATGTGTTTGGTCCTGGCATGAAAAACAGGATTAGCAGCTAAATACAATGAACTCATGTTATCTCCATATATAATTGGTACCCCATGCACAATGTCAAAACTCTTCATCAAAGTCTTGAGCCAAATTACTTCCTTTGCAGCTTCAACCATGCCTTTATACTCTGCTTCTGTAGAAGACAAAGCAACTGTATGTTGCTTCTTGGAACACCATGAGATAAGTTTATCTCCCACATAACACATGTATCCAAAAGTTGACCTTCTATCATCTGGATTACCTGCCCAATCTGCATCACTATAAATTTTGATATTTGTATCTGAGGTAAACCCATAATACAAACCTTCATTGAGTGTACCCTTAATGTACCTCAACACTCTTTGACCTGCAATCCAATGTTCTTTCCTAGGGCAATGCATAAATTGAGACAAAACTCCAACTGCATATGATAAATCAGGTCTAGTTAAGGTAGCATAGATAAGACTACCAACCAAACTCTGATATTGTCTCATGTCCTTGAATTCTTCACCTCCAAACTTACTCAATTTGTGATTCACCTCCATTGGTGTAGGTGCTACCCTGCAATCATCCATTTTAAACTTGATTAACAAGTTCTTCAAGTACCTTTCTTGGGTCACAAATACTCCATGTTGAGTATATGTAATCTCCATGCCCAAGAAATATGACAAGTCTCCCAAATCACTAATTTTGAACTCCTTTTCCATTTGCTTCTTGAGTATTTGTATTCCTTCTTCATCTGTACCTGTAAGGATTATATCATCAACATATATGCACATGTATATGAAACCATTATCACTTGCTTTGACAAGCAAGCTACTATCTGCTTTAGACACCTGAAATCCAAGTTCCTTTAGGAACTTCACAAGTCTATAGTTCCATGCCCTTGGGGCCTGCTTCAAGCCATACAAAGCTCTCTTGAGCTTGCACACATGATCTGGATACCTTTTATCTCTGAACCCTTGAGGTTGCTCCATGAATACATCATCTGAAATATAACCATTCAAAAAAGCATTTTTCACATCAAGTTGACATAACTTCCAACCTTTACATGCAGCAATAGCAATAAGTGTCCTGATGGTTGTCATCTTTGCCACAGGACTATAAGTCTCATCATAGTCAACACCATAAGTCTGAGCAAACCCTTTGACAACAAGTCTAGCTTTGTATCTAGACACACTTCCATCTGCAAACCTTTTTGTCTTGTGGACCCACTTGCATCCAATGATTTTCTGACTATTTGGTTTTGGAACCAAATCCCATGTCTGATTTTCCAATAGTGCATCATATTCTTCTTGCATAGCTTTCTCCCATTTTTCCTTACCTTTTGCCTCTTCATATGTAGAAGGGTCTTCATCTGTATTCACCATATAAGCATAATCTTTTGTGGCCAAAAATGAAGTATCATAGCTATACCTTGTAGGTTGCCATTTATTCCTTGTAGACCTCCTAAGCTCTCCACTTCTTGAGGTTTCTGGTTCTTCATATTCAGGATCAAATCTTGGTGTTTCTTCCACTTCAACCTGCACTTCATTATTCTCTTGTTCATCAAATATTTGAACCTTTGATTTACCTTTCCTTTGGCTTACTTCTTCTTCATCACCTGTATTGATATTGATTGTACCTGCATACCAAGTGCTTTGTTCATCAAATGTAACATCTTTAGAAACCATGAATTGTTTTGTAGATGGACTCCACAATCTATAGCCCATCTGCTTATCATCATAACCAATGAAAACATATTTTTCAGCTTTAGGCTCCAACTTGTGCCTTAATTGTGATGGCACATATGCATATGCCACACATCCAAAAACTCTGCAATGATCCAAGGTAGGTCTCTTACCCCACCAAGCCTCATATGGTGTCATACCCTGCAAGGCTTTACATGGTAACCTATTGACCAAATAAGTGGCTGTATTTACAGCCTCAGCCCACAAATAATTAGGGCAATTTTTCTCCTTCATCATGGATCTTGCAAACTCAACAAGTGTTCTATTTCTCCTTTCTGCAACACCATTTTGTTGAGGAGAGTACCTGCAAGTAACTTCTCTTTTTATACCTGCATTCCATAAGTAATCACTGAACTCATTAGAGAAATACTCTCCCCCTCCATCTGACCTTAATCTTTTCAACTTATGACCTGTAATTCTTTCTGCATATGCATGATAGTGTTTAAATGTATTAAACACTTCTGACTTATCTTTGATCACATAGATAGTGATCCATCTAGTAGCATCATCAACATAAATCACATAATACCTTGACCCATTTATACTGAAATCCTTTGATGGTCCCCACACATCTGTGTGTACCAACTCAAGCTTCTCTGAGTGCATAAAACCATGCTTGGAGTAAGAGTTCTTATGAGCCTTACCTAATTGACATGCCTCACATTTGTATGTCATATGTTGACCTGCAACATTAGGCAATCCAAGCACTGAACCATTGTTAACCAT
The DNA here is from genome assembly GCA_020310875.1 of Ceratopteris richardii. Classification (NCBI taxonomy): domain Eukaryota; kingdom Viridiplantae; phylum Streptophyta; class Polypodiopsida; order Polypodiales; family Pteridaceae; genus Ceratopteris; species Ceratopteris richardii. Next base: position 68,886,843 of record CM035415.1, read on the forward strand.
ATCTTTAATACCTCTTTCATTGAAATGTCCAAGCCTCTTGTGCCAAAGATCTAACTCAGAGATCTTATGTCCTGCATATGTGAACATAGCATGACCAATATTGCCTTGAATCTTCAATGTAAATAATCTTCCTTCCTTTTTCCCTGAAACAATCTGTTTATACCCTTGGCTAGGGTCTTCCACATATACTCCATCATTAGTGAACCTTACTTCATATCCCTTTTCAACAATTTGTCCTACACTTATCAAATTCTTAGGAATTGTAGGAACATACAAGACCTTACTCAATAAGGTGCTACCATCCTTGGCCTTCACTGATCCAATTGACTTCACATTGTGTTTTGTGTTGTCACCTGTCTGAACAACATGATTAAAAACATTATTCTCCAATTCAGTCATCAAGGATATATTACCACTCAGGTGATTGCTACACCCTGAGTCAATGTAGAAAACTCTTTGATCTTCACTCTGCCTTTCACAAGTTGCATTCATTATCAATGTTGAATCCTCCTTTTGATCTGAAGCATAATTGTAGTAGGTGTTGTTATATTGTTGACTTTGGAATCCTCTACCTGCATTTCTTCCAAAGTAACTCCTTCCACCTCTACCTTTGAAATTACCTCTTTGATTTCTGCCACCTCTTCCTCTTGCATTATAATTTTGATTATATCCATTATTACTCTGAGTATTGTGCCAACAATCATTAGCTAAGTGATTTGTCTTACCACAAATCCAGCAAGCTTTGCCTCCATCCTTGTTGTTTCTGCCTCTTCCTCTACCTTTGCCACCTCCTCTTCCTCTTAGGAAGTTGGCTTGAGTAGTTGTTCCTTCATCTTCATTTGCTTGTTGTTTTCCTTTGCTATTCTTCTTCTTATCTTTTGAGTACATTGCATGACCTGCACTCTTGTCACCATCTCCTTTAACATCCTGCTCAAATGTTAGCATATGACCTAGCAATTGATTTAAATCAGGAGTGAAATGGTCAAGTGATAATTTTGTAGATAAAATGAATGGCTTCCATTTGTCATCACCTCTCAAACCTGTAAGGATTTGCCTTACCAATTTATCCTCCTCAATGTCTTCATCAACAGCTCCTAATGCATCTGCAATGTCTTTCATCCTTGTTACATAGTCTGAAATAGATTGAGAGGCCTTCTTCTTGAAGGTTGTAAACTCTGCCCATAAGGATGCCTTCCTTGACTTTGTAGTATTCTGGAAATGCTCCTCCAAAGCATTCCAAATATCAGTTGCACTTTCAAGACCTCGAATATGAGGTAACAAGTAATCATTGACTGCCATATATATAATGCTCCTAGCTTGAGCATCTTTCCTCATCCAATTTTTCAAATCTGCTAACTCTTCCCTAGTTGGAACACTAGGATCTCTGAACTATGGCTTCTCTTCTTCTCCTGTGATGTAAGCAATCAAATCTTTGCTCATAAGATGAGCTTCCATCCTCATTGACCATGCAGGATAGTTTTCCCTATCCAATTTCTCTATCTGTAGAGAATCTCCCATCTTGTGTCTACCTGTGTATTGAAATCTTCAAGCTTTATGAACAATATATGTACCTTTACTTCGAATTAGACTCCTTTTGTCCTTCTTGATGTCGTATGGTCTCCTCCTCTTGCTTTGCCTTCAAACTTTCACCTTTTAGTTCTTCAAATGTTGAATTTCTTGAATCTGCAGCAGTCGGGACCTTCCTTTCCTTGATTTGATGTCTCCTGCTCTGATACCACTGATGGAGAGTATTAATCTCCAAAAGAATAACCTACTCTTGAATTTAGAACACCTCTATATCAAGAGTAAGTCAAAACCTTCACTAAATTAGAGGTCCAATCTCCAAATTATAAAAAATTGACAAATTCTGTGAAGAAGATGAAACACAGAAAGTCTGCTGCACAATTTCTTCTAATTGACCTATCAAACATGTAAAGTTTTCTATGAAATTTTGTATGGAGTGTTGCCTAGAGATTGCGCACCTCCTCCAAGTTAAAGTTCTTCAAAAGGTTTAGTATAACTTGAGAAATCAACTTCACAAGTTACCTATGTCTGAATCTGTACTTCTGAGAAGTCGATTTAGACACCCCTAACTTCTTAACTTCAATTTTCTCAGTACAAACCCCGTTTAAGCAAATGCTTCTAGCCACGAGTAGATTACCTTCCAACTTAAAGATTAAGTGCTTTCTTGCACAAAACTTTAAACTATGGAGTGAGAACTGACCAAAAGATTAAGATCAAAATTTGCGCCTGTTTCAGAGAACTGTGAACACTCAACACATATGAATGTTCCTACTTACAATTCTCCTAGCCTCTTTGCAATTAGACTCTGAAACTCAGGTCACAGGCTCATTAACTAACAACTTAGATATCCTCAAAAGGATTTCTCAATTGATCAAACACAGATGGAGCAGACACGAAAAGATCGGGCGCAATATTTCTTCATTAACTCAGAAAAATTACAGTTGAGTGATGAGAGGAAACTCAACTAATTTTTCACATGTCTCATGACATCTATCTTCCTCATTCTTGACTTCTATCTATTCTCACATATGCTCTCATATCACGCCTCGACATTTTCATGGTATTTATAGATAAATTTGTACAAGTCTATGACTAATCAAAGATCTAAGTGAACTATGTACATATGTGTACATTCCTCACATATTCTGAATGTGTCTTCCTTCCAAGCTTCAAGAATTGATCTCATCCTTCATTCTTTAGTCTTCAAACATTCAATTGGTGATTGATTTGCACCAACAAGTATCACATCCAGATATTCATTTTCGTAGTCACTTTTGCATTGCATTTAGACTTAAACCCTGTTTATCATTCACATTCATATTAAAATCCTGTTTTCTAGTTCCATGCATGTGTTTTTACATGTAACATGCTTATGTTTGTTCAGTGATGGGACATGTGATTGGCCATCCATGTCTATTTTATTCTTATCAACTGAGCTCAGTTGCTCGAGAACTAGGGGGGATGTTATACTTTATGGAATATTTGGAATGAAGGTTTAATTTTTAATGTGTTTTGTGTTTTGACTTAGCAAGTGAAGGTCCATGAGGGTGTGAAGGAGTGTGAACGAGTGTGAACGAGTGTGAAAGCGTATGGATTTATTCAGATATTTAGAAGAGTATTTTTTGAGAATAAGTTATTTTTAGAAGATAGTTATTTTTAGCTATTTTTTTTAATAAAGCAAAAGCACGCTATTTTTAGTGTGGTCCTCATGTATCTTCCATCCAGGACATAATATGAATTACCTAAATACACATGCTCTCCTAGAGTTATCCGTCAGAGTATGTGGGGGGATTGTACCCAATCTGGTATCGTCTCTTGTCTCTGTCTATCTATAAGTATTTTTTTGTGATTTGTTTGTGCACTATCCTCTGCGTTCGTGTGTCTCCAGAATCTAGGCATCAACATTATCACTCTCCATTCTCCTACAAACACTCAAATCCCTTTCTGCACGAGAATCCCCCAATAGCATGGATTCCTTATGGTTATGATTTCTAATTTTCTTAGTCTAGGGGAAATGTTTTAAGTATGTATGAATATACATAGACACATATACACTTTTGATATGTACATGCATATACACACATATACATATATACATATATAATCTATAAATATATAAATATTTAAATATTTAAATATTTAAATATATAAATATATAAATGTATAGGTATATAAATATATAAATATATACATATACACATATATCCATATATATATATATATACATATATGTTTCTCATATGTAGGACATTCTACCAGCCAGAACTATATTACTGAAAATGATATTTATATTTCATGATATTCTTTAATGGAGATGAAAAAGATTGAATAACCAAAAATGCTCTGACACTACAAGATTACAAAATGATAATTCAAAATAAATAAGAACTAGAGTAGACAAGGGTAGAGCACGCAACTAGCCAAGAACAAGAACTAGACATTGGAGAGTTTCTTACTTTGACAAAATGAATGCATCTTTGCATACATGATTTTTCATGCGTTGTCAAGGTTGAGTATTTCCATGGTTAAATTGTCCTTATAGATGTGTTTTAAGGTAGTTTTTATAAGTAGGGTGTAAACATATTTTCTCATAGTTTTTTCCATTGTTTATGCACAATGGTGATGTTAAATTTGCAAAAATCCTAGAAAATAATGAGATATTGAGAACTCACATGAAACTTAATGAATCTCAAGGTCTTTTTGTTAGTTTCCACGACTCTCACTCATATAATATTACCTAGACCTGTAATCAGATTACCTAGATTTGACATGCAAGGTTTGTAATCACATGATATTAGCTAGATCGGTTTCTTGCAAAGAGAGAAAAGAAAGCAAAGTTATCAAATGAGAAATTAGTTTGAGTTTGACTCATCATAAATGAAGTAGTACAAGCCAAAATGTACTCACGAGTCACGGAAAATAGTAGCCACATATAATGTACCTACCAATTCTTTGAATCTTTGATATTTGTAAAAGGTTATACGTTCATCTTCACAATTTGGAATTGTTTTCAAAGCTAAAAAACATGAGGCTCGCAACATGCCAAGAGTATAGGAAGCATTTTATGTCATGAGGAAGGAGATAAGAAAGAGAGCTCACACACACACTCTCACTCTCAAGGAGAAGCACACACACAGATTAAGGCAAGGAAGAATAATCTTCTTCTTCATCTTCTTCTTCTATTACATAAAAAGGAATGCACAAGAATGACATAAAACAAGAATACGCCTACTACAATACATAAATACCAGTACATAAGGAAAAAACTAATGTCCGCATATGAGTGAGCTAGCAAGGAACAAATGTGCCATCACTCTTGGTAGATGAATCTAATAAAGCTTAATAAAGTATCCATGACATATATCAGCGTGACCACTATACATGTCATAGAAACGAAAAGTTGATATGTGTCATCTTGGATCATCACATGAAACATCATATCGTGTAATCCAAGCATCTCCCAAAACTTCTTCAACTTCTCAGCTCCAAGTGCTTTGGTGAAAGTATCAGCAACCTGCTCATCTGTTCTCACATAAACAAGATCAATATCACTTGCTAATAGCTTTTCTATGATGAAGTGATAATGTACCTCGATATGCTTTGTTCTGGCATGAAAAATAGGGTTCCGTGCTAACTATATGCTGCTAAGATTATCAAAATTGAAAGTGATAGGATTTTTCACTTCCACACCTAAATCCGTAAATAGCATCTCTAGCCATGATGCCTCACATGCTACCATTGTCGCACCTCTATACTCAGCCTCTATACTCGACAAAGCAATAGTGGGTTGCTTCTTGCTGCTCGATGTAATAGCTGCACTCCCAAGTGAGAATAGAAAGCCACTAGTAGATCTTCTATCTGGAATGCTACTAGCCCAATCTACATCGGTGTATCCATGAACCTGCAAGTATACACCGTCTTCATAAAACAATGCATAATCCAAAGTAGCACTCACATAACGTAGATTTTGCCTCAGAGCATCCAAACGTGGCTTCCTGGGAACCTGCATAAACTAACTTTCAAGTCCAATACTATATCTTAAATCAAGCCTTCTAATTGTGAGGTATATAAGACTTCCCACAATTTTCTTGTACATAGTAGCATTTTCCAATGCTTCACCTCATCTTGTATCCAACTTCAAATTCTGATCTAATGGCATAGAAATTGGTTACAATTAGCCATACCATACTTTTGTAGCATATTCAAGGCATATTTCCTTTGTGACATCCATATAACTATTTTTGTATGTATAAACTCAATGCCCAAGAAATAGCTTAGCACACCAAGATCTTTCATGTCAAATTCTTGCATAAGAAGTTGCTTTAACTCTTTAATGATTTCTTCATTATCACCACCTACAATCAAGTCATCAACATAAATAGCCACAATTATGATGCCATCATCATCCTTCCTTGCATGTAGTGAATGATCTGCATCACACATAGAAACCCCAGTGGTGGTTAAGTAATCAGCAATCCTTGCATGCCATGCATGAGGAGCTTGCTTCAACCCATACAAAGCCTTTTGCAACCTGCAAACATATTCTGGATGCTTTGAATCTTCATATCCTTGTGGATGTCCATGTATACTTCTTCCTGTAACTCACCATGTAAGAAAGCATTCTTCACATCCATCTGATGCAAAGTCCATTTTTTGTTGTAGCTAATGCAACAAGTGTTCTGACAGTATACATTTTAGCTATAGGGCTGAATGTTTCCTCATAATCAATGCCATATGTCTCTGCATATCCTTTTTCTACCAATCGTGCTTTGTACATGCTTATAATACCATCATCATTGTGCTTTACCTTGTAAACCCACTTGCAGCCTATGGGTTTCTTTCCTTGTGACAATAGAACGAACTTCCATGTTTCGTTTCCATAAAGTGCATCCATCTCCTCATCCATAGCTTTTTCCCAATCTGCATTTCCAATTGCATCTTCAAAACAAGAAGGTTGCGCATCTTGTATTATGTTTGTCATGTAGGCACAATGAAGAGCCATGTAACTATTATATTTTAATCGTTGTACACAATTCCGCATCCTCCTTGATCTTCTTGGTCCTGGGTTACTTCTTCTTGTATCATCTGCATGTGCCTTTCTAACTCTTGGAGTCTTCATAGAGGGCAATCCAAGTTCCTCATCAAGACTCTTTTCTGAACCACTTGAATCTCCATCAACATCTTCAAAACCTGCACATGTTTTATGACGAGCAAAAAGCTTTTCTTTACCTTTCTTGGATGTATTTGATGAATTTGCATAAAGATGCCTTCTTTGACTTTGTAGTGTTTTGGAAATGCTCCTCCAAAGCATTCCATATGTCACTTGCACTTTCAAGTCCTATAATGTGAGGTAGCAAGTAATCATTGACTCCCATGTAAATAATGCTCCTTGCTTGAGCATCCTTCTTCATCAATGACTTTAAATCTAAGAGCTCCTGCCTAGTTGGAACACTAGGATCCCTAAATTCTAGTTTTTCTTCTTCACCTGTAATGTATCCTATCAGATCCTTCCTCATTAGATGAGCTTCCATCCTCATAGACAAGGCAAGATAGTTTTTCCTATCCAATTTCACTATCTGAAGAGAATCTCCCATCCTTTCTTCACTTGTGCAACAAATTCTTCAAGCTTTGTGAATAATGAATGTACCTTTACTTTGAATGTCATTCTTTTTTATCTTCTTGATAGCTTCATGCCTCTTTCCCTAGCTTTCAGTTCAAACTTTCACCTTTTGAATCTTCAAAGGTTGATTTCTATATAACTACAACAGTCGGGGTCGTACTTTCTTCAATTCTCATAACACCTACTCTGATACCACTGATGGAGAGTGTTAATCTACAAAAGTAGAAGTTATCCTTGATTTTAGAGCACCTATATATCAACAACTCAAAACCTCAACCAATTTTGGAAGACCAATGCCAAATTATTGAACTTTGAACTAACTCTGAAGAAACTAATTATTTAGAAAAGTCTCTTGCACTTAATTCACTCATTGACTCACCAAATGTGTAACGCTCTCAATGAAACTTTATAAATGGTGTCTCCTAAAGTTTTCACACCCTCTCCAAGTTAAATATCTTCAAAAGATTTAGTGAATCTTGAGATTTACTCCAAACAGTGTACCTATTTGAAATTGTTCGCCTGTGTAGTCGACTTTGACACATGCAACTTCTAATGCATGGCTCTCCCAAAGTAAACCCTGTTTATTCAAATGATTTAGGCCACAAGTAGCTTAGCTTTCAACTTAAAGAATGTGTGAATATGTGCTCAAAATATTACACTATGGAGGGAGATCTAACATTGACCATCAGGATTGCACCTGTTGCTGTTTTCCCTTCTTCACATTTACACATGTAAATGTTTCTACTTCGAATTCTCTCAGATTAATTACGATTTGAGTCTAAAATTTTCACCATAGATGCATTAACTATGGAATTAGACAGCTACGGAAGGATCTATTAAATGATCAAGCACAGAAGGAGAGATGGAGAAAAAATCACTAATCTTCAAGCCTCAAAATTTTATCTTTGCTTTGACCTTTGAATAAATTAATTGTCCAAATAATCAATTATTGATTTTCCTGCACCAACACATTTGTATCAAAAAGAATATCTTAAAGATATCTCATATAGACCTAATCCATCATCCATTAGCTTGTGAAAGATATGTCTCCCTTATTTGAGACTTGTACACACACAAATTGTATTTGTAGCTAAGTGCTACTCAAGCACTCTTTTCATTATCAAAGAAGCTTAAAAAAAGGAACATTCAAAGTGGTCGAGTCAAAGAACATAGTAGCCACTGTTTAGCATATTGTTTACACATAGTCTAATAGTATCCCAATTAACACGTTTGGGAATGGGGATTTGCAAATATACAATACTTGTAAACATGTATTTTTGTTCCTTACCACTTACATAAACATTTGGTATGTGCCTGAGTGCTTCACAACGTTCTAAACTTCCAAAATAGAAAATTACCAAAATAACAATTCCAGAAACTCTCAACATCTCGAAAACCTCCATTCCTATTAGATCGAAATGATAATTTTGTTAGAAAGAAAGTGGTTGTCCACATTGGCTGCTAACACTGGCACGCATAATGGATCCGAACCCACTGATTACAAAGTAAGATATTAGAAGTTATCATCTTGGTTCTGCATCTCCGAAAACATAATTCTCTCTATGTCATACCACAATTCATTAAACATTTCTCTAATATTTTCCTCTCCCAATAATATCTCCACTTCAAAAAATTCTTTCGGATCTAAAAGTTGTGGACTAGAACTTCTATAGCTAACTGTGGAGGCTTCTAATTCAGAGATACGCTGGTCAAATCCCTCTAATAGCTTGTCAAAAGTTGCACTAACATCAGATAATTGAATTATATATTCCGCAGTATTCTTCGACATTTCTTCTAACATTGTTTTACAAGTTAGTTCCAAAAGTGATGCCTTTTTTCTGAGTCGCTCCACCTCAACTTCTTTATCCATCAAAACTATGTTAACATCTTTACAGTGTTGCTTCCATTGACTCACCTACTTTTCCAACGCTAGGATCCTTGCAACTTCTATCATCACTGTATCCAATTTTTCCTGCACAGTCTTGAGCATTTCTTCTAAGGTTGTAAATTCAGGATTCCCGACTCCTAGCCTTTCTTCCACTTCTGTCGTTGTTATACTTTGCCTTTTCATCTCACTACTTTGCTTCTTGACTTTCTCCTTCAACCTCTGCACTTCTTGCTCTGCCTTTTGCGGCTTAGCAACTAACTCGTCATTGTTCTTCTTCAATTTATGCTAAGATTTCTGCGTCTATCCAACTTCTACTTGTAATCGGGCTATGATTTTTTATTTCTTTTCAACACTTACCTTTAAGTATTATTTTCCAAAATAGCTCGTGCTTCTTTCCGTTGATTTTCTGCCACCTATCCTCTCCTGGATTCGTCCTCTTCATCTAGCTCGGTCTCCACTTGATCATGAGAAGTGTTACCTACAGATTTCCGCTCTGCCATCTGTTTCTTCAAAATCTACAGGAACACCTTAACTGAGCGTAGTGTGTATTCTCGATGTAAGTATGCTGGTGCATCCATAAAATGTAGTGTAACAACTACGCCCACTTTAGAATGCAAGATTGCATTTACTGCTCCCCAAGTCCATCCGATGAGCCTTCATACCACTTTCTTCATTTTCTGGAAAATGATTTCCACCCAATTAACATGTGTCTTAGTGGCTTCCTTGATTAGTGCAAAGAGCTATTGGGAAACACCATAATATTTTGCTTGCAAGTTAATGACCATTGTCGTCACTAATAGGCCGAGCTTTAACAGGTTGTTGTTAGGGAGTTGAGCAAATTGATACTCCCCTAAAAAAAGGTTTTCCCAATAACACACAAATCTTTGTTGCATCTCTACACTCTCTCCTTGCTATAATCCCTTCCTTTGCCACCTTAAATCTTTCGGCAATCAACTCAGCAGTCAACTGATACTCCCCCTACCCTATGCGAATGCTAAGCTCCTCTGAATTAATGTTGTTACCTTCGGTCCACCTTTCCATTTCCATGGCAATGTCCTTTGCCTGCGAGTGAGGCCAAATACTTCTCCAATTTAGCATGGTGCATTGCAAGATCCCCTTGCACTCGAATTAATCCTTCTGCTCTTGTGATAACTTCTGTGGAAGATACAACAAGTGGCAATCTGAAAAAGAGACCGCCATAGCTGCACTCTTACTCTTCTGCTTCGCTATTACAACAGTCAGGTATGTTGCTCACTGTATTCCTTCTATATGCAAACTCACCAAATAAGCCAAATTCTGCAAAGTATGCACTCTTTTATGCCTTACTTGCGTGTGTAGAGAGCTACAAGTCTAAGGCATGATTACTGATCAAAGAATTGTAACTCACAAATCTCCACTTATTTCTGGCTCAAAAAATAAGGAACAATCACCAGATTTGAAATGTTGTGCCACTGTTGCTTGTTGATTGCCTGTGCCATTGCATGTCAAGTAGTTATGCTACATATGATGTCTGAACTCAATGATTTGATATATTTAATGATATATATATATATATATATATATATATATATATATATATATATATATATTTATTTATTTATTTATTTATTTATTTATTTATTTATAAACGGCTATTGGACAATCTTATAGGGCCATAATTTAGACCCATTAATGAGAGTCAAAAGAACTTCCCCTACCAACGTAGCCAACCGAAATGATCTTGGGCCGCACATCTCTAGAGTTCAGAATGGACCAGTCTAGCGTAATTTCAATTTACCCATCCACTTCATTTTGGAGTGAAAGTAGAGTACCAAATCTGTTGGAGCAAGTCTATTACAAGCCTAAGTATTGGCTTCAGTCCCAGAAAGTCATGGAAGAAGCCTTAAAATGAAGACAATGTAAAGTTCACTTGGAACTACCTCTTGTAACTTTTGAAGACTTTACTTAATGTAAAAGTGAAAGAATCTTAAATGGTTGAGTGCACTTGATCAAAAAGGGAAAGAGGAGACACAAACTCGTGATTTGTGGTAGATAGAGAATCAAATCCATTCCTAATTGATTGGAGAGTGATTGAGGGAAGTTAGCCTCCCAAGATCAACTATAAATACATGGTAGTCTTAGTCGTGGTTGTGTGAAGACCTCCAAGAGCTGAGCTTTATGTCATATCAAGGTGTGATTACAAGGCACACATATGTATCAGTAAGTCCATTGTATTTTACAATCAATATACTTTCATTCTCATGATCATTTGAGTTCATATTTCCATGTTCTTGTGAAGTGTACTACTCACTGCCATATCTCTCAGTTTTCTCAGTAAGATTGCAGAGATGGTTTCTCTGAGCTTGGTGCATCATTTTCAGTGATTAAAATTGGTAAAGTTAGCTCTATAAAGCTACTATATGATCACCAATTTGCATTTCATTTGGGTGTTTCAATCTTTAGTTATGTTCAGTTGAAGTCAACCCTATCTGTTCATTTTCACTTCTCTGTCAGGTACCCGACTTTTTTACTCATCTTGTGAAAGCTGTTTCTTAGTGTTTACTTAATAAAATTCAATGATTTAAAGCTTGTTGGATTCAGCATACGGTCGAGTATAAGCATACAAATTTTCATAATCATAGAATTCTTAAATCTGGAGTTATGTTGATTTTTAGGCTCAATGGTCTCATAACTATAGCAGCCCATGAAAATCGGGATGATGTCATCACTTGTTAAAAATCATTCTCTGTGTGTGGTTCATTATTTTTTATGCGATTACTCTTCAAAGTTAGATCTTTAAGTTAGGTAGACTTCCCCAAGAGGAATTAAGCTAATTGCTGCTCTGCTCAGAGAAATATACAAAACACTGGACAGGTGTATGAACCAAAATAGCAAGTTTTTCACCTCTGAGCTAACTCCAACTTATCTGTTTTGATCTATCCTTTTGAGAATAATCTTACAAGGTACATAGGGTGTCTAATACATCCATTGGCAAGCTAAAAGGTCCAACCACATACTCGTGGAGTTCATTTGGCTGGTGTAGATCAAGGATTTTGCAACACCTCTTCATCTTCAAGCACATACCTATCCATCTCTTCATAGTGGTATCAGAGCAAGACTCTATCTCAGATTTTTTGTTGCCTCACATTATAAGTTTTAAGACATCTCAGGAAGTGTGGGATGCACTTGAAACCTTCTTCTCTTCAAGTACCAAAGCTAGGAATCATCAACTATGGTTGGATTTCACAACTCTCAAGAAGGCTCCGAAACAAAATGTGACTGATTTTGTCACAAAGCTCAAGGACATAGCAGATCAGTTGGGAAGCATTGGAGAGGTAATAGATGAAGAGCAAATTGTAAGGCAGGTCATCAATGGCTTGAAGTCAGATGACAAGTGGGAAGCATTCACCATAGCTATGGATTTGTACATAGACATGCATGTACCTGATTTCAATACACTCATTAGACAACTACTTACTCAAGAGGCAAAGCTTATCAAAAATGGAGAAAGCTCTAAAGGTATTCAATCTTTAGCTTTATACACTGATAAAAGCAAGTCCAAAGATAACAAAGGAAAGGCAAAGAAAGTGGATGATGAAGCAGGAACATATCAAGCTAACTATGCAGGTAGAGGAAGACATGGCAGAGGTAGAGGAACAGGAGGTAGACAAGGCAGGGGGAGATCCCAAGACTCCAACTCATGTTCTATTTGTGGATTAACTAATCATATAACTGAAAATTGCTTTAGGAATTCAAGGAATCAAAGAGGCAGAGGATACAATAGAGGAAGTTATGGCTACTCAAGAGGAAGGTTCAACAATTATCATGGCAACCACAACAACTACAATCATTCAAACTATCAAGGAGCCTAAAAAGGAAGGAGAGACTTCAATAACTACACAGAAGACTCAAACAAAGAGGATTCATTATTGATCATGAACATGGCTATGCCACAAGGTAAATCTGATAAGCATGTTTTTTACGTAGATTCAGGTTGTTCAAATCATGTGGCAGGAAATGTAGCACTCCTATCAGATTTAGAAGATCCAAGGAATAAGCATGAGGTACAAACATGAGATGATACAAGACATCTTGTGGAGAAAATAGGCAATGTCAAAGCACCTGATGGAAACATCAACCTACTCAGTAAGGTACTCTATGTCCCTACCATTACAAAGAATTTGATAAGTGTTGGGCAGATAGTAGAGAAAGGGTTGCAAGTTAGGTTCACAAAAACAGGAGCATTTGTTGAAGATCCAAATCAAGGATTCAGAAGAATTGCAAAAGGTGAAAAGACAGGTAGATTTTTCACATTTGAATTACAAGACACTAGAAACATTGCTCTCTTTAATTATGGTAGTCAGACACTCGTAGAATTGGAAGTATGGCACAAAAGGTTAGCACATATTGGTGAAAGGTCATTAAAGCAAATTTGCAGGTACCAAAGTGTACTTGGACTCCCTAATTTGTCAAAACAACATATGATTTATAAGTGTAGTGCATGTCAATTTGGAAAGTCTCACAGGTTACCATTCATGAAGAAAGGTTATATGCATGGAGATCTCTTGGAGTTGGTTCATACAGATGTATGGGGACCTAGCAAAGAAGCTTCAATATCTGGATCAGGCTATTATGTCTCCTTTATTGATGATTGCAGCAGATGGACTATCCTATTCTTTATGAAACACAAAGATGAAGTTTTTTCATGTTTCAAAAGATATTGGCTCTTGTGGAGAATCAAATAGGTAAATCACTAAAAAGGCTAAGGTCAAATGGAGGGGGAGAATACGTCTCTCATGAGTTTGATTCTTTTCTTCAAGAAAGAGGAATCAAAAGAGAGGTAACTACAAGGTACACTCCTCAGCAAAATGGAGTGGCAGAAAGGAGGAATAGGACAATTGTTGAAGTTGCAAGGTCCATGTTAAATGAAAAACCATTTACCTAATTATATATGGGTTGAGGTTGTATCTACAGCCGCTTACTTGATTAACAGGTTGCCTTCAAAATCCCTTCATGGGATGACTCCATATGAGGCTTGGAATGGAAGAAGACCAAGCTTAGATCATTGTAAAATTTTTGGATGTATTGCTTTTGCTCATGTTCCTTCACAAGTTAGAGGCAAGATGGATCCAAAGGCACAAAGGTGTGTATATATTGGATATGACACCAATCAAAGGGGTTACAGGTTATACAACCCTACCAACAAAGGATTCTTGGTAAGTAGAGATGTAGTTTTTGATGAAAACAATTCATGGTATGAAGATTCATGCAGGAAGGTCAATTTACCATATGATCTTGAAGAAGATTTTCCAAAGCTTGGTAGAGAACAAACAAAGATTGAAGAACAAGACACCTTGGAGGATGATGAAGAATCTCAGATGGAAAAGGTCAAACCATGGAAGTCTAAAGGTAAAACAAAATTGCAAGAACTTGGACATGAGGCAGAATCATCACATCATGGCCTAAGAAGATCTATGAGGGAAAAGAAAAAACCAGAAAGGTATGGGTTTGACACCTCATTAGTAACTAAACATTCTATCTACATAGCAGAAGACATAAACCAAGAGGAGCCATCGTCATTTGAAGAGGCTAAAGCAAAAACAGAATGGAAGCATGTAATGAAGGAAGAGATTGAAGCACTTGAGGAAAACAACACTTGGGATTTGGTGCCCAAGACTTCATCCATGAAGGTAATAGGCTCAAGATGGGTCTATAAGAATTATGATGATTCCATTAATAGGTATAAGGCAAGGCTTGTAGCAAAAGGCTTTGCACAAACTCAGGGAATTGATTATGAGGAGACCTTCTCTCTTGTGGCAAAGATGCCTACTATTAGGGTTTTTCTTAGTATTGCCTCTTCCAAGAATTGGAAGATACTTCAACTAGATCTAAAGAATGCATTCTTGAATGGTTGGATAATAGAAGAGGTATATATGGCACAACCACCTAGTTTTGAGAATCAAGTTTATCCTGATTATGTGTGTAAACTTAACAAAGCATTGTTGGATTGGAGTTAGGAACTCCAACTATTTATGGTGACAATATGAGTTCTATTCATTTGGCTGCTAATCCTATTTTTCATGCAAGGACTAAGCATATTGAAGTTCATTATCACTATGTAAGAGATAAGGTTCTAAGCAAAAAGATTCAAATATCATATGTGTCCACTCATCAACAATGTGCAGATATTCTAACCAAAGCATTGGATGGTAGAAAGCTCTTCAAGTTCAAAGACATGATTGGTTTGCAGGTAATCTTGGAAGATTGAAGACCTCAAGCATACTTGGCTTGAGGGGGAGCTATTGGAGCAAGTCTATGACAAGCCTAAGTATTGGCTTGAGTCCCAGAAAGTCATAGAAGAAGCCTTAAAATGAAGACAATGTAAAGTTCACTTGTGAACTACCTCTTGTAACTTTTGAAGACTCTACTTAATGTAAAAGTGAAAGAATCTTAAGTGGTTGAGTCCACTTGCTCAAAAAGAGAAAGAGGAGCCATGAATTCGTGATTTGTGGTAGATATAGAATCAAATCAATCACTAATTGATTGGAGAGTGACTGAGGGAAGTTAGCCTCCCAAGATCAACTATAAATAAATGGTAGTCTTAGTCGTGGTTATGGGAAGACCTCCAAGAGCTGAGCTTTATGCCATATCAAGGTGTGATTACAAGGCACACATATGCATCAGTAAGTCCATTGTATTGTAGAATCAATATACTTTCATTTTCATGATCATTTGAGTTCATATTTCCATGTTCTTGTGAAGTGTACTACTCACTGCCATATCTCTCAGTTTTCTCAGTCAGATTCGAGAGATGGTTTCTCTGAGCTTGGTGCAGCAATTTAACTTGGTAACATTAGCTCTATAAGTCTACTATGTGCTCACCAATTTGCATTTCATTTGGGTTTTTCAATCTTCAGTTATGTTCAGTTGAAGGCAACCCTGTCTATTCATTTTCACTTCTTTGTGAGGTACCCGACTTTTTTACTCATCTTGTGAGAGTTGTTTCTCAGTGTGTACTTACCCAAAATCAATGATTTAATGCTTTTTCAAATTCAGAATACTGTCTTGTATAAGCATAAAATTTTTCATAATCATTGGATTCTTAAATCTTAAGTTATGTTCATTGTTCTGCTCACTGGTCTCATTACTGTAGTAGCCCGTGAAAATCGGGATGATGTCATCACTTGTTAAACATCATTCTCCTTGTGTGGTTCATTATTTTTTATGAGATTACTCTTTAAAGTTAGCTCTTTAAGTTAAATAGACTTCCCCAAGAGGAATTAAGCTAATTGCTGCTGTGCTCAGAGAATTATGCAAAACACTGGACAAATGTATGAACCAAAATAGCAAGTTCTTCACCTCTGAGCTAACTCCAACTTATCTATTTTGATCTATCTTTTTGAGAGTGATCTTCCAAGGTACATAGGGTGTCTAATACATCCATTGGCAAGCTAAAAGGGCCCACCACATACTCTTGAAGTTCATTTGGCTGGTGTAGATCAAGGATTTTGCAACACCTCTTCATCTTCAAGCACATACCTCTCCATCTCTTCACAAAATCTCCTAGCCGAAAAATCTTCGTTTGCAGATTTCGATCATGCCACTTCTTCTGCCTAATCTCGACTTCCTTTAACAAAAAACTATAATACTGTTGTTCATGCAGCTGCTGCAACTCATCCATATGGTAGGCGAATGACTCCTCCAGAACTAATCTCTTCTGCAATGCAAGTCAAAGATTGGGTACCGCAAATTCAAAGGGAAGAATAGCCTCTTGTCCGTACAGCAATTTAAAAGATGTGCTACCCACAGAAACTTTGTATGATGTCATGTATGCCCATAGTAGAGTGCAGAGCATTATCTCCCACTGATCAGTTAAATCAAGCAACATCTTTTGGAGAATGTGAAGTAGAACTTTGTTAGTACTTTCTGCCAATTTGATAGTGCGAGGATAATAGGGTGAAATAAATCTATGCTTAATTTGATACTCCACAGTAAGTTCAGTAGTCATCTGATTCAAAAAATGTGTTCCCCTATTGGAGACTAATTCCAACGATAAGCCATAGCACGGAAAAATTTCATTCTCGATTTTCCTTGCAATTGTCCATGCAGTAGCATGCTTGGTTGCCCATGTGATTTCAGCCCATCGCATACAATAATCCTTACAAGTCAAAATGTACAGGGCTCCACTGTGAGTGACACTTGGTTTAATGTGACCTATAAAGTCCAAACCCCATTTTTGGAACGGTTCAAGTGGAAGGATAGGCTGCAATAAAAAATGTGGTTTGTCTCGGGGTTCCCTAGTATGTTGGCATGGATCACAATTCCGTTCTGCTTGTTGCA
This sequence comes from Ceratopteris richardii, assembly GCA_020310875.1. Taxonomy (NCBI): domain Eukaryota; kingdom Viridiplantae; phylum Streptophyta; class Polypodiopsida; order Polypodiales; family Pteridaceae; genus Ceratopteris; species Ceratopteris richardii. Next base: position 68,904,194 of record CM035415.1, read on the forward strand.
CATCACAGTACATAGTTGGACACCATAATCTAGACTGCTGCATTTTCCGCACCATAATCAAATGATTTAAGTGTCCCTAGTGTCACCTGCATGAGCCTCCAAAATGAGTGGGTGCACCTTGTGTGGAGGAACGTAGTGCATCCAAATGCTGGTTGGGACTTTAAGATATAACTAACCCATAATAACTACAAACCTAGGACTGACAAGTCCTAGTTTTTTCCATGCTATAGAACTTAAATATGATGGAGCAATACAATTTTCGAGGAAAATGAGCATTTCTTCATACCAAGTAGGGTAGGTCCAAGGAGAATTCTCAACCTCGACCACCCAAAAACCTTCTACGTCTAGAAGAGTGTCATCTATGCCATCAGGGGGTTCTCCATGATCAATGCACAACAAAAAATTGACAATGACATGACTAGCCCCTGGGTGATGAACGATGTCAAATTCAAATTCTTGTAATAGCATGAACCACCTGGCAAGGCGTCCCACCAAATTCTCTTCTTTGACCAGATATAATAGAGCACTCTGATCGACATGAAAAGTGAAGGCTTGACCGAATAAATAATGGCAAAAATTTTTGATTGAATCAATAAGACCTAAGCACTCCCTTTCAGTAATGAAATAGTTCTACTCTGCAGCTATTAATTGATGGCTAGCATAATACACCAGGGGAAACTAGTTGCGATCTTGTTTCTACATGAGGAGACTCCCAATAGCTTTATCGGAAGCATTCACATAGACATGAAACTGATGCATCGAGTATAGGGCTTTCAACACTAGTGCGGTAGCTAACATCTTCCTCAATATTTGAAGGCAACTTGAGCTTCATCTTTCCACACAAATTCTATTGGCTGAACATGTGCAAGTTTATTCAATGGAATGGGAATGTGCACCAACCCATGTAGATGTCAACCATGCCTTTGAGCTTGTCCTAGAAAATATAAAACATCCAATGGATTTCGGGGCACTAGGATCTCTAGGATTACTTTCACCTTGTCAGGGTCTACCTCAATATCCTGTGCGCAGATCACATGGCCTAATAACTTTCTGCATCTAACTGCAAAAGTAAATTTATTTGGATTCAAGCACAACTACAGTTGTGTACAAGAATTGAAACAAGCACGTAAATGGTTCAGATGCTCCGCCATGGGGCCCAAAATGGAAAAATCCTTCAAGAATATATGCATGAATGATGTTGAGTAGGGAGCAAATATTTGCTACATGCACTATTGGAACGTACTTGGCGCATTGCGTAATCCAAACCACATCACTGTATAGGCGAAGACTCCCCAATTTGTCATAACTTCTGTTTTTGTTATATATGCTTCCATCATTCGTACTTGGTTATATCCACTGAACCTATCGAGAAATGAGTACATTTCCCGTCTTGCAACCTCATGAAGCATACTATCCAAAATCCGTAAGGGAAAAGGATTTGATATAGTAGCCCTATTTAATTTCTTTTAATTGACACAGACCCGTAACTCTTTATTTTTCTTCGCAACAAGGACTTTGGGTGAGACCCATTCCGCTTTTTCAATGGGAACAATATAGCTGAGTTTTATCAGTCTGTCCAACTCATTTTTGACCTATTCTACAAAACTAGGGTTAATTATGTACATCTACTGCATTATTGGGGTAACATTGGGCTTAAGCAAAATCTGGTGATGATAGAGCTTCAAATCTAGTCCTTTCATATCTCAGTATGTCCAAGCAAAAACATCCTTGTAGTATTGCAACAAGGCGATCAGTCCCATCCAAAATTTTGGAGCAAGCTCTAAACAAATTCGGACTGGCTTAGGCTCTTTTGTAGTTCTCAAAATTTACCACTTCTACAAAATATTCTTCAACTCCTACCTTTCCATTCTCAAGGGGATCTTTTATCACTGGATCATCATTATCTTCGGTCTGCAATTCCAAAGATTCCATACATACCACGGCCCCCATACTATCTCATTCTGAGCTGATGACTGAATTCACATCAACTACACTGAAAGAGAGAAAATCCCTATTTGCGTCCAAAAACTGCTAATCCTCATCCTCTTTGAATCCATCCATCATATGCGGAGGCTTTGCTAATACTGGTTTATGCTCCAGTAGGCAATGTTGCTCCTCACCTAAGGATTTTGTAACCATGGATGATCCAATAATAAGTTATAATCCAGATTTCTCCCTTTCAATTCCAGTACAACAAATGTAATATTAAATAGAACCTCTACAATACGGATAGGGATGTCTTTGACTAGCCTCACTGTGTTTACTTGTGATTGGTCAGCCATCCGAACAAAGAATGCAGCTAGGTCAATGCTATTCCAGCCTATTTGCTTATTTGTCGTGGTAGATGCAATGTTGATACTAGACCCCCTATCAATCAAAACCTTTGGAATGGCTTTATTTTTATATTCCACTATAAATATAGGGACCACATAGTCCACTATCGTGTCCCACACATTCCTTACCATTGAAACTGAGGGTTCTGAATTTCCGAAAGGTACATATTTTTCCTCTACTTGTTGTAATAATTGTTTTGAGAATGCTAGGACTAGTTCCAGTAAAGCCCCCAATGCTAGTTTGATATGTGATTCCTGTAGGAACTCACAATACTTCTCATTTACTTGTGGTTTGTGGTCTATATACCCTTGCTTATGTTTTGTCTGGACCTGTTGATTCCAAAATCCACTAGTAGTCACCTAATCCATAGACATAGCCTACAAGGTTGTAGATACCAATAGACTTGTATCTGGTCCAACATCCTTTTTTGGCTCTTGAATGAATCCCTCAGATGTCATGCCACTTATGCTGTGTCGTTGCATTCTGAAAGGTTTCTCTAGGATTAACCGAGACTCAACATAGTATGGTCGGTACTCTATAGCCCACTGTAGTGCCTTCTTAAGGGTTTGCTTTGCTTCACAAGTGTTAAATAATCCAATTTCTATCCACTTGAATACTCTTTTTGGGACCTAGTGACTACTGATGCCGAAGGCTCTAGATACTCGAAGGTCACCACATTGGCCATGGGTGCCTTGAGCTTAGCTTCTTGGTTCCACTATCATACTCCTTGGCCTCCCACATTCCCATCATCTATGACCATATTCTAAGCATAACTGACACTAAATTGGTCCATTACCCGAGTTGCCTAGTCCATGTTGTTTAAATCTTCATCCTCTACCAAACTCCTATCTGTTTTGTCGGAAACCACGCCACTGCTCCAAAATGTTGGGATGCTCCAAGTCTAGTGTCCTGACTATTTTGCCATTGTCCTGAATTTCCTTTCGAAGTAGGTACATCCACTTGTGTGATAGTGAGCAAGGAATTTCTCACATTAAATCAGCATTCTTCTAAACTGTGACTACTCTTATTACAGATTGGGAAAAATACCTGGTTAAGTGCACAATCGGCCGTGATGTGGCTTGCATTCTTGCACTATAGGAAATACAATTGCTTCTCTAGGGTCATGCCTTTCTTGAACACCAAATTAGTTTTGTCTGAGCCCAAATTCGCAAACTAGATCTTCCGATCCATTCTTATCGCTAAGTGAAGTGTATGGGATTAGTCAAGTGTATACATATAAATATTTTCTTGGGTAACTGAAATCCGTCAACAAAGAATTCTGTTAACATTTCTTTGGTAGGACATTTGTCTATCGGGAGCTGTCGGAGCATAGATCTAAAATTTGATGCATACTATTCGACCATCCCTTTCTGCATCATATATTAAAGTGAAGAATGTAACTGGGAAACACTCTTAGGAGTCCGAAATCACTCTACAAATGCCGCCTTTGACTCATCATATGTTGAAAAGTAATCGGGAGGGTACTCAATAAGCCATTTTACTACATCGCCGACTAACGTGGCTTGGAATACCTAGAGCTTGTGCCAGTTGTCATTTAAGTTGCAATTGTTACACAAGTACTGATTCTCAAATGTCGGTATGTGCACATCCGGATCCTCGTCCACTCGCCCATAAAAATGATTATAATTCAACATTGTTAATGGATGTCTATTTACCATGGAGTCTCCAATTGTTTGTAAGGTACCGGTTTGAGGTAAGGGTTGTTAAAAATAAAGAACTAAGGTCGTATATATTTTTGCAAAAAGGATTTTCTTCAAATAGAAGGAAAATACAAAAATGAAAAATGGAAGCATTTACTTCAGCAAGTAGTGGAGGCCAAAAGAGAGTCAATCAAAAGAGAATCAAATCCAAAAACTGAACTATAAGAGGAGTAGTTGTCCAAATTGGAAGAGTTATGGAGAAGAGCTCTCAAACTTATCATGAGAGTTTTTGGTCACTTGGCTATAAGAAAGGCAAGAGAGGACACTCAAGGATAGAGGAGGAAGGCATGGAAGTCCCCTTGTAGCTAGTTCATTTGGTTTGAGATTTTCTTCATGTTTTTGAGCTCATTCTTGAGTTGCATCCTCTGAGACCTTGTTGAGGATAGTACAAAAAATTCTATATCTATACTATCCTCAACATTCCTACATCTATGAGAACTGAAGGGCAACAGTATCAAAGCCAAGGCATCCATGGAGGTTGTTTTGGCATCTGATTGTGATTCACAGTGTTTGTTCCATCCGTGATTCGGCATACATCTGAATCGTTTGGTCTAGGTTTTTGTTTATCAAGTTCATTTCTTTTGGTTCATCTATTAGTTCCCTCGTATTTTTTTTTTTTGAATTTGGTATTTTACACTGTTATATTGTACCCCTCTTACATTGTCACATTGCACCCCCTATCGCACTGTTGCCCTTTCAATTCCATAGATGCACGAATGCAGAGGATAGTACAGAAACAAAATCACACAAAAGTACCCAGAGAATAGAAAGAGACAAGAGGCGACACCACATTGGGTACAATCTCCACCCACATACATGGACGAGTCTACTAGAGCATGTGTATTTATAGGTAATTCATATTATGTCCTGAATAGAAGATACATGAGGGCAATGCTTCAAAAAGCGTGCTTGTGCTTTACTTACAAAATCATAATTTTCTATTTCTACAAAACATTGCTTTCTAAAGAGATCTATTATTTTTACAAAAATAACTAAAAAAACTATCTTCTAAAAATAACTATCTTCTAAATATTCTTCTAAATATCTCCAAAAATATTTGAATAAGGTCATGCACGTTCACACCCTCATGGATCATCACTTGCTAAATCAAAACACAAAACACATTAAAAACCTCAAGGCATTCAAATACATTTAACATTCTAATATTCCATATAGTATAATATATAAAAAGGTGAAATCATAAATGGAGAAAAATCAAATAGCTCGGTTCTTCATTAGGTTCATTTCTTTATCAAACAAGTGAAGGAATAGAATCCCTCTTGAGTTGGAGCATTGCTCACTCCAAGATGAGTGAAAAACCACAATCTCTCAACTTTGTAATAGGATAAAGTTAAGTTGTTATACATAGATGGCAAAAACCATAAATAAAGCCTTTCGTTGCTTTGTAACTTGTTTTGAAACTTCATCATGTACCTTGGTCCAAATCACCATCATCATGAAGGTTCTTCATCAAGCTTGTGTACTTGTTCATTTGAAGTATTTTATATGTATCAAGAAATACCATACAGAATGAGTTATCAAGTCGAAGGGGTTTTACTTTTGGAGATCAACTATACGAAATAAAGACTACATTCTTGAAGATCAACCGCAACAAGGACAACACCCCTAGAGAAGTTCAACCACATCAAGCAAGGACAACACATTTTAAGAGAAGGTTAACAACATCAATGACAATACACTTGAAGAAAATGTCAACTACATGAAGCCACGACTACACTCTTGAAGATCAACTTCATAAATGTTGGTGCAATTAAGCCCAAGCCTACATACTTGATCATCTCACTTATGCTTAACTTAATGGCATAACCTTTGGAAGGCTTCATATGTTCAAAATCTTGCAATATTTCATCACAATTGCTTCTCTAAAAGTGGAGTATACTCATGAGGAGTTAGGGAACACAAACTCTCATATCATTTGGTAGTTAAGTCATGAGAGAATCAGTCCTATACTATAACATCACTTTTTGGTAGAGATTTGAATCCGAAGTCAAATCCTTTGGCTCCAACAATAACTATAAAATTAGGATTTGAAAGACCCCCGTCCATCTCGCAATTTAGAGATCATTTTGATGTACTTTCATTGCGAAGAGGAGCTCACCTCAGAGCTCACTCACTTCTCAAACATTGACAAATGGTTGATTTCCAATGAGACTGTACTTTTACATGATTTAATACATACATGATCATTACTTCTTATTCTCATTCCTCTACCCCTACTCCATCAAAATAGTGATTTTGTTAGAGCTTGTTCTTACTTTATAGTGGATCATTTCTCATGATTTAAAGCATGATAGATTCAGCATAGTGTCTATTGTATCCCTAAAAAGCTTCATTATTAATGTCTCTCGCAATCGTCAAATATTAATCCATCTTTGCTCACTAGTCTATTGATTGTCAAGAACCATAAATGTTGGGATGCTTGGTTGATTTGCTAAACATATTTCTTTGCATATAGTCCATCATCTTTTATGATATCACTCATGATTGGTAGCTTGTTAGGCTAATTATAGTTCCCCAAAAGGGATTTTATCAATTGTTGCCGTGCTGAGAGAATGGTTCAAAACACTCAATAGGTGTGTGGATCAAAATAGCAGTTTTGGACCTTGGATTATATTTCTACCTATCTATTTTGATCCTACAATTAGTGGATCATCTTCCAAGCAACATATGTGATTATTTATGTTTATTAGCTATCTATAGAGGCCCACACCACTCTCTTGCCATCACTTGTAGCATGTCTGAAGCAGGTTTTAGCTACACCAATTCATCTCTTACGACTATCCACCATCTCCTCCAATAGTGGTATCGAAGCAAGCATAATCAAGATTGGAGATGGATTTCCACCCTTCATTGACAAATTGGATAGGAACAACTACTCAGCATGGTCAGTAAGGATGCAAGCATGCCTTCAAGGGAGAAGCTTATATGGATACATCTCAGGAGGTGAAGACATGCCATTTTTCAAGAGCAAGCATCAAACAAGGGAAGAGCAAGAAAAGTTGACCACATGGTGTGCAAAGGATGCTCCTTCCAAGCTATATCTACTAAACTCAATCTCTAATTTTCTGTTACCACATGTTAGAAATTGCAAGACCTCCCAAGAGACTTGGAAGTACTTTCATCATATTTCCCCTCAAACACAAGAGCACGGTTGTGGATGGAATTCACAACCCTTAAGAAACAACCAAAGTAAGGAGTGGCTGCTTATGTAACCAAAATGAAAGATGTAACTGACCAACTTGCAAGCATTGGAGAAGAGATATGGGAAGAGCACATAGTGAGGAAGATCATTGTAATAGGCCTCTTTTCTAGTGAAATAATTCATTTTGAACTTTCTGAAATTCATTGTGGGGATAATGCTTAGAACAAATAATTAGGTCATTTTATGCATGTAGGAAAAATTTTGGGTTCACAAGTTTCATATTCTCTCTCTAGATCTTAATTGCATCATGTTTTCCAGTGGGATTTTGAAGGTGAAGATGAAAGAATTAAGGAAAACTCTGTATGAGGGAAAGGTAGAGCAACTAGAAGAGAATAAAATTGCCTGTGTGAGATTTTTGTGAATCATGTTCTAAGTACCTCGTTCAGGGTCCTACGTTTAGTTCATTGTAAGAAAATGCCTTGATTTTACTCTCTCTCTAGAATTTTAAACCTTGCAGGACTCAAAAGTGGCATTTGGAGGTGGATTTGGACCTCGGACGTCTCTAACACTATTGTGCAGATCAAAAAATTGAATAAAAGTGTCTCTCACAAGCTTAACCTAATTCCTCATTGTTTTTGAGTTATAGGGCTTTGAAAAGTGCCGTTTTTTCCAACACTTCAAAAAAAAAAATCAGGGGTTGTCTAATTCTATTCTAATCCGTGATTCTCATGCTCACGTGTCACCATGTCTAATTATGTATATTTTCGGATATGTCTTCTTGGTGTTTTTCTACTATTTTTGACAGGTATGCTAAAGAAAGGAAGTACACTACGATCGCATGGCTTTTTGCGAAAGTTTTGGAGAAACTCGACTTTTTCTAAATTTGGTGGATCGCACACTTCTTTGGGAAGCACGGCTGCAATCAAACGGAAAAAGATAAGAAGGCCTACGCATCAACACGGAGGACACACAGAAATCTGAGAATTACCTTGTGATTGAGAGTGTGATTGAGAGTGAGAGTGATAGTGAGAGTGTGATTGAGAGTGCGAGTGAGAATGCGATTGTGATAGCTCGGGGGTGGTCGGGAGGTACAGGCTTCGTCAAGAAGCTATTGTCCAAAGCTACTATAACCATTGATTCACATCTATAATATCAGAATTCTTCCTTCTCTGTGTCATATTTGTTCTACTCTTCCGGATCAGATTTTCTTTTACCTTGTGCAATCTCTGCGTTCTTCTCTCCACTGTTATTTCTGAGTAATCGAAAGATTGTGATTGAGGAAACGCTACAAGTGGTATCAGAGCAGAATCAATCGGCGGGAACGATGAAGGTCTAACACAAAAGGTTCGTGAACAAGAGGAGCTTATTCAGAAGCTTCTTGGTGAATTGCGCAAAGAACGAGGGGGAAAGCAACCAGAAGGAGCAACAAATTTGTTTGTGGAGCTGAACGATGAAATAGATGAAGGTGCGGGAACATCTAGTGTACCTCGCGAAAAACAAAAACGCAATTCTGAAGATATGGAACCAGGTGAGTTTGCCCTTAACCAAGTCTTCAAGAAGGCAAAGTTAAATGATTTTGATGGCGAGAGGAAGAGTGGCGAAGATCTTGAGGCATGGATTGAAGAACTAGAGGATTTCTTTGACCTTCGACAATTTAGTGAAGAGTCCAAGGCAAAAGTTGGGATCCTACATCTGCCTGGGATCGTGAAGCTATGGTGGAAGTCATATATGCAGACTCGAACGCGTTCTGGTCCTGTTCTGTGGAAGGAATTTAGAGAACAAGCTGAAAAACGCTATTGTTCTCCACACTACCATATGGAGAAGAAGATGGAGTTCTACAATTTCCGACAACACGAAAGTGACAAGCATAGCTTATCTGTTGATGAGTGCAAAGAGAAGTTCCTACATCTTCATAAATATGCATTAGAGGTTAGTGGTAATGCTCTAAAGAGTAAATTTATTGAAGGGCTTCGTGAGGAACTTCGCTATCAAGTTAAGGGATCTAGATGCATTGATTTTCTTGATGCTGTTGCGATGGCTGAGAACTTTGAGAAGATGGAGAAGTTCAATTTGCAGAAGGCAAATAGAAGCAGATTCATTGCAACGGGACATAGGCCACAAAGACCGGTTGCAATGAACATGAACAATTCAAAGAAAACTCCATCTTCTAACGACCAAGGTAAGAACCCTGCTCGGCCGGTGAAAAATCAAAGGAGGCGTCAACCAATTGAGTGGCAACAAGACCCTAATTTTATTGAGAGGGCAAAAAGACTTGGTCTTTGTTTTCGTTGCGGGGAGCAAGGGCATCGGACATATGAGTGCCCGAACAAGGCAGTCTTTCGACCCGCACAATCAAAAGCGATAAACATCATCGAGGAGGGTACAATTATTGAGGAAGCAAATGATGGGCGTAAGTGCACTGACTCTACTTTACGTTGCATGGTGGTTAGTTCTTTCCCAAAGGTTTCTGTAATCACGATTCCGGGTATGTTTTATGCGCATAAAACCAGATTTTTTATCGATTCAGGTAGTACCCATTGTTTTCTATCTTTCAAATTGGTACAGAATCTAGGGATAGCCCTAAATATGCAGATAACCAGACCTGTAGAGATGGCCAATGGACGATTACACTACACGAAAGGATATGTTGAAAACCTTGAATTTACTCTTTCTAATAGACGCTTTTCTGGAAGCTTCCATGTAATTGAGATGAAAAAGAGTGATGTAATCATAGGCATGGATTGGTTAGTTAAAAATGTTGCGACAATTAATTGTGAACAAAGAACGATCACTCTTAAGCTAAATGATGAATTTATTCATATTCTAGGTGATGTCTTTAATTCTAAGCCTACTCCTATTTCTGCTATGCAGATAGTTAGAGGTATACGTGATGGCTGCAAAACATTTGTAGTGTATGTGAACAATCTGCATCAGGAAGGTAATGACGAAGATATTCCAGATTACGTAGGAAATCTCTTGAAAGAATATGCCGATGTATTTCCAGAAGACTTGCCTGGTATACCCCCACCTAGGCAGATTCACCACGCCATTGACCTATATCCAGGGAGTGAACCATATTCTAGAGCACCCTATAGATTTAACATTGATGAACTAAAGGAGGATAAGATTCAATTAGATGATCTTTTGAAGAAAGGCTTAATAAAACTGAGTGTCTCACCTTGGGGTGCGCCTCTTTTATTTCAGAAGAAGAAAGACGGCTCTTACAGATTATGCATTGACTATAGGGGGTTGAATAAAAGAAGAATTAAGAATAAGTATCCACTCCCTCACATAGATGACTTATTAGGTCAATTAAGTGGAGCGACCGTATTCACAAAGATTGACTTAAGATCTGGATATCACCAAATTAGGATCAAAACAGAGGATATTCCTAAGACGGCTTTTTGAACACGATATGGTCACTATGAGTTTACGGTTCTACCTTTTGGTTTAACAAACACTCCTGCCACATTTATGTGCTTGATGAATAATATTTTTCACGATTACCTAGATGAATTCATCTTAGTCTTCCTTGATGATATATTTGTGTACTCTAAAGATGATTCAGAGCATGCGGTACATCTCAAGAAGACTTTGCAAACTCTTAGAGAACACAAATTGTATGGAAAAAGAGTAAGTGTTTCTTTGCGAAGGTTAAACTTGTGTATCTAGGAAGAGTAATATCAAAAGAAGGAATCCTTATACATGAAGATAAAGTAAAAACAATAGTTGATTGGCCGATTCCTAAGACTGTAAGGGATGTTAGAAGTTTTCTTGGGTTGGCACAATATGAAAGAGCACATATTAAGGATTTCTCTAAGATAGCTACTCCCCTCACCGAATTAACTAGAAAGAATGTAGGATTTGCGTGGAGTGATGCCTGTCAAAAATAATTTGAAACATTGAAACAAAAAGTCACTAAGAATTCTGTTTTGAAAATACCAAAAATGGGAAAGCCTTTTATGGTTGCATGTGATGCAAGTGGTAGTCAGATAGGATGTGTTATTTCACAAGAAGGCAGGGTGGTCGCATATGAGTCCAGAAAACTAAGAAAGCATGAACTTAACTATCCTACTCATGATTTAGAAATGCTTGCTGTTGTGCATGCACTTAAGCATTGGAGACATCTATTGTTAAGGGTTAAGTTTGAATTGAAAACAGATCATCAAAGTCTAAAATACATCTTCACTCAACCATTGCTTAACAACAGGCAGAAGCGTTGGATTGAATTATTAGGCGAGTATGATTTTGACATTAAGTATCTTGCTGGTAAGGAAAATAAGGTTGCTAATGCATTGAGTGGGAGACCTTTGTGTAATCTTGTTTCTGTAATAAATTCTGATTTTCTCAATCAAATTCAAGAAGAGATAAAACAAGATCCTTTTTATGGACCTATTTTGAATGCTTTGAATGCGAACAGGGGATCAACGTATGAGGAAAAATTTCATTTGCAGAATGGAACACTGTATTGTAACAATCGGCTATGCTTATCTTCTGAATCTCCACTAAAAGTTAAAATTTTGCAGGATTGTCATGATGCACCTTTTTTTGCACATCCAGGTTATTCAAGGACATATGTTAAAACAAAGTATTCTTACTTTTGGCCGTGTATGAAGCGGGATATTAGAAAATATGTAAATGAATGTTTGAAGTGCCAACAGGTGAAATCTAAGTTTAAGAGGATGTCAGGAATGCTTCAACCTTTGGATGTTCAAAATTAGAAGTGGGAGTCTATTTCTATGGACTTTATCACTAAGCTACCTATGACCAGAAGTAAGCATGATACCATATTTAATCGGCTTACCAAGATGGCACACTTCTTTCCTATGAAAAAGACTGATACTGCTTTGAATGTTGCAAGAATCTTTGTAAAAGAAATATTTCGATTGCATGGAATGCCTAAAAGGATAATTTTTTATAGACATTCTAGATTTACGTCAAACTTCTGAAAAGCGACATTTGAATCCATTGGAACTCAACTTCGTACGAGTACAGCTTTCCATCCACAAACTGATGGGGAAACCGAGAGGGTTAATAGGGTAGTTAATGAAAAGCAGGATAATTGGAGTGAATATTTACCCTTGGTTGAGTTTGCATACAATAGTGCATGGCATGCAGCTATAAAAATGACTCCGTTTGAAGCTATGTATGGTTATAATTGTTTGACTCCACCTTCGTTTTTGGGTTTTCCAAATAAAGTAGAAGTATCCAAAGAAATGCTTGATAAGATGGATGAAGAACTTGGAAAAATCAAGAAACATATAAGAGAAGCTCAGAAAAGACAAAAGAAGTTCTTGTAAGATAAAAGTTACGCAATATAACACAGGAGCAATAGCAGAGAAGATAACAGATATAGGAGAATCTCAATAATTTTCTACTAGCACCAAGTACAAAGATGATGGCGTTGTCCACTTGTGCGCTCTCAAGGTAGAGCTTAAATGGTGATCTAGACAACTCTAGAATGAGAGATACAAGGTAGAGGTATGCTGGCTCAACTCAGTGTCTCAGGTAGTGCAGAAGTCATGTATATATAGGATCATGGGTGGCCTGCCATGGATGGCTATACATGGGCGGTACAGCGTGGGTGGCCACCGCCCGCGTAATTGCCATACACGGTTTAGACTGGTTGAACCGACCTAACAAATATAAATGATTTTTGACTCCAATAGGGAATATTCTATGGAATATTCCCTTTACCATCGCGCCGGGGGCGCTGCCCCCGGACCCCCACCAGGGGGCCAGCCAGGGGGCCCGCTGGCCCCCTAGGACCCCCTAGCCGGGGCTGCTCACCACTGCCCCGGACCCCACAATTGGGGACCCTGGTAACTCCCTTTCCTTAGAATACCTTACATGGTCCAATATGACCTTCATCCAACATGCAAGTTGGGATTCCCATCAATTGGGTAATGCACGCTTGGCTTCTCCTCATAAAGGGGGCCTTACAAAATGTGCATACAATCATGAGGGGTAGACATTGATCATATACTAACACCCCCCCTCAATGTTTACCGATGATAAATCAAGTAGGTCTCGGTCCTATGCCCATCTGTTGAAGATGCCTGTTGAGCTGCTCTCTTCCAAGTGCTTTAGTGAATATGTCAGCACAATTTGCCTCTATTGGGCAATATTCTAGCTCCACAATCTCATCTTCAATTAGCTCACGAATGTAATGGTACTGTACTTCTATGTGCTTGGTGCGAGCATGAAATACTGGGTTCTTTGCAATAGCCATACAACTTTGATTATCACACTTGAGTACAGTTGGCATATTTGATGGAAAGCCTAGATCTGCAAGAATTCTCCTTAACCAAACTGCCTCACAATAGGCAAAACAAGCTGCTTTGTACTCTGCTTCAGTGGAGGAGAGTGCGAGAGTTGGTTGCTTCCTACTTACCCAAGAAAATATTCCTGAACCAAGTGAGAAACAATATCCAGAAACTGATTTTCTAGAATCACAATCTCCAGCCCAATCTGAATCACAATATCCTTGGAGTGTATCACCTGTGGTATACAAAATACCAAAATCCAAGGTTCCTGCAATGTACCTTAGAATTCGCATTCTAGTGACTCTCCTTAGGTTTGTTGGAAAACCTGCTTAACAGTCCAACAGCATAGCAAATGTCTGGTCTAGTGTTGCATAGAAAAATAAGACTTCCAACGAGCTTCCTATACTTCTTAGCATCTACATCAGGCATGTTATCATCCATAGATAGCTTATGATTTACCTCCATAGGTGTGCTAGTTGGTTTGCACTCCATCATTCCAAATGCCTTGAGAATTTCTTTGGAATATTTTTGTTGTGAGATGAAAATGCCATCCTTCCTTTTCCATACTTCAATTCCCAAACAAAAATGGAGTAGACCTAAGTCTGTCATTTCAAACTCAGTTCCCAAGCTGATCCGAGTTTGATTGATGAGTTCTTGGTGATCTCCTGTAATGATCAAATCATCTACATATACAATGACGACAACTAGCTTGCTATCCCTTTTTGTTGCATACAAGTTAGCATCAAAAGTACTTCTTTCAAAACCCATGTTTTTGAAAAAATTATCTATCCATTGGTACCAAGCCCGTGGAGCTTGTTTAAGTCCATACAAAGCTTTCTTCAACCTGCAAACTTTATCTTCTGAATTGGGCACCTCAAAACCTGGTGATTGAGATACATATACCTCCTCCTTGAGGTGACCATTCAAAAATGCAGATTTGACATCCATCTGGAAAATAGGCCAGGACTTTTGTGCAGCTACTGCAAGTACCGTCCGAATAGTTGTCATGCGTGCTGTTGGTGCAAAAGTTTCTTGAACATCAAATCTGTGAAAAACCCTGTGCAACTAATCGTGCCTTATACTTTTCTAATGTTCCATCAGCTTTATACTTAGCTTTCCAAATCCATTTAGTACCTATTACCTTCTTCTTTGGCGGCAAGTCGACTAGATCCCATGTATCATTTTTGAGTATACTATCATACTCAGAATGCATTGCCGCTCTCCAACCTGGATCATCAATGGCTTCTTCAATGGTGGTAGGTTCCTTTATCGAACCCATGATATCTGCCATTAGAGCCATGTTAACAATGTGTTCTGAGGCTCTTCTTTGCTCCTCTATTCTCTTTGATCTTTGTAATCCATCCGATGATGATTCTGGTACATCTACATGTGGATTGTGATCATCAAAGAGCTGTTGTGCCCACTTCGGTAGTGGCTTACGCTGTGCAGCTACAACTGGTTGGCTTTTTATTGAGGAAATTTCTCCATCAGATGTTTCCTCCTCCTCAACTTTAACTTGTCTTTTGATAGGTACAAGGTGAGATATTTCTCCGTTTAATGAGATAGTAGATTTACCTTTATCTTTTACTAAGTATGGTCGTTCATCAAACACCACATCTCGGCTGACAAAAATCTTCCTTGCCTCAGGATCCCACAACCTGTATGCTTTAGACTCTTCACTATATCCTAGGAAGACACACTTTTTGCTTTTTGAACCAACTTTGATCTTGTTGAATAAGGAATATGTGCATAACAGAAACAACCAAAAATTCTGAAATGCAAAACTGAAGGCTTTTTACCAGAATATGCTTCTTGAGGAGTCATCCCCTTCAGTGCTTTTGTGTAGCTTCGATTGAGGATGTAGACTGCTGTATTGACTACTTCTGCCCAGAATGAATCAGGCATGTCTTGAGCCTTCAACATACAACGAGCCATTTCAACTACTGTCCTGTTCCTGCGCTCAACAACGCCATTTTGTTGAGGTGTATGAGCTGTGGTAAGTTGCCTTTTCACACCATGCTCCTTACAGTAATTGTTGAATTCTGTTGACAAGAATTCACCTCCTCTATCTGTTCTAAATTTCTTCAGTTTCCTTCCTGATTCATTTTCTACATACTTATGCCACGTTTTAAATTTTTCAAAAGCATCAGCCTTCTCTCCAATGAAATAAACCCACATCTTTCTACTATAATCGTCGACTAACAGCAAAAAGTAGAAAGATCCTCCTAAAGCAGGTGTAGACATTTTACCGCAGAGATCAGCATGTACCATTTCTAGAGGAGCTTGAGATCGATTGCTGGTCTCTCTTGGAAATGCCTTTCGTTGTTGCTTGCCCATCATACAAGCTTCATAAGGTTCCTGCAACTCTGAAAATGCAGGCAAATGAGCAACCATCCCTGTTCTTTGCATCTCCTTCAAAACTGCAAATCCGAGATGCCCAAATCTTTGGTGCCATAACCTGCTTACATCTTTATCTTCTGTAGCAGTTAAAGCACTTAACTCATACAAGTTATCCCGTCGTATCCCTTTACCTACAACATTACCTGATGAATCCATGATTTCTGCACCACTCTTATCGAAGTGAACTTCAAGTCCACGATCTGTTATTGCAGAAACTGACAACAAATTTCTTTTGAGTGTAGGTACATAGAGAACATCGGATAACTTTTTCTCAACACCTGGAGAAGTGATAAAAGAGATGGTTCCAGTTCCTTCGGCTGGACACTTGGAGTCATTTCCCACCACTACATTGATGGATTCCCGCAGAGGCACTAGGGAACTATACCAATCCTTTTTACTGGTCATATGGCGAGAAGCTCCACTATCTAAAATCCATGGTTCATCAGCACGAGCTTGAGCAGATGAACATACCTCTTCAATAGCTACCCAAAGTTCCAGCTCTGTGTTGTTTGCAGACTCTTTGTTCTTCCATGATGATTTTACAGTCCTATTCTGTTCATCAGCTTGCTTCTTCCTGCAATCCTTGATGGCATGGCCTTTCTTTTCACAATAGAAGCAACTTCCTGTGAACTTTTTCTTCTTTGGCTTCTTCTTTGATACATCAAAAGAGCCTTTACCTTTTGCATTTGCTGAAAATGCAGCATCACTTGTGCTTTGCCGATTCCTCAACCCCATCTCTTCTTCTAAAAGCATAGCACAAAACTCTTCAAATGTGAGGGGAGGTAGTCTTACCTGAGTGTTAAGGGCTGTTACTAATCCATCATACTTTTCCGGAAGAACACGTACACATCTTCGAGCCAGCTCTTCTGGTGTTATAACAACACCAACTGCAGCCAATTGGTCTTGAAGATGTTTTATCCGTTTGATAAAATCTTCAGCCTTTTCAGAATCAGAATGCTTTTCATTTGCCAACTGATTTTCTAAATTCTGTATCCTAGTGTGGTTCTTGGTCTCATATTGTCGAGCCAATATGCCCCAAGCCTCATGTGCTTTAGTAGTATGTTGAACTAAAGTAAGCACAGAATCACTTACACTAGTGACAATTGCACATAATGCATCAGCATTCTGCCTCTTCCAAGCTCGTAGAAGATCTGGATCTGGCTGAATCATCAATCTTGAATTAGCTGGATCTTCAACTCGTCTAGGCTCTGGATCGAGTCCCATCGGTCCCATGACAGTGTCAAGTAATTCATTGGAGTCCAAAATTGCAGAAATTTTGAACTTCCAGAGTGTATAATTGGATCCATCCAGCTTCCCTTCAGTGAATGCAGGTGGACGAATTCGAATAGGTGCAACATTAACATTAGCTGAAGCACCAAGACCAGTGTTCGACGATGAAGCCATCATGTAATCACTCGAATAATCTACTGATATTCTAGTATGCTAGTAGCCTAAAATAGTGATACTTCTCAAGCTATTCGAACCTTACGGCTCTGATACCATGTAAGACAAAAGTTACGCAATATAACACAGGAGCAATAGTAGAGAAGATAACAGATATAGGAGAATCTCAATAATTTTCTACTAGCACCAAGTACAAAGATGATGGCGTTGTCCACTCGTGCGCTCTCAAGGTAGAGCTTAAATGGTGATCTAGACAACTCTAGAACGGGAGATACAAGGTAGAGGTATGCTGGCTCAACTTAGTGTCTCAGGTAGTGCAGAAGTCATGTATATATAGGATCATGGGTGGCCTGCCATGGACGGCTATACATGGGCGGTACAGCGTGGGCGGCCACCGCCCGCGTAATTGCCATACACGGCTTAGACTGGTTGAACCGACCTAACAAATATAAATGATTTCTGACTCTGATAGGGAATATTCTGTGGAATATTCCTTTTACCGTCGCGCCGGGGGCGCTGCCCCGGACCCCCACCAGGGGGCTAGCCAGAGGGCCTGCTGGCCCCCTTGGACCCCCCCAGCCGAGGCTACTCACCGCTGCCCCGAACCCCACAATTGGGGACCCTGGTAACTCCCTTTCCTTATAATACCTTACATGGTCCAATATGACCTTCATCCAACATGCAAGTTGGGATTCCCATCAATTGGGTAATGCACGCTTGGCTTCTCCTCATAAAGGGGGCCTTACAAAATGCATACAATCATGAGGGGTAGACATTGATCATATACTAACAGTTCTATGATTTAAAGAGAAGACCACTTGAATTCCAAGTTGATGATATGGTATTTTTTAAAGTTAATCCTCACCGATCTAACTTGTTGCTAGGGAAGGATCATAGACTTTCTCTTCGATATGCTGGCCCTTTTGAAGTTTTGAAAAAGATCGGATCTCTTGCTTATTTGCTGGAATTACCTAAATATCTAAATGTGCATCCTGTATTTCATGTCAGCTTACTTATAAGATATGTGTCTAATGTTGCTCATGTTTTGCAGGACAATTATAAGCTGAAAGACGATGGCTCTTTTGAGCTTCAACCGGAAATAATATTAGATAGGAAGGAAAGATTTCTTAGAAATAGATCTATAGTAGAAATTTTGGTGAAATGGCATTCATACCCAGTAGAAGATTCGAGTTGGGTGAATTTAGATGACTTTCTAACACATTATCCTTCTTTCCAAATCTGAGGACAGAGTTCTTAAAGGGGGGAAGAATTGTAATAGGCCTCTTTTCTAGTGAAATAGTTCATTTTGAACTTTCTGAATTTCATTGTGGGGATAATGCTTAGAACGAATAATTAGGCCATTTTATGCATGTAGGAAAAATTTTGGGTTGACAAGTTTCATATTATCTCTGTAGACCTTAATTGCATCATGTTTTCCAATGGGATTTTGAAGGTGAAGATGAAAGAATTAAGGAAAACTCTGTGTGAGGGAAAGGTAGAGCAAGTAGAAGAGAATAAAAGTGCCTGTGTGAGAGTTTTGTGAATCATGTTCTAAGTACCTCGTTCAGGGTCCTACATTTAGTTCATTGTAAGAAAATGCCTTGATTTTACTCTCTCTCTAGAATTTTAAACCTTGCAGGGCTCAAAAGTGGCATTTGGAGGTGGATTTGGACCTCGGACGTCTTTAACACTATTGTGCAGATCAAAAAATTGAATAAAAGTGTCTCTCACAAGCTTAACCTAATTCCTCATTGTTTTTGAGTTACAGGGCTTTGAAAAGTGCCATTTTTTCAAACACTTAAAAAAAAAAACGAGGGCTTGTCTAATTGTATCCGAATCCGTGATTCTCATGCTCACGTGTCACCATGTCTAATTATGTATGTTTTCGGATATGTCTTCTTGGTGTTTTTCTGCTATTTTTGACAGGTATGCTAAAGAAACGAAGTACACTATGATCGCATGGCTTTTTGCGAAAGTTTTGGAGAAACTCGACTTTTTCTAAATTTGGTGGATCGCACAGTTCTTTGGGGAGCATGGCTGCGATCAAACGAAAAAGATAAGAGGGCCTGCGCATCAACATGGAGGACACACATAAATCTGAGAATTATCTTGTGATTGAGAGAGTGATTGAGAGTGACAGTGAGAGTGAGAGTGTGATTAAGAGTGCGAGTGAGAATGCGATTGTGATAGCTCGGGGGTGGTCTGGAGGTAGAGGCTTCGTTAAGAAGTTATTGTCCAAAGTTACTGTAACCATTGATTCACATCTATAATATCAGAATTCTTCCTTCTCTGTGTCATATTTGTTCTACTCTTCTGCATCAGATTTTCTTTTACCTTGTGCAATCTCTGCGTTCTTCTCTCCACTGTTATTTCTGAGTAATCGAAAGATTATGATTGGGGATAGATTGTGATTCAGGAAACGCTACAAGTGGTATCAGAGCAGAATCAATCCGCGGGAACGATGGAAGGTCTAACACAAAAGGTTCGTGAACAAGAGGAGCTTATTCAGAAGCTTCTTGGTAAATTGCGCAAAGAACGAGGGGGAAAGCAACCAGAAGGAGCAACAAATTTGTTTGTGGAGCTGAACGATGAAATAGATGAAGGTGCGAGAACATCTAGTGTACCTTGCAAAAAACAAAAACGCAATTATGAAGATATGGAACCACGTGAGTTTGCCATTAACCAAGTCTTCAAGAAGGCAAAGTTAAATGATTTTGATAGCGAGAGGAAGAGTGGCGAAGATCTTGAGGCTTGGATTGAAGAAATAGAGCATTTCTTTGACCTTCGACAATTTAGTGAAGAGTCCAAGGCAAAAGTTGGGATCCTGCATCTGCGTGGGATCGCGAAGCTATGGTGGAAGTCATATATGCAGACTCGAATGCGTTCTGGTCCTGTTCTATGGAAGGAATTTAGAGAACAAGCTGAAAAACGCTATTGTTCTCCACACTACCATATGGAGAAGAAGATGGAGTTCTACAATTTCCGACAACACAAAAGTGAGAAGCATAGCTTATCTGTTGATGAGTACAAAGAGAAGCTCCTACGTCTTCATAAATATGCATCAGAGGTTAGTGGTAATGCTCTAAAGTGTAAATTTATTGAAGGGCTTCGTGAGGAACTTCACTATCAAGTTAAGGGATCTGGATGCATTGATTTTCTTGATGATGTTGCGATGGCTAAGAACTTTGAGAAGATGGAGAAGTTCAATTTGCAGAAGGCAAATAGAAGCAGATTCATCGCAACGGGACATAGGCCACAAAGACCTGTTGCAATGAACATGAACAATTCAAAGAAAACTCCATCTTCTAACGGCCAAGGTAAGAACCCTGCTCGGCCAGTGGAAAATCAAAGGAGGCGTCAACCAATTGAGTGGCAACAAGACCCTAATTTTATTGAGAGGGCAAAAAGACTTTGTCTGTGTTTTCGTTGCGGGGAGCAAGGGCATCGGACATATGAGTGCCCAAACAAGGCAGTCTTTCGACCCGCACAATCAAAAGCGATAAACATCATTGAGGAGGGTACAATTATTGAGGAAGCAGATGATGGGGGTAAGTGCCCTGACTCTACTTTACGTTGCATGGTGGTTAGCTCTTTCCCAAACGTTTCTATAATCACGATTCTGGGTATGATTTGTGCGCATAAAACTAGATTTTTGATTGATTCAGGTAGTACCCATTGTTTTCTATCTTTCAAATTGGTCCAGAATCTAGGGATAGCCCTAAATATACAGATAACCAGACCTGTAGAGATGGCCAATGGAAAATTACACTACACAAAAGGATATGTTGAAAACCTTGAATTTACTCTTTCTAATAGATGCTTTTCTGGAAGCTTCCATGTAATTGAGATGAAACAGAGTGATCTAATCATAGGCATGGATTGGTTAGTTAAAAATGCTGCGACAATTAATTGTGAACAAAGAACGATCATTGTGAAGCTACATGATGAATCTATTCATATTCTAGGTGATGTCTTTAATCCTAAGCCTACTCTTATTTCTGTTATGCAGATAGTTAGATGTATACGTGATGGCTGCAAAACATTTGTAGTGTATGTGAACAATCTGCATCAGGAAGGTAATGACGAAGATATTCCAGATTACGTAGGAAATCTCTTGAAAGAATATGCCGATGTATTTCCAGAAGACTTGCTTGGTATACCCCCACCTAGGCAGATTGACCACGCCATTGACCTATATCCAGGGAGTGAACCATATTCTAGAGCACCCTATAGATTTAACATTGATGAACTAAAGGAGCTTAAGATTCAATTAGATGATCTTTTGAAGAAGGGCTTAATAAAACCGAGTGTCTCACCTTGGGGTGCGCCTCTTTTATTTCAGAAGAAGAAAGACGGCTCTTACAGATTATGCATTGACTATAGGGGGTTGAATAAAAGAACAATTAAGAATAAGTATCCACTCCCTCACATAGATGACTTATTAGGTCAATTAAGTGGAGCAACCGTATTCACAAAGATTGACTTAAGATCTGGATATCACCAAATTAGGATCAAAATAGAGGATATTCCTAAGACGGATTTTCGAACACGATATGGTCACTATGAGTTTACGGTTCTACCTTTTGGTTTAACAAACGCTCCTGCCACATTTATGTGCTTGATGAATAATATTTCTCACGACTACCTAGATGAACTCATCTTAGTCTTCCTTGATGATATATTTGTGTACTCTAAAGATGATTCAGAGCATGCGGTACATCTCAAGAAGACTTTGCAAACTCTTAGAGAACACAAATTGTATGGGAAAAAGAGTAAGTTTTTCTTTGCTAAGGATAAACTTGTGTATCTAGGAAGAGTAATATCAAAAGAAGGAATCCTTATAGATGAAGATAAAGTAAAAACAATAGTTGATTGGCCGATTCCTAAGACTGTAAGGGATGTTAGAAGTTTTATTGGGTTGGCACACTATGAAAGAGCACATATTAAGGATTTCTCTAAGATAGCTACTCCCCTCACCGAATTAACTAAAAAGAATGTAGGATTTGCGTGGAGTGATGCCTGTCAAGAATCATTTGAAACATTGAAACAAAAAGTCGTTGAGAATTGTGTTTTGAAAATACCAGAAATTGGAAAGCCTTTTGTGGTTGCATGTGATGCAAGTGGTAGTCAGATAGGATGTGTTATTTCACAAGATGGCAGGGCGGTCGCATATGAGTCCAAAAAACTAAGAAAGCATGAACTTAACTATCCTACTCATGATTTAGAAATGCTTGCTGTTGTGCATGCACTTAAGCATTGGAGACATCTATTGTTAGGGGTTAAGTTTGAATTGAAAACAGATAATCAAAGTCTAAAATACATCTTCACTCAACCATTGCTTAACAACATGTAGAAGCGTTGGATTGAATTATTAAGCGAGTATGATTTCGACATTAAGTATCTTGCTGGTAAGGAAAATAAGGTTGCTGATGCATTGAGTCGGAGACCTTTGTGTAATCTTGTTTCTGTAATAAATTTTGATTTTCTCAATCAAATTCAAGAAGAGATAAAACAGGATCCTTTTTATGCACCTATTTTGAATGCTTTGAATGCGAACAAGGGATCGACGTATGAGGAAAAATTTCATTTGCAGAATGGAACACTGTATTGTAACAATCGGCTATGCTTATCTTCTGAATCTCCACTAAAATTTAAAATACTGCAGGATTGTCATGATGCACCTTTTTCTGCACATCCAGGTTATTCAACGACATATGTTAAAACAAAGTATTCTTACTTTTGGCCGTGTATGAAGCAGGATATTAGAAAATATGTAAATGAATGTTTGAAGTGCCAACAGGTGAAATCTGAGTTTAAGAGGATGCGAGGAATGCTTCAACCTTTGGATGTTCCAAAACAGAACTGGGAGTCTATTTCTATAGACTTTAGCACTAACCTACCTATGACCAGAAGTAAGCATGATACCATATTTGTTGTAGTCGATCGGCTTACCAAGATGCCACACTTCTTTCCTATGAAAAAGACCGATACTGCTTTGAATGTTGCAAGAATCTTTGTAAAAGAAATATTTCGATTGCATGGAATGCCTAAAAGCATAATTTCTGATAGAGGTTCTAGATTTACGTCAAACTTCTGGAAAGCGACATTTGAATCCATTGGAACTCAACTTCGTATGAGTACAACTTTCCATCCACAAACTGATGGGGAAACCGAGAGGGTTAACAGGTAGTTGAGGATATGTTGCGTATGTATGTGAATGAAAAGCAAGATAATTGGAGTGAATATTTACCCTTGGTTGAGTTTGCATACAATAGTGCATGGCATGCATCTATAAAAATGACTCCGTTTGAAGCTATGTATGGTTATAATTGTTTGACTCCACCTTCGTTTTTGGGTTTTCCAAATAAAGTAGAAGTATCCAAAAAAATGCTTGATAAGATGGATGAGGAACTTGGAAAAATTAAGAAACATATAAGAGAAGCTCATAAAAGACAAAAGAAGTTCTATGATTTAAAGAGAAGACCACTTGAATTCCAAGTTGATGATATGGTATTTCTTAAAGTTAATCCCCACCGATCTAACTTGTTGCTAGGGAAGGATCATAGACTTTCTCCTCGATATGCAAGCCCTTTTAAAGTTTTGAAAAAGATCGGATCTCTTGCTTATTTGCTGGAATTACTTAAATATCTAAATGTGCATCCTATATTTCATGTCAGCTTACTTAAAAGATATGTGTCTAATGTTGCTCATGTTTCGCAGGACAATTATAAGCTGAAAGACGATGGCTCTTTTGAGATTCAACAGGAAATAATATTAGATAGGAAGGAAAGATTTCTTAGAAATAGATCTATAGTAGAAATTTTGGTGAAATGGCATTCGTACCCAGTAGAAGATTCGAGTTGGGTGAATTTAGATGACTTTCTAACACATTATCCTTCTTTCCAACTCTGAGGACAGAGTTCTTAAAGGGGGGAAGAATTGTAATAGGCCTCTTTTCTAGTGAAATAATTCATTTTGAACTTTCTGAATTTCATTGTGGGGATAATGCTTAGAACGAATAATTAGGTCATTTTATGCATGTAGGAAAAATTTTGGGTTGACAAGTTTCATATTCTCTCTCTAGACCTTAATTGCATCATGTTTTCCAGTGGGATTTTGAAGGTGAAGATGAAAGAATTAAGGAAAACTCTTTGTGAGGGAAAGGTAGAGCAAGTAGAAGAGAATAAAAGTGCGTGTGTGAGATTTTTGTGAATCATGTTCTAAGTACCTTGTTCAGGGTCCTACATTTAGTTCATTGTAAGAAAATGCCTTGATTTTACTCTCTCTAGAATTTTAAACCTTGCAAGGCTCAAAAGTGGCATTTGGAGGTGGATTTGGACCTCAGATGTCTCCAACACTATTGTGCAGATCGAAAAATTGAATAAAAGTGTCTCTCACAAGCTTAACCTAATTCCTCATTGTTTTTGAGTTACAGGGCTTTGAAAAGTGCCGTTTTTTCAAACACTTAAAAAAAAAAACAAGGGCCTGTCTAATTGTATTTGAATCCCTGATTCTCATGGTCACGTGTCACCATGTCTAATTATGTATGTTTTCGGATATGTCTTCTTGGTGTTTTTCTGCTATTTTTGACAGGTATGCTAAAGAAAGGAAGTACACTACGATCGCATGGCTTTTTGCGAAAGTTTTGGAGAAACTTGACTTTTTCTAAATTTGGTGGATCGCACACTTCTTTGGGGAGCACGGCTGCGATCATACGGAAAAAGATAAGAAGCCATGCGCATCAACACGGAGGACACACAGAAATCTGAGAATTACCTTGTGATTGAGAGTGTGATTGAGAGTGAGAGTGAGAGTGAGAGTGTGATTGAGAGTGCAAGTGAGAATGCGATTGTGATAGCTCGGGGGTGGTCGGGCGGTAGAGGCTTCGTCAAGAAGCTATTGTCCAAAGCTACTGTAACCATTGATTCACATCTATATTATCAGAATTCTTCCTTCTCTGCGTCATATTTGTTCTACTCTTCCGCATCAAATTTTCTTTTACCTTGTGCAATCTCTGTGTTCTTCTCTCCACTATTATTTCTGAGTAATTGAAAGATTGTGATTGGGGATAGATTGTTATTGAGGAAACGCTACAAGTGGTATCAGAGCAGAATCAATCCGCTGGAACGATGGAAGGTCTGACACAAAAGGTTCGTGAACAAGAGGAGCTTATTCAAAAGCTTCTTGGTGAATTGCGCAAAGAACGAGGGGGAAAGCAACCAGAAGGAGCAACAAATTTGTTTGTGGAGCTGAATGATGAAATAGATGAAGGTGCGGGAACATCTAGTGTACCTCGCGAAAAACAAAAATGCAATTCTGAAGATATGGAACCAGGTGAGTTTGCCCTTAACCAAGTCTTCAAGAAGGCAAAGTTAAATGATTTTGATGGCGAGAAGAAGAGTGGCGAAGATCTTGAGGCATGGATTGAAGAACTAGAGGATTTCTTTGACCTTCGACAATTTAGTGAAGAGTCAAAGGCAAAAGTTGGGATCCTGCATCTGCGTGGGATCGCAAAGCTATGGTGGAAGTCATATATGCAGACTCGAACGCGTTCTGGTCCTGTTCTATGGAAGGAATTTAGAGAACAAGCTGAAAAACGCTATTTTCCTCCACACTACCATATGGAGAAGAAGATGGAGTTCTACAATTTCCGACAACACGAAAGTGAGAAGCATAGCTTATCTGTTGATGAGTACAAAGAGAAGTTCCTAAGTCTTCATAAATATGCATTAGAGGTTAGTGGTAATGCTCTAAAGAGTAAATTTATTGAAGGGCTTCGTGAGGAACTTCGCTATCAAGTTAAGGGATCTGGATGCATTGATTCTCTTGATGCTGTTGCAATGGCTGAGAACTTTGAGAAGATGGAGAAGTTCAATTTGGAGAAGGCAAATAGAAGCAGATTCATTGCAACGGGACATAGGCCACAAAGACCTGTTCCAATGAACATGAACAATTCAAAGAAAACTCCATCTTCTAAGGACCAAGGTAAGAACCCTGCTCGGCCAGTGGAAAATCAAAGGAGGCCTCAACCAATTGAGTGGCAACAAGACCCTAATTTTATTGAGAGGGCAAAAAGACTTGGTCTGTGTTTTCGTTGCGGGGAGCAAGGGCATCAGACATATGAGTGCCCGAACAAGGCAGTCTTTCGACCCTCACAATCAAAAGCGATAAACATCATTGAGGAGGGTACAATTATTGAGGAAGCAGATGATGGGGGTAAGTGTGCTGACTCTACTTTAGGTTGCATGGTGGTTAGCTCTTTCCCAAAGGTTTCTGTAATCACGATTCCGGGTATGATTTCTGCGCATAAAACCACATTTTTGATCGATTCAGGTAGTACCCATTGTTTTCTATCTTTCAAATTGGTACAGAATCTAGGGATAGCCCTAAATATACAAATAACCAGACCTGTAGAGATGGCGAGTGGACGATTACACTATACAAAAGGATATGTTGAAAACCTTGAATTTACTCTTTCTAATAGACGCTTTTCTGGAAGCTTCCATGTAATTGAGATGAAACAGAGTGATGTAATCATAGGCATGGATTGGTTAGTTAAAAATGCTGCGATAATTAATTGTGAACAAAGAACGATCAGTGTGAAGCTAAACGATGAATCTATTCATATTCTAGGTGATGTGTTTAATGCTAAGCCTACTCTTATTTCTGCTATGCAGATAGTTAGAGGTATACGTGATGGCTGCAAAACATTTGTAGTGTATGTGAACAATCTGCATCAGGAAGGTAATGACGAAGATATTCCAGATTACGTAGGAAATCTCTTGAAAGAATATGCCGATGTATTTCCAGAAGATTTGCCTGGTATACCCCCACCTAGGCAGATTGAGCATGCCATTGACCTATATCGAGGGAGTGAACCATATTCTAGAGCACCCTATAGATTTAACATTAATGAATTAAAGGAGCTTAAGATTCAATTAGATGATCTTTTGAAGAAAGGCTTAATAAAATCGAGTGTCTCACCTTGGGGTGCACCTCTTTTATTTCAGAAGAAGAAAGACGGCTCTTACAGATTATGCATTGACTATAGGGGGTTGAATAAAAGAACAATTAAGAATAAGTATCCACTCCCTCACATATATGACTTATTAGGTCAATTAAGTGGAGCGACCGTATTCACAAAGATTGACCTAAGATCTGGATATCACCAAATTAGGATCAAAACAGAGGATATTCCTAAGACGGCTTTTCAAACACGATATGGTCACTATGAGTTTACCGTTCTACCTTTTGGTTTAACAAACGCTCGTGCCACATTTATGTGCTTGATGAATAATATTTTTCACGATTACCTTTGTGTAATCTTGTTTCTGTAATAAATTCTGATTTTCTCAATCAAATTCAAGAAGAGATAAAACAAGATCCTTTTTATGCACCTATTCTGAATGCTTTGAATGCGAATAGGGGATTGACGTATGAGGAAAAACTTCATTTGCAGAATGGAAGACTGTATTGTAACAATCGGCTATGCTTATCTTCTGAATCTCCACTAAAAGTTAAAATACTGCAGGATTGTCATGATGCACCTTTTTCTGCACATCGAGGTTATTCAAGGACATATGTTAAAACAAAGTATTCTTACTTTTGGCCGTGTATGAAGCGGGATATTAAAAAATATGTAAATGAATGTTTGAAGTGCCAACAGGTGAAATCTGTGTTTAAGAGGATGCCAGGAATGCTTAAACCTTTGGATGTTCCAAAACAGAAGTGGGAGTCTATTTCTATGGACTTTATCACTAAGCTACCTATGACCAGAAGTAAGCATGATACCATATTTGTTATAGTGGATCAGCTTACCAAGATGCCACACTTCTTTCCTATGAAAAAGACTGATACTGCTTTAAATGTTGCAAGAATCTTTGTAAAAGAAATATTTCGATTGCATGGAATGCCTAAAAGCATAATTTCTGATAGAGATTCTAGATTTACGTCAAACTTCTGGAAAGCGACATTTGAATCCATGGAACTCAACTTCGTATGAGTACAGCTTTCCATCCACAAACTGATGGGGAAACCGAGAGGGTTAACAGGGTAGTTGAGGATATGTTGCGTATGTATGTGCATGAAAAGCAGGATAATTGGAGTTAATATTTACCCTTGGTTGAGTTTGCATACAATAGTGCATGGCATGCATCTATAAAAATGACTCCGTTTGAAGCTATGTATGGTTATAATTGTTTGACTCCACCTTCATTCTTGGGTTTTCCAAATAAAGTAGAAGTATCCAAAGAAATGCTTGATAAGATGGATGAAGAACTTGGAAAAATTAAGAAACATATAAGAGAAGCTCAGAAAAGACAAAAGAAGTTCTATGATTTAAAGAGAAGACCACTTGAATTCCAAGTTGATGATATGGTATTTCTTAAAGTTAATCCCCACCGATCTAACTTGTTGCTAGGGAAGGATCATAGACTTTCTCCTCGATATGCAGGCCTTTTTAAAGTTTTGAAAAAGATCGGATCTCTTGCTTATTTGCTGGAATTACCTAAATATCAAAACGTGCATCCTGTATTTCATGTTAGCTTACTTAAAAGATATGTGTCTAATGTTGCTCATGTTTTGCAGGACAATTATAAGGTGAAAGACAATGGCTCTTTTGAGCTTCAACCGGAAATAATATTAGATAGGAAGGAAAGATTTCTTAGAAATAGATCTATAGTAGAAATTTTGGTGAAATGGAATTCATACCCAGTAGAAGATTCGAGTTCGGTGAATTTAGATGACTTTCTAACACATTATCGTTTTTTCCAACTCTGAGGACAGAGTTCTTAAAGGGGGGAAGAATTGTAATAGGCCTCTTTTCTAGTGAAATAATTCATTTTGAACTTTCTGAATTTCATTGTGGGGATAATGCTTAGAACGAATAATTAGGTCATTTTATGCATGTAGGAAAAATTTTGGGTTGACAAGTTTCATATTCTCTCTATAGACCTTAATTGCATCATGTTTTCCAGTGGGATTTTGAAGGTGAAGATGAAAGAATTAAGGAAAACTCTGTGTGAGGGAAAGGTAGAGCAAGTAGAAGAGAATAAAAGTGCCTGTGTGAGATTTTTGTGAATCATGTTCTAAGTACCTCGTTCAGGGTCCTACGTTTAGTTCATTGTAAGAAAATGCCTTGGTTTTACTCTCTCTCTAGAATTTTAAACCTTGCAAGGCTCAAAAGTGGCATTTGGAGGTGCATTTGGACCTCGGATGTCTCTAACACTATTGTGCAGATCGAAAAATTGAATAAAAGTGTCTCTCACAAGCTTAACCTAATTCCTCATTGGTTTTGAGCTACATGGCTTTGAAAAGTGCCGTTTTTTCCAACACTTTAAAAAAAAACGAGGGCTTGTCTAATTCTATTCGAATCCGTGATTCTCATGCTCACATGTCACCATGTCTAATTATGTATGTTTTCGGATATGTCTTCTTGGTGTTTTTCTGCTATTTTTGACAGGTATGCTAAAGAAAGGAAGTACACTACGATCGCATGGCTTTTTGCAAAAGTTTTGGAGAAACTCGACTTTTTCTAAATTTGGTGGATCGCACACTTCTTCGGGGAGCACGACTGCGATCAAACGGAAAAAGATAAGAAGGCCTGCGCATCAACACGGAGGACACACAGAAATCTGAGAATTACCTTGTGATTGAGAGTGAGAGCGAGAGTGTGATTGAGAGTGCGAGTGAGAATGCGATTGTGATAGCTCGGGGGTGGTCGCGAGGTAGAGGCTTCGTCAAGAAGCTATTGTCCAAAGCTACTATAACCATTGATTCACATCTATAATATCAGAATTCTTCCTTCTCTGCGTCATATTTGTTCTACTCTTCCGCATCAGATTTTCTTTTACCTTCTGCAATCTCTGCGTTCTTCTCTCCACTGTTATTTCTGAGTAATCGAAAGATTGTGATTGGGGATAGATTTTGATTGAGGAAACGCTACAAGTGGTATCAGAGCAGAATCAATCCGCGGGAACGATGGAAGGTCTAACACAAAAGGTTCATGAACAAGAGGAGCTTATTCAAAAGCTTCTTGGTGAATTGCGCAAAGAACAAGGGGGAAAGCAACCAGAAGGAGCAACAAATTTGTTTGTGGAGCTGAACGATGAGATAGAAGAAGGTGCGGGAACATCTAGTGTACCTCGCGAAAACAAAAACGCAATTCATAAGATATGGAACCAGGTGAGTTTGCCCTTAACCAAGTATTCAAGAAGGCAAAGTTAAATGATTTTGATGGCGAGAAGAAGAATGGCAAAGATCTTGAGGCATGTGGATTGAAGAACTAGAGGATTTCTTTGACCTTCGACAATTTAGTGAAGAGTCGAAGGCAAAAGTTGGGATCCTGCATCTGCATGGGATCGTGAAGCTATGGTGGAAGTCATATATGCAGACTCGAACGCGTTCTGGTCCTGTTCTATGGAAGGAATTTAGAGAACAAGCTGAAAAACGCTATTGTTCTCCACACTACCATATGGAGAAGAAGATGGAGTTCTACAATTTCCGACAACACGAAAGTGACAAGCATAGCTTATCTGTTGATGAGTACAAAGAAAAGTTCCTACGTCTTCATAAATATGCATTAGAGGTTAGTGGTTGTTGGTGCATGCCAATCACCAATTGAAGGCTTGGAAGATCAAATGATGAAGGAAGAATCAATTCCTAAAATGTGGAAGAAGATCACAATCAGAGGACAAGAGAAGTGTACACATATGTACATTAGCATAGTCATAGATGACTTAGATCTTTTGTTCAGTAAGAATTATGTACAAATTATCTATAAATACCTTGAGAAAAGTCGGGGCATGTAGGAGAGCAAATGAGAGCATATGTGACAATAGTCAGATGTCAAGAATGAGGAAGATAGAAGTCATAAGTTAGAGGAAAGTGAATTTGAGTTAGCTCTCATCACTCAGTTGTATTTTCTCTGAGTAAATGAAAAGTTTTGCGCCCGATGTTTCTGTGTGTTCTCCTTCTACAGTAGATCAATTGTGGAATGCTTTTGTACAAGTCTAAGTTGAGAGTTGCTTGACCTCTGTGCAAAGTTTCAGCTTCCAATTGTAATCAGGCTGAGTGAATTAAGTGTAGGAACATTCATATGTGAAGTGTATTCACAGGTTCCTTAAACAGGCGCATATTTCGAAGTCAATGTTTTTGATCATTTCTCCTAGCACAGTTTAAAGTTTTGCATGAGTGAAGGCTTAATCTTTAAGTTGGAAGATAAGCTACTTATGTCTAGAAGCATTTTGTAAAACGGGTTCTATTCAAGGAGAACCAAGTCTTAAAAGTTACAGGTGTAAAGTCGACTGTTCTGAGTAACAGTTTCTGACATAGGTAACTTGTGAAATGAATTTCTCAAGTTATACTTAATTTTTTGAAGTGATTCAACTTGGAGTAGATGCGCAATCTCTAGGAGATGCTTCGTACAAAGTTTCATCAAAAACTTTACACGTTTGATAGGTCAATGTTGAGAAATAGTGCAGCAGACTTTTCTGTGTATCACCTTCTTCACAGATTTGTTAGTCTTTTGGTAATTAGCAAATGATCCTCTAAATTAGTGGAGTGTTTGACTTATTCTTGGTATAGAGGTGTTCTAATCACAAGAATAAGTTGTTCTTTTGGAGATTAACATTCTCCATCAGTGGTATCAGAGCAGGAGACATCAATTTGAAGAAATTTGAAGAAAGGAGGATCCCGACTGCTGCAGATTCAAGAAATTCAACACTTGAAGGATCAAGAAGTGAAAGCTTGGAGTCAAAGCTTGAGGAGAAGACAAATTGACATCAAGAAAGGCAAAAGGAGTTCAATTCAAAGTAAAGGTATATACATTGTTTGTAAAGCTTGAAGTTTCAATACACAGGTGGATACAAGATGGGAGAAAGCTTGCAGATTGATAAGCTAGATAGGGAGAACTATCCAGCATGGTCCATGAGGATGGAAGCACACCTCATGAGCAAAGACCTTATATCATTTATTACAGGAGATGAAGAAAAACCAGAATTTGCAGATCCAAGTATTCCTACTAGGGAAGAACTTGCAATGTTGAAAACTTGGATGAGAAAGGATGCTCAAGCAAGGAGCATCATCTACATGGCTGTAAATGATTATCTTTTACCTCACATCAGAGGTTTAGAAAGTGCTACAGATGTTTGGAATGCCTTGGAAGAGCATTTCCAAAATACAACTAAGTCAAGGAAGTCCTCACTATGGGCTGAGTTCACAACCTTCAAGAAGAAGAGCTCACAATCAATTTCAGATTATGTGGCAAAGATGAAAGATATTGCAGATAGCTTGGGAGCAGTGGATGAAGATATTGAAGAAGAAAAGTTGGTAAGACAAATACTTACAGGTTTGAGAGGAGATGAGAAGTGGAAGCCTTTTATCTTGTCCATAGAATTGTCACTTGATCACTTTACTCCTGACCTTAATCAATTGCTAGGACATATGCTAACCTTTGAGCAGGATCTTAAAGGAGACAATGATAGAAGTACAAGTCAAGCTATGTACTCCAAGGACAAGAAAAAGAATGGCAAGGGAAAGCAATCAAATGATGATGAAGGGAATTCAAATCAAGCCAACTTCACAAAAGGGAAGACAAATTTCAGAGGTAAAGGAAGAGGAGGTAAGAACAAAGATAATGCTAAAGCTTGTTGGATTTGTGGCAGAACAAATCATTTGGCAAATGATTGTTGGTATAACAATCAAAATGGAGGATACAACAATCAGAATTATAGTCAAAGAGGTAGAGGAGGCAGAAACCAAAGAGGCAATTTCAGAGGAAGAGGTGGTAGGACATCATATGGTAGAGGAGGTGGAAGAAACTTCCAATCTCAGTCCTACAACAATAATTATTACAATTATGCATCAGATCAGAAGGATGACATGACTCTTATCCTGAATGCAACTCATGAATCAATGGGAGAAGATCAAAGAGTGTTTTATATTGACTCAGGGTGCAGCAACCATCTGAGTGGGAATCTATCCTTGATGACTGATATGGAAGCAAGGGTGAATGGACATACAGTTCAGACAGGTGACAATACCAAACATAAAGTGGAGAGCATTGGATCAGTGAAGACAAAGAGTGGAAGTACACTTCTGAGTAAGGTACTTTATGTTCCTACTATTCCTAAAAATTTGATAAGTGTAGGGCAAATTGTGGAGAAAGGATATGAGGTAAGATTCACAAATGATGGTGTTTATGTACAAGATCCAAATCAGGGATATAGAAACATAATTGCAGGTAAAAAGGAAGGAAGATTGTTTACTCTCAAAGTCCAAGGTAATGTGGGACATGCATTGTTTACCTATGGAGGCCAAAAGGTGTCTGAATTAGACCTATGGCATAAAAGGCTAGGTCATTTCAATGAGAGAGCTATAAAGGAGATGTCAAAGAATCAGGTGGTGCTTGGATTGCCAAACATTGAAGGGCAACATATGGTGTACAAGTGTGAAGCTTGTCAATTAGGTAAAGCACATAAAAGTTCTTATAACAAATCAGGGTACAAGTATTCAAACATGCTTGAATTGGTTCATACAGATGTATGGGGTCCCTCAAGGGACTATAGCATAAATGGATCCAGATATTATGTGTTGTTTGTTGATGATGCAACCAGGTGGATTACTTTGTATGTAATCAAGGACAAATCAGAAGTCTTTAAGACATTCAAATACTTTCATGCTTATGCAGAAAGGATCACAGGACAAAAGCTAAAGAGGTTAAGATCAGATGGAGGGGGAGAGTATTTCTCAAAAGAGTTTGATGATTATTTGTGGAATGCAGGTATCAAAAGAGAAGTAACTTGCAGGTACTCCCCTCAACAAAATGGAGTAGCAGAAAGGAGGAATAGGACTCTTGTAGAGTTTGCAAGAGCCATGATGAAGGAAAAGAATTGTCCAAATTACTTATGGGCAGAGGCCATTAACACTGCAACATACCTTGTGAATAGGTTGCCTTGCAAAGCTTTGGATGGAGGAACCCCTTATGAAGCATGGTGGGGTAAGAAGCCTAGTCTTGATCATTGTAAAGTATTTGGATGTATTGCATATGCTTATGTTCCTTCACAATTAAGACATAAGCTAGAACCAAAAGCAGAGAAGTATGTGTTTATTGGATATGATGATAGACAAATGGGTTACAGGTTGTGGAGTCCATCCACAAAGCAATTTCTTGTTACTAAAGATGTAACATTTGATGAGCAAGACATGTGGTATACAGGATCACCAAATGAGTATGCAGGTGTTGAAGAAATACAAAGGAAAGGAAAGGCAAAGGTAAAAGTATGTGAAGAAATTGTTGATGAAGTTGACTCTAGATGTAGAGTGCAGGATCATGTAGAAGAAGGGCCAAGATTTGATCCAGAATCAAATGAGGCTGAAACTTCAAGAAGTGCAGAAATCAGAAGATCTACAAGAGAAAGGAAAGAGCCTATAAGGTATAGTTATGATACATCTTTCCTAACAACAAGAGATTATGCTTACATTGTGAAAACAGAAGAAGATCCAATCACTTATGAAGAAGCCAAAGGTAAACAGAATTGGGAGAAGGCAATGCAAGAAGAGTATGATGCTCTACTTGAAAATGAAACTTGGGAATTAGTACCAAGACCAAAGAATCAGAAAGTCATTGGATGCAAGTGGGTATATAAAACAAAGAGGTTTGCAGATGGTAAGGTGTCTAGATATAAGGCTAGACTTGTGGTTAAAGGTTATGCCCAAACTTATGGGGTAGATTATGATGAAACCTTTAGTCCTGTTGCTAAGATGTCTACAATTAGGACATTGATTGCTATTGCTACTTGCAAGGGATGGAAATTGTCACAATTGGATGTGAAGAATGCATTTCTTAATGGTTACATTGCAGATGAAGTATATATGGAGCAACCAGAAGGTTTCATGGAATCAATTGGATGAGATTATGTGTGTAAGCTCAAGAGAGCTTTATATGGGTTGAAGCAAGCCCCAAGAGCTTGGAATTACAGATTGGTCAAGTTCTTGAATGAATGTGGTTTTCAATCATCAAAGGCAGATAGTAGCTTGCTAGTGAAGGCAAGTGAAAATGGATATATTTACATGTGCATTTATGTTGATGATATTATTGTTACAGGAACAGATGCTCAAGGAATCAATGAACTCAAGAAGCAAATAGAGAAGGAGTTTAAGATAAGTGACTTGGGAAACTTATCTTATTTTCTAGGAATGCAGATTGTGTATACTCAACATGGAGTATATGTTTCACAAGAGAGATACTTGAAGAATCTTCTAGTCAAGTTTAACATGGAAGATTGCAAGACCTCAACCACTCCATTGGAGGTAAATCATAAGTTAAGCAGGTATGGAGGTGAAGAGTTCAATGACATGAAGAAATATCAGAGTTTGGTAGGTAGTCTAATCTATGCTACCTTGACAAGGCCAGATCTATCATATGCAGTAGGTGTGTTGTCACAATTCATGCATTGTCCAAAGAAGACTCATTGGATTGCAGCCCAAAGGGTACTCAGATATATCAAGGGAACCCTAAGTGAAGGTTTGTATTATGGTTTCACTTCTGACACAAGAATCAAAGTGTTTAGTGATGCAGATTGGGCAGGTGACTCAGATGATAGAAGGTCTACTCATGGATATCTATGTTATGTTGGAGATAAGTTAGTGTCTTGGTGTTCAAAGAAGCAACACACAGTTGCTTTATCATCCACAGAAGCTGAGTATAAGGGAATGGTAGAAGCTGCAAAAGAAGTCATATGGTTGAAGACCTTGATGAAAAGTTTTGAGATTGATCATAGTACTCCAATAATTTTTGGAGACAACATGAGTTCTTTGTATTTGGCAGCTAACCCTGTTTTTCATGCCAGGACTAAGCATATAGAGATACAGTATCATTTCTTGAGGGAAAAAGTACTTGATAAAGAGATTGAAGTGATGTACACTCCAACAAAAGAACAGGTGGCAGATATGATGACAAAGAGTTTGGATGGACCTAAGTTACAAAGGTTCAAAGACATGGCAAGTATCAAGAAGACAGAGAAGACCTCAATTGATGATTGAGGGGGAGCTGTTGGTGCATGCCAATCACCAATTGAAGGCTTGGAAGATCAAATGATGAAGGAAGAATCAATTCCTAAAATGTGGAAGAAGATCACAATCAGAGGACAAGAGAAGTGTACACATATGTACATTAGCATAGTCATAGATGACTTAGATCTTTTGTTCAGTAAGAATTATGTACAAATTATCTATAAATACCTTGAGAAAAGTCGGGGCATGTAGGAGAGCAAATGAGAGCATATGTGACAATAGTCAGATGTCAAGAATGAGGAAGATAGAAGTCATAAGTTAGAGGAAAGTGGATTTGAGTTAGCTCTCATCACTCAGTTGTATTTTCTCTGAGTAAATGAAAAGTTTTGCGCCCGATGTTTCTGTGTGTTCTCCTTCTACAGTAGATCAATTGTGGAATGCTTTTGTACAAGTCTAAGTTGAGAGTTGCTTGACCTCTGTGCAAAGTTTCAGCTTCCAATTGTAATCAGGCTGAGTGAATTAAGTGTAGGAACATTCATATGTGAAGTGTATTCACAGGTTCCTAAAACAGGCGCATATTTCGAAGTCAATGTTTTTGATCATTTCTCCTAGCACAGTTTAAAGTTTTGCATGAGTGAAGGCTTAATCTTTAAGTTGGAAGATAAGCTACTTATGTCTAGAAGCATTTTGTAAAACGGGTTCTATTCAAGGAGAACCAAGTCTTAAAAGTTACAGGTGTAAAGTCGACTGTTCTGAGTAACAGTTTCTGACATAGGTAACTTGTGAAATGAATTTCTCAAGTTATACTTAATTTTTTGAAGTGATTCAACTTGGAGTAGATGCGCAATCTCTAGGAGATGCTTTGTACAAAGTTTCATCAAAAACTTTAGACGTTTGATAGGTCAATGTTGAGAAATAGTGCAGCAGACTTTTCTGTGTATCACCTTCTTCACAGATTTGTTAGTCTTTTGGTAATTAGCAAATGATCCTCTAAATTAGTGGAGTGTTTGACTTATTCTTGGTATAGAGGTGTTCTAATCACAAGAATAAGTTGTTCTTTTGGAGATTAACATTCTCCATCAGTGGTAATGCTCTAAAGAGTAAATTTATTGAAGGGCTTCGTGAGGAACTTTGCTATCAAGTTAAGGGATCTGGATGCATTGATTTTCTTGATGCTATTGCGATGGCTGAGAACTTTGAGAAGAAGGAGAAGTTCAATTTGCAGAAGGCGAATAGAAGCAGATTCATTGCAACAGGACATAGGCCACAAAGACCTGTTGCAATGAACATGAACAATTCAAAGAAAACTCTATCTTCTAACGACCAAGGTAAGAACCTTGCTCGGTCGGTGGAAAATCAAAGGATGCGTCAACCAATTGAGTGGCAACAAGACCCTAATTTTATTGAGAGGGCAAAAAGACTTGGTCTGTGTTTTCGTTGCGGGGAGCAAGGGCATCGAACATATGAGTGCCCGAACAAGGCAGTCTTTCGACCCGCACAATCAAAAGAGATAAACATCATTGAGGAGGGTATAATTATTGAGGAACCAGATGATGGGGGTAAGTGCGCTGACTCTACTTTACGTTGCATGGTGGTTAGTGCTTTCCCAAAGGTTTCTGTAATCACGATTCCGGGTATGATTTGTGCGCATAAAACCAGATTTTTGATCGATTCAGGTAGTACCCATTGTTTTCTATCTTTCAAATTGGTACAGAATCTAGGGATAGCCCTAGATATGCAGATAACCAGACCTATAGAGATGGCCAATGGATGATTACACTACACGAAAGGATATGTTGAAAACCTCGAATTTACTCTTTCTAATAGATGCTTTTCTCGAAGCTTCCATGTAATTGAGATGAAACAGAGTGATGTAATCATAGGCATGGATTGGTTAGTTAAAAATGCTGCGACAATTAATTGTGAACAAAGAACGATCACTCTGAAGCTAAATGATGAATCTATTCATATTCTAGGTTATGTCTTTAATCCTAAGCCTACTCTTATTTTTGCTATGCAGATAGTTAGAGGTATACGTGATGGCTGCAAAACATTTGTAGTGTATGTGAACAATCTGTATCAGGAAGGTAATGACGAAGATATTCCAGATTACGTAGGAAATCTCTTGAAAGAATATGCCGATGTATTTCCAGAAGACTTGCCTGGTATACCCCCACCTAGGCAGATTGACCATGCCATTGACCTATATCCAGGGAGTGAACCATATTCTAGAGCACCCTATAGATTTAACATTGATGAACTAAAGGAGCTTAAGATTCAATTAGATTATCTTTTGAAGAAAGGCTTAATAAAACCGAGTGTCTCACCTTGGGGTGCGCCTCTTTTATTTCAGAAGAAGAAAGACAGCTCTTACAGATTATGCATTGACTATAGGGGGTTGAATAAAAGAAAAATTAAGAATAAGTATCCACTCCCTCACATAGATGACTTATTAGGTCAATTAAGTGGAGCGACCATATTCACAAAGATTGACTTAAGATCTGGATATCACCAAATTAGGATCAAAAGAGAGGAATTCCTAAGACGGCTTTTCGAATACGATATGGTCACTATGAGTTTACTGTTCTACCTTTTGGTTTAACAAACGCTCTTGCCACATTTATGTGCTTGATGAATAATATTTTTCACGATTACCTAGATGAATTCATCTTAGTCTTCCTTGATGATATATTTGTGTACTCTAAATATGATTCAGAGCATGCGGTACATCTCAAGAAGACTTTGCAAACTCTTAGAGAACACAAATTGTATGGGAAAAAGAGTAAGTGTTTCTTTGCTAAGGATAAACTTGTGTATCTAGGAAGAGTAATATCAAAACAAGGAATCCTTATAGATGAAGATAAAGTAAAAAAATAGTTGATTGGCCGATTCCTAAGACTGTAAGGGATGTTAGAAGTTTTCTTGGGTTGGCACAATATGAAAGAGCACATATTAAGGATTTCTCTAAGATAGCTACTCCCCTCACCGAATTAACTAAAAAGAATGTAGGATTTGCGTGGAGTGATGCCTGTCAAAAATCATTTGAAACATTGAAACAAAAAGTCACTGAGAATTCTGTTTTGAAAATACCAAAAATGGGAAAGCCTTTTGTGGTTGCATGTGATGCAAGTGGTAGTCAGATAGGATGTGTTATTTCACAAGATGGCAGTGTGGTCGCATATGAGACCAGAAAAATAAGAAAGCATGAACTTAACTATCCTACTCATGATTTAGAAATGCTTGCTGTTGTGCATGCACTTAAGCATTGGAGACATCTATTGTTAGGGGTTAAGTTTGAATTGAAAACAGATCATCAAAGTCTAAAATACATCTTCACTCAACCATTGCTTAACAACAGGCAGAAGCGTTGGATTGAATTATTAAGCGAGTATGATTTTGACATTAAGTATCTTGCTCGTAAGGAAAATAAGGTTGCTGATGCATTGAGTCGGAGACCTTTGTGTAATCTTGTTTCTGTAATAAATTCTGATTTTCTCAATCAAATTCAAGAAGAGATAAAATAGGATCCTTTTTATGCACCTATTTTGAATGCTTTGAATGCAAACAGGCGATCGACGTATGAGGAAAAATTTCATTTGCAGAATGGAACACTGTACTGTAACAATCGGCTATGCTTATCTTCTGAATCTCCACTAAAAGTTAAAATACTAGAGGACTGTCATGATGCACCTTTTTCTCCACATCCAGGCTATTCAAGGACATATGTTAAAACAAAGTATTCTTACTTTTGGCCGTATATGAAGCAGGATATTAGAAAATATGTAAATGAATGTTTGAAGTGCCAACAGGTGAAATCTGAGTTTAAGAGGATGCCAGGAATGCTTCAACATTTGGATGTTCCAAATCAGAAGTGGGAGTCTATTTCTATGGACTTTATCACTAAGCTACCTATGACCAGAAGTAAGCATGATACCATATTTGTTGTAGTCGATCGGCTTACCAAGATGGCACACTTCTTTCCTATGAAAAAGATTGATACTGCTTTGAATGTTGCAAGAATCTTTGTAAAAGAAATATTTCGATTGCATGGAATGCCTAAAAGCATAATTTCTGATAGAGATTCTAGATTTACATCAAACTTCTGGAAAGCGACATGTGAATCCATTGGAACTCAACTTCGTATGAGTACAGCTTTCCATCCACAAACCGATGGGGAAACCGAGAGGGTTAACGGGGTAGTTGAGGATATGTTGCATATGTATGTGAATGAAAAGCAGGATAAATGGAGTGAATATTTACCCTTGGTTGAGTTTGCATACAATAGTGCATGGCATGCATCTATAAAAATGACTCCGTTTGAAGATATGTATGGTTATAATTGTTTGACTCCACCTTCGTTTTTGGGTTTTCCAAATAAGGTAGAAGTATCCAAAGAAATGCTTGATAAGATGGATGAAGAACTTGGAAAAATTAAGGAACATATAAGAGAAGCTCAGAAAAGACAAAAGAAGTTCTATGATTTAAAGAGAAGACCACTTGAATTCCAAGTTGATGATATGGTATTTCTTAAAGTTAATCCTCACCGATCTAACTTGTTGCTAGGGAAGGATCATAGACTTTCTCCTCGATATGCAGGCCGTTTTAAAGTTTTGAAAAAGATTGGATCTCTTGCTTATTTGCTAGAATTACCTAAATATCTAAATGTGCATCTTGTATTTCATGTCAGCTTACTTAAAAGATATGTGTCTAATGTTGCTCATGTTTTGCAGGACAATTATAAGCTGAAAGACGATGGCTCTTTTGAGCTTCAATCGGAAATAATATTAGAAAGGAAGGAAAGATTTCTTAGAAATAGATCTATAGTAGAAATTTTGGTGAAATGGCATTCGTACCCTGTAGAAGATTCGGGTTGGGTGAATTTAGATGACTTTCTAACACATTATCCTTCTTTCCAACTCTGAGGACAGAGTTCTTAAAGGGGCGAAGAATTGTAATAGGCCTCTTTTCTAGTGAAATAATTCATTTTGAACTTTCTGAATTTCATTGTGGGGATAATGCTTAGAACGAATAATTAGGTCATTTTATGCATGTAGGAAAAATTCTGGGTTGACAAGTTTCATATTCTCTCTATAGACCTTAATTGCATCATGTTTTCCAGTGGGATTTTGAAGGTGAAGATGAAAGAATTAAGGAAAACTCTGGTAGAAGAGAATAAAAGTGCCTGTGTGAGATTTTTGTGAATCATGTTCTAAGTACCTCGTTCAGGGTCCTACGTTTAGTTCATTGTAAGAAAATGCGTTGATTTTACTCTCTCTCTAGAATTTTAAACCTTGCAGGGCTCAAAAGTGGCATTTGGAGGTGGATTTGGACCTCGGACGTCTCTACCACTATTGTGCAGATCGAAAAATTGAATAAAAGTGTCTCTCACAAGCTTAACCTAATTCCTCATTGTTTTGGAGTTACAGGGCTTTGAAAAGTGCCGTTTTTTCCAACACTTAAAAAAAAAAAAAAAAAACGAGGGCTTGTCTAATTCTATTCCAATCCGTGATTCTCATGCTCACGTGTCACGATGTCTAATTATGTATGTTTTCGGAAATGTCCTCTTAGTAGTTTCTGCTATTTTTTACAGGTATGCTAAAGAAAGGAAGTACACTACAATCGCATGGCTTTTTGCGAAAGTTTTGGAGAAACTCGACTTTTTCTAAATTTGGTGGATCGCACACTTCTTTGGGGAGCACGGCTGCGATCAAACGGAAAAAGATAAGAAGGCCTGCGCATCAACATGGAGGACACACAGAAATCTGAGAATTACCTTGTGATTGAGAGTGTGATTGAGAGTGAGAGTGAGAGTGAGAGTGTGATTGAGAGTGCGAGTGAGAATGCGATTGTGATAGCTCGGGGGTGGTCGGGAGGTAGAGGCTTCGTCAAGAAGCTATTGTCCAAAGCTACTGTAACCATTGATTCACATCTATAATATCAGAATTCTTCCATCTCTGTGTCATATTTGTTCTACTCTTCCGCATCAAATTTTCTTTTACCTTGTGCAATCTCTGCGTTCTTCTCTCCACTGTTATTTCTGAGTAATCGAAAGATTGTGATTGGGGATAGATTGTGATTGAGTTGAGGAAACGCTACAATCATCAATGGAATTAAGGCTGATGACATTGCATTGGAGAAGAGATATGGGAAGAGCACATAGTGAAGAAGATCATGAAATGGAATTAAGGCTGATGACAAGTGGGAGTCCTTCACCACAGCAATGGACCTCTACATGGATATGTAAATACTTGATCTCAACACCTTGATGGGGAAACTCTTCACCCATGAGACAAAGCTCAATAGAAATGGTGAAAACTCAAAGGTAACCAATCTTTTGCCCTTTATACGTATAACAATAAAGCTAAGGATAAAGTAAAAGCAAGAAAAAAGAAGAAGAGGCTAGTATCTCTCAAGCTAATTATGCATGAAGAGGAAGAGATGCTAAAGGAAGGGGCAGAGGAGTAAAGCAAGCAAAGGGAGACCCTACAACTCACCATGGAACATTTGTGGTCTCAACAAACTCACTACAAAAGAATGCTACAAAAATACAAGTAATCAAAGGGGAAGAGGCTTCCATAGAGGAAGCTATGGACAATCTAGAGGTAGGTACAACAATGGTGGATGCAACTACAACCATAACTACAATCAAGGCTACAACAACAATTATCAAGTGAATTGGAAATCTCAAAACATCTGATGGTAGTATGAACCTTTTGAGCACAGTTTTGTATGTGCCTACTATAACCAAAAACCTAGCTAGTGTGATTGTCTTTGGAGAAGTCAGGTAGATTGTTTACATTTGAAATTGAAGACACAAGAAACATAGCACTATTCAATTATAAAGATCAAAGCTTATCTGAGTTTGAGAAATGGCACAAAAGGCTAGGGCACATAGGAGAAAGAACTCTGAAACAAATTTTT
The DNA here is from genome assembly GCA_020310875.1 of Ceratopteris richardii. NCBI lineage: Eukaryota > Viridiplantae > Streptophyta > Polypodiopsida > Polypodiales > Pteridaceae > Ceratopteris > Ceratopteris richardii. Next base: position 68,947,414 of record CM035415.1, read on the forward strand.
AGGGATCAAAGTGTGCTTGGCATTCCCAATATGACCATGCAGCACATGATATACAAATGTAGAGCTTGACAATTTGGCAAGGCTCACAGGCAACCATTCAACAGGAAAGGATACATCCATGAAGACTATTTGGAGCTTGTACACACTGATGTGTGGGGTCCCAACAAAGATCCATCATGGAGCATAAGGATGAGATACTTACATGTTTCATGAAGTATTTGGCACTAGTTGAGAACCAAATAGGAAGGATCTTGTAGAGAATTAGGTTTGATGGAGGTGGTGAGTATTTTTCACATGAGTTTGATCTATTTTTACAGGATAGAGGCATAAAGAGGAAGTAACAACCACATATACTCCTGAATTGAATGGAGTGGCAGAGAGAAGGAGCATGTTAATTGTTGAAGCAACTAATTATATGTTAAATGAGAAACAATTACCTAATTATTTATGGGTAGAGGCTCTTTTCAGAGCCACCTACTTGGTCAATAGGCCTCCATCCAAATCATTGGATGGAATGACACTATATGAAGCATGGAATGGCAGGAGACCCTCATTGGATCATTGCAAAGTATTTGGGTGCATTGCCTATGCACACATCCCATCACAAATCAGAGGGAAGATTGATCGTAAGGCTGAGAAATGTATATTTATTGGGTATAATCAGAATAAAAAAGAATATAGACTATACAATCCCACTAACAAGGCATTCATAGTTTGTAGGGATGTAGTATTTGATGACAATAATTCATGGTTTGAAGATGATTGCAAGAAATTCAAGTTACCATATGATTTCAATGATTTTCCAACCCTCAGTCAAGAGGATCAACACTTAGCAGAAGATATCAACTCAGATGATGAGGAGCACACTGATGTCAAAGCTTGGAAGTCAAGAGTCAAGTACATATTCAAGCAATTAGAAGATCTACCCCAATCTCCAAATCAAGCATTAAGGAGATCACAAAGATAAAGTAAGAAGCCCATAAGCTATGGATATGATACATCTTTAGTCACAAAACACTTTGTGTACATCACTAAAGACTCTATGGCAGAAGAGGCTTCTTAATTAGAAGAGCCTAGGAAGAAGAAAGAGTGGAGAGAAGCCATGCAGGAAGAAGTGGAAGCATTACAGGAAGATCACACTGGGATCTAGTTCCCAAGAATCTAGATATGAAGGTAATTGGTTCAAGGTGGATATAAAAAATTAAAAAGAGGTATAAGGCAAGGTTAGTGGCAAAGGGATTTGCCCAAACACATGGAATACACTATGAAGAAAATTTTTCACCTGTGGAAAAGATGCCAACAATCACGATATTGGTAAGTCTTGATAATTCTAAAAATTGGAATGTATTTCTTTTTTTTTAATGTAAAGGAAGTTCGGCAATAGCCTACTCTCCCGGACTTGAATTAAATTAAGAAACAAAGGTACAATAGAAGGGGACTAGTGCCCACGGGACCCCCCAAATCCCACAAAGCAGGGGAAGCTTGATTGAAACCTAGGTAGCATTACAGAGAAGGTTAATCACCCTCTCGTCGCCCTCATGCGGGGCCCACTTGGGTTTAAGCTTGTTGTTGATCAGCTGGAAAACTTGATGGTGTCTGAAGGGGGGGGACTTCTTGCTGTTGACAATCCTTTTGCCCAAGAGGAAGAGTGATTTCTCAATCGACCACTCCCTGGGGGAGTCGCCGAAGTTGAGAGCACATCTCTCCCGCCAAATTTTCCACAGGACTTCCCCCCTGATGGCGTTCCAGAGTGTCGCAGAGCAGCCGATCGCTTCTCCCAAAAGGACTTGTTTCCAATTAAGCTGTTTTTGAAGTCTGATTTTCATTCCAACCGTCTGCCAGATTCTGTAGGAGTTGGGGCAAGTAAGGAAGATGTGTGGGGCGTCTTCGATAGCACGGTGACAGCGTTTGCACCAAGGGGGGATCCCACAAAGTTTGTTAGCCTTGTGGTTGGTCCAAATTCCTCGATGAAGAATTTGCCATAAGAGGACAGACTTCTTAATCTCAATAAGGGGGTGCCAGATACTCATGAATTTCATGTCCCACCGGAGCCGCGTCCAAGACAGGCACCACTTCTTGTTGAGGCTGATCTGGAGGTCGGCCGTTTCTTTGATGTTCGAGATTTTGAGAAGGCTATTTCCGTTGTGCCATTTGAGACCAATCGAGTTCGGTGAATCGTGTCCCATGAGAAGGCGCGTCTTGTGGCGATCCCAAGCGAGGCATCTACTTTGCAAGGTGTTCCATTCTGCGTAGGAGATGTTTATGCGAGGGTCAATATCCTCGAAGTTGATCCAGTTGTTGGTGTCATGTTTCCAGAGGTGTTTCCATTTTTTGAATCCTTTGTTCCATAGCTTCTTGGCATTTTGAATGTTCCACGACTCCACACTCCGGATGCCGTGAATCGGAAACCAGATAGAGTCGTTTTGTCTGATTCCGGCCGCCCACTTCCAGTCCTCACTAACTCTTGTGAAGCTTTTGACTTTATTCCAGCCCTTCCAAAGGGAGCACACGAGATTGGAGCCTTTCGGGAAGACGGGGATCGGGGAAAAAAGCAGGGTCATGATGTCAAGATTCTTCCAGTTCGGGAACCCCGTGAGGGCCAACTCATTCTTGTTTCTGAAGATCAGCTTGGCCCACGAGGCCTCCCTATTGCACCAAGCCCTAATCATCCATTTGGCCGCCAGTTTGTTAGCCATACACCCAATGTCCAGGATACCAAGCCCCCCGCAGTCTCTGTGGCTGGTGCAGATGGCCCATTTGATTTTAGGCACCCCCCTTCTGTTATGGTCGCCCGTCCAAAGGAAATTTCTACAAATACTGTTCAGTTTGGACAGGCCTTGCTCGTTCGGTTTCCAACAAGAAAGGAAATAGATTGTAGAAGAGAGGAGGAACGTGTTGATAACCATCGCACGCCCAGCGAGATTGATTTGCATACCTCTCCAATGGTTGAGCTTGTTTTCGAGTTTAGCCAATACCCAGTTCCATCGCTGCTCCATGGAGACGCCAAACCCCAGGGGGATTCCTAGAAGCCGAAAGATTTGGCCCTGCGGAATGATTTGACAGCCATGATCAATGAGAAGGTCAGGATGTTGTCCCACGATAGCCCTAAAGGCGGTCTTGGAGTGGTTGATTTTAGATCCAGAGGCATCACAATAGGTAGCAAGACACTTCCAGAAAGTCTCCAGGCTGGTATTATCATTGTGGACGAACGCGTTCATATCATCAACAAACAGTCTCATGATAATTTGGTTGTGGTCGTGAGGCAGCCGGAGGCCTTTGATATTGCCAGCCTCCACATGATGGGCCACAAGTCTGCTCAACCCCTCAGTGGCGATGGCAAAAAGAAGGGGGGCCAGAGGGCATCCTTGTCTAATCGATCTTCTAAGAAGGATTGCCTTCGAAAGTTTGCCGTTGACGTTGATTTGGGTCGTTGCGTTTCCGAGAAGGGTCGCGATCATCTTGGTGAATTTCTGAATGAGCCCGAGATCTTGGAGCGACTGCAGAATATAGTCCCATTCTAGCCTGTCGTAGGCTTTGTCAAAGTCGATTTTGAGGAAAACCACATCTTGATTGGATTCATTTGCGAATTGAATACCTTCCCAAATATCCATAATGGTTTCCAGGATAGACCTGCCTTTGATGAAACCTTTTTGGTCCTCACTAAGCCAAGATCTCAGGTGGCACGAAAGTCTGTTGGCAATGACTTTGGCGATGATCTTGTATCCTGTTTGGAGCATCGTAATAGGCCGCCAGTTCTCGATTCTGTTCTTTTCCCCCTTCTTGTGTACCAACTTGATAATTCCATTATTTAGACAAACAGGAAGAGCACCAAATTTTAGCGCTTCTTGCCAAACCATCCGGAGAGGGGTGGCAACCACCAGCTTGAAGGATTTAAAGAACTCGTTAGTGAGTCCGTCGGGTCCCGGGTTTTTACCAAGGGGGAGGGCATCAATGACCTCAATGATTTCTGATTCCGAGATAGGGGCATGAAGCAGGGAGTGGAGGTTGGTTGGTATCCTCCGGGGGGAGACCCTAGAAATGGCAGCCATACAGTCCCTTCTATGGGGGGAAAGGGGGTTCGAGGTTCCCAGGAGTCTCGTGAAGTGCCCCTCGATGATGTCGAAATTATCTTCTTCCGAATTACATACATTGCCATGAGGGTCAAGTAGTAGGGGGATCGACTCTCTGTTGTGTTTCCTTTTAAGGATACTACACATCTCTTTGGTGGGTTTGTCGGCTTTGCCAGCCCACCACTCTTTGAAGAAGATTTGCAAGTTTTTTCTTTGTATTTCTTCCTCGTATCTCAACACTGCTCTGATTTTTCTGAGGCCTTTCTGTGCTTGATGTTTCCCTTTGTTCACTTCCTCCTCGAGCCGCCAGAGTCTGTGGTAAAGAGCTTCCCTACGAGCCCGCCGTGCAGTCTCGAGCATCTTCTTAGTTCTGATCATGATCTTGCGCGACTTGTCGACCGCACTTCTCCAGCACTTGGCAGGGGCCAAGCTAGAGGCGAACGCCACTTTCCACACATCGGCAATTTCATGGTGGACAGAAGGGAGAGAGAAGGTGGAAGCGTTGGCATGGAACCACGGAGCCTTGCGGATTTTGTTGGAAGGTTGAAAAGTAATGACGATCGGGTAGTGGTCAGAGATAGTGAGGTCAGTGCGTTGCGTGATGGTAGGGTGGCCCCACTGTTGAGTAAACCTCTGAGAGATGTAGCATCTATCGAGTCTCGCTTTCCTCAGGTCCTCGCCCGCTTGGAGATTCGACCAAGAAAAGCCATTCGAGTCTTTGAACTCAACCAGATCCAAGTGGAGTTTGGTCAAGTCCCACGTTTCTTTCTCCCGATTGTCGATGACCCTGCCCTTGCCCATCCATCTGTCCATAGGATCCTCCACCATGTTGAAGTCTCCACATATAAACGCGTTATGGGGAAGCGAGTCTAAGGAAGCCCAAGTGTTCAGTCTCTCCAAATCCCCGTTAGGGGCGTACAAGGAAACCATAGTAACACAGAGAGGCGCACCAAAAGAAACCGCAATCCAACGGTGACTTACATCTTCAATGGTGTTCTCAAGCTTTTCAAGCCAGAGTTGTTTAACCCCGATAGCCGTCCCTCCGGACCCCCGCTGGTGCTTCGTCGGGATCCACACATGGGCCGAGGAGACCTGTCTGAGCCGTTTCTGGAGGTCTTCTCCGTCAATTTTAATCTCTTGAATACAAATAATGTCTGGGTTTAAGCTAATGTCGCGGAGCCATTGACCAATGATGATCGCTCTTGAGGGGTCGGTAAGCCCTCTAGCATTTAGCGAGATAACAATCATTTTTGTGTTGATCCCTCTTTGCGGGAGGGAGCCTTGTCCTTTCTTCTCTTGGCTTCATCTTTCTTTTTCGTTGGGATCAGATCCCGACTTAGAAAACGGTTCTTGTGGGGGCTTTTCCAGGGTAGCTCCATAGGCTGCTTTCCTTTGCGGGATACACCTTGCTGGGGAGAATTGGGCCTCGTACTCGGCACCGTTTTCGGGATCGTCGATCCGATGATGGAGCTTTCGCTATCCATGTTGTCTTCGTTACTAGTGGTGAAACCATCTTCTTTGCTTGTGGTGTAACCCTCCTGGGGGGTTTCTTTGTTGTCAGGGATCTCTTGGGCTTCGTCGTAGCTGCTGCCCTCGGGTAGCTTCCCGCCTGGGTAGTCAAGCTCGTTGATCTCCTTTCCAAGATTGCAATACAAATTGCTGTGTGGGGTAGTTGGCAGGTTGTTTCTCTCGCCGTTGGCCCTCGGACTTCTTTTCCTTCTTCTTCTAACTTCAGTAAAGCCATCAGCGTCAGCTTGCGGATTGAGGAGGCCCTTGCTTTCCCTTTCCTTGGCCGAGTGGGTCAAGTCGCCAAAGTTGTCTTGAGCGGTTTTGGAGGCTTCTTGAAATCGCTTGTTTTTTTGCCTGAGAGGGCAATCTTTAATCCTGTGGCCTTGCTGTCCACAACGAAAGCACGCGTTGGGGAGGTTTTTGTAGGTGATGTCCTGCTCCCAAACTTCTCCTTCGCCCATGTCCACTTTGATCGTTGATGGAAGCGGTGAACTGAGGTCGGCCTCGACGCAGATTTGTGGGTGCCACCTGGCATTGAACGAGTGTCTTGCACCTTCATAGATGAGGCCACCAATGTCTTCGCGTGAAGCCAACGGCTTGCCGATAGGAGAGACAATGTCCCACACGAAGTTGTACAAGAAGTATGGGAGGTTGGGGAGCTCAACCCAAAGAGGGTACCGAAGTGATTTCGATTTGTCGGGAGTAAAGTCCGGGGACCATCTGAATAGGCACAGGGTCGCCCGACCGAGCTGCCAGGTGCCAACGCTTAGGGCTTGGAACGCCATCTCTTCGTTTTCAAAGACTAGCAGCATGTGGTTTGCTGGTAAGAACTGGCATTTGCTGACAATTAGCCCTCGAGGGAACCACTCTTTTCGAAGCCATTGTCGCACGATTTCAAGCGGGGGCCTAGGGCCAAACACTTGGCCGACGAGGCACATTTTCTTGAGCTCCTCCTGAGCAGATAGAACTGCGGGTCTACTGAGGGACACGATGGGGTATTCACAACAATTGGATGCCTCAGGGGCGGCGCACGATCCCCCCTTCAGCAGAGCGGCCAGTGTGTCGGTCTCCCCGGGGGGAGGGCCCCGATTACTTTTCACAAGAGAGGATGAAGCCACATCCATGGCCAAAAGGAGCGAAGCAGACCACAAACAAGGAGGACTCCCCCCTAAGCCATAAGTCCCACAATAACGGGAAGCACAGTTCTACTTTTCGAATCTTTTCCTTTCTTTCTTTTCTTCTTCTCTTTTTTTTCTTTCTTCTTTTTTTTTTTCCTTTTTTTTCTCTTTTTTTTTTTTCTTTTTTTTTTTCTTTTTTTTTTCTTTTCTCTTTTTTTTTTCTTTTTTTTTTTCTAAAGCCCCTTTTTTCTAATGCGTCTTTCTTTCCTCTAGGATTGGCGCTCCCGGCGCATAAGCTCCATCGTCCTGAAAGATTGTTCCAGGTGCGGCCCTGGCGATCGGGCTTCCGGCGATACCCAAAAAAGACGGCCGAAGAAAGCGGCGATCGGCGCCTGGCGAAACTTGAAAAAGACGGCGATACTTGAAAAAGACGGTGTCGTCCGGCGATACTTGAAAAAGGCGGCGATCGGCGTTTGGCGATCGGGCGTCCGGCGATCGGGCAGCCCTGGCGATCGGGCGTCCCTGGCGATACCCGAAGAAAGCGGCGATCGCGACCAGACGATACTTAAATGATCCGCCGATTACGACCAGCCGATACTTGAATGATCCGCCGACCACACTGGGTATCGCCGACCACATCGGGTATCGCAATCCATGTGCGATACTTAATGAGAACCGGCCGATACTTGAGTTTCGGGAGCAGCGGGCGATACCAAGAAGTTTATCTGACGATACAAGGGCTTCGGGTAGGACTAGGCGATACCCGAAACACTACGATACCTGGGTCTCGGGTATCGCGCTACACAGGCGAGCAGCGGGCGACACCTGAGCGGGTATCGCAGGACAGGACGATCGCCAACCTCGGGTATCGCGATACGCAGACGATACAAGGCAGGACTGGACGATCGCCAGAACCACGGGTATCGTGAAAGTATCCGGGGCCCTCGGGAAACCGAGGCGATACTCGCCGCTGCGACCGCCGATACCGGAGGGGACAGGCACAACGCGGGATCGAGTCGAGTCGACTCCTCACCCCTCAACCCAAAGGGGAGGGGGAGAAGGACACGACGATACGCCGCGTGAACGAAACTGGAGACCCACGAGAAGCAGGGCGCCGGCGACACTTAACTCTGCACAACAAGAAACCGGAGCCCACGAAACTCTGTGCAGGCAAGAGCTAGGCACCGGAGCCTGCCACTAAACTCCTTCGACCGCTGCCGCGAACCCTGCTTTCAACCGCCATAGCCGCTAAGCTCTGCTTCCTCCCTGTGGTCCTCTTCCGATTCCGCTTTTTTGGAATGTATTTCAGATAGATGTCAAGAATGCATTCTTAAATGGTTGGATATCAGAAGAAGTGTATATGGCACAACCACATGGTTTTGAAGAGAAGTAAAAAGAAGGTTACATATGCAAGCTTAGAAAGGCACTTTATGGTCTCAAGCAAGCTCTTAGAGCTTGGAACCATAGGCTTGTTACCTATTTGTAGGACCAGGGCTTTGAAGCAAGCAAGGAGGACTCTTTTTTATTTATTAAGAGAAACAAATGAGAAGGCATTTGCTTATGTGTCTATGTAGATGATATCATAATTACAGGGAATGAGGTCAAGGCTCAATCAATGAAGGAATTCAAAATCAGTGATGTACGGCTATTAACCTACTTCCTTGGCTTAGAACATGTGTATATAGATTCTGGTATATTCATCACACAAAGGAAGTACATACATGATATGTTGGTAAAGTTTAAGATGGAGAACACTAAAGTTGCAGGTATCCCTATAGAGCTCAACCATAAACTAAGCTCACATGAAGCTGAACTACTTGAAGATGTTACAAGTTATCAACAACTTGTGGGGGTAGTCTTAATTATGCTACTTTAACAAGAGTAGGCATTGCCTATGCAGTAGGTGCATTGAGTTTGTTTATGCATGTACTAAGGAAGCCTCATATGGAAGTTGCAAAAAGGGTGCTTAACTATCTAAAGGGTACAATGAATGAGGGGTTGTTCTATCCCTTCATTTCTGACATAAACATAAAGATGTATTCTGATGGAGATTGGGCTGGCTCCAAGGAAGATAAGAAAAGCACTTCAGGGTACCTATCGTTTGCAGGTTCAAAACGCATATCTTGGTCATCCAAGAAGCAACTAACTATGGCCTTATCTTCTACAAAAGCAAAATATAGAGGTTTGACAAATGCAACTCATGAAGTTATGTCCCTTAAGCAATTATATGCAGATTTGGAGATACATTCCTACACTCCACTTATCTTTGGAGATAATAGTAGTTCACTTCATTTGGCTTCTAATCCTGTATACCATGCAAGGGGTAAGCACATTGAGTGAACTATCATTATGTAAGGGAGAATTTTCTTAGCAAGGATATCCAATGATCCTATGTATCAACTCATTTACAATGTGCATATATAAACAATGAGGACCAAGCATGTTAATCTTGAGCATAATTACTTTTGTAAAAGTGGAATATACTCATGAGGAGTTAGGCAACACAAAATCTCGTATTGTTTGGTAGTTGAGTCAAGAGAGAATCAGTCTTTACTTTAGCATTCACTTTTAGGTAGAGATTTGAATTTTAATTTAAATCCTTTGGCTCCAACAATAACCATAAAAATAGGATCTAAGATACTCACGTCCGTCTCGATTCAGACATCATTTTGATGTACTTTTATTGAGACGAGGAGCTCACCTCATAACTCACTCACTTCTCACTCATTGAGCATTGGTTCATTGCCAATGACATTGTACTTTTACATGATTCAATACATACATGATCATTACTTCTTATTCTCATTTCTCTGTCCTAACTCCATCTGAACAGTGATTTTATCAATGCATGTTCTCATTGTATAGAGGATCATTTCTCATTAATTAATGCATAATAGACTCAGCATAGTTTCTATTGTAATGCTCAAGAGTTTCATTATTGATGCCACTTGCAATCGTCAAATATTAATCCATCCTTGCTCACTGGTCTGTTGACTGTCCAGACTCATAAATGTTGAGATGCTTGGTTGATTTGCTAAACATATTTCTCTGCATATAGTTCATCAGTTTTTATGATATCACTTATGGCTAGTAACTTATTAAGTTAATTAGAGTTCTAAAAGGAATTTAATCAGTTACTGATGTGCTCAGAGGATGTTTCAAAACACTGAAAAGATGTGTGGACCAAAATAACAAGTTTTGGACCTTCGATTATATTCCTACCTATTTGTTTTGATCCTCTCATTAGTGGATCATCTTCCAAGCAACATATGTGATTATTTATGCTTATTATCTAGCTATAGAGGCCCAAAACACTCTCCATCCATCACTTGTAGGAGATATGAAGCAGGTTTTAGCTACACTATTCATTTCTTGTGACTATCCACCATCTGCTCCAAGAACAAAGTAAGAACTAAACACTTGAAGAAGATCAATGACATGAAATGAGGAATACATTGATGGACGACATCAAAACAAAAGGGCATCAACAACAAGGGGAGAAGGGAAGCTACTACTCAAAGATGGAAGACAACGATGAATCAAGGGAATCAATCAACAATGATAAGGAGCTCTCTCTCAAGAAGGAAAAGTTGTCAAGGTTAAGAAGGAAGTCATCATCAAAATGAAATTCTTGAAGATAATGTGTAGGAGACTTTTTGAGTAGTGACTCTCTTCACAGTTAGATCAAGATTTTGATAATTGAGTATTGTCTTTCAAATTGGTAAAGGTTTTGATTTATTCTAGATATAGAAGTGTTCTAATAGGAGCTAAAGAAAACTGAGTTGTAAAGGTAAACGCTTAATCGTTCACCTGATATTAGCACGTTTAAGCTAATATCATTAAGTAAACGTTCTAATATCAAGGATAGCTTGTTCTTTTGGAGATTAGCACTCTCCATCAGTGGTATCAGAGCAGGATTCATCAAAATAGAAGAAATGAGAACCTTGATTGCTGTAGTTTTAAAGAAATCAACACTTGAAGGTTGAAAAGGTGAAAGCTTGAGAAGGAGACCAGAAGTTATCAAGAAGATGAAAAGGAACTTCATTCGAAGTAAAGGTACACTTATTCCTCATAAAGGTTGAAGAATTTAATACACAGGTGAAGAAAGGATGGGAGTTTCTCTTCAGATAGAGAAGTTGGATAGAGCAAACTATTCAGAATGGTCAATGAGGATGGAAGCTCATGAGGATGAAAAATATGAAACAAAAAATATGGATCACAACCTCCCAACAAGATCAGAAGCAAATGCCACGAAGCGTTTCACGTCGGGTTCAAATGTGGAGGTGATCGCAATCCGGGTGGATCGGGTCCGATCGTGGCACACACAGGGTGTATGAAGCTAATGAATGTTGGATGGTTTAAGGACATGAAAGTGAAATTAATGTTGAGTATGGAGAAGAGAGAGATGTTGAAATGATTATGGGAATGGGAATGTAGGAGTTCAAGTTAGATTTATGAACATGAATGATAAGAATGAAAGAGAACCATACACACGAATCAAATTTGGAAGGAAGAATGGTCCATTGAAGGAGCTTCTTAAACACTTCCTAATTCTAATCCATATGCATAGTCTTCTTTGGATGATATGTATGCATGACGTGAATAGATGGAATCCTCACACAAACTAGTTTCGAAAGGAAGAATGGTCCAATATTGGAGCTTCTTATACACTTTTAGAAACTAATCAATATGTATGGGTATGTATGGATTATATGCATGCAAGTGAATTATGATGATAGAGTTTACTCACAAGCTCAAAGAAACATCCTCACTGGTTCAACGCAATACTGCGGAGCCTTCTCACACATAGAAGAAATAGAAGACATGTAAAAATACTTAAGAGACTGAGAGAGGAGACAAGAGACAAGTGACAAGTGACATGAATTAAAAGGATTTGAATTAAGATACATGTATAAGATCGTCGTGGTACGTCAAGCTAGGTAGTCTTCTGATCAAAGGTGGTTCCGACCCTCAAACCATGACAGTTCAACCGAATGTCATACGTAAGAAGGTGAGTTCCACTCCAGTGACCCTATGTATGTCTAGGCTCGTAACATCTAACTAAAGAAGTCTAAGACTCATTAAAATCAGCTCTAACTCACTCACACGCTCCACCGAGGGTGAGTCAAGATAGAGATGCTGGTTTCAAGAGCCTATCCTAGATTGGAGTTCTAACTTAAATTTGAAACTAGGTACTATACTCATACTAGCTCACCTTGGATCCTCACTCGCTCAACCGAGGGTGATTGTCTCAAGGAAACCGTAAGCTAGCATGAGCCCTATGGATTCCTAACAATGATGCCCTAGGAGTTTGGAGGGGGGTTTATATAGTTTTTTGAATGAATTTGGGCCCTTAGATCTAGAGAAATCAACTCTCAACTCTAGGATCACTACTTTTGATTACAACCATTTGATTAATCAAATCAATGGCTTGGAATTGTTCTTTCTATCAAATCTAGTGTAAAGGAGTGAAATTTAGGCGCCTTCATTCTCCACCATTGGATCTGGGGATGATCTGGACCGTCGGATCAGTGCTGACATCATTTTGGATAAGATAAGCCACTATTTTTGGAGAAAAGCTGCATTATTGATCTTTGATTGTCAAAAAAAACTTCTTTTATGGAAAAACTCGTGGATCCTCCTTGCTTTAAGCATAAGTGCATCTCCACCCTTGAATATGAGCTCATCTTGATCGCACAACATGGCTCAATCAGCTTTCGCCATGTGGTGGCCCTTCAACCCTTCAATTTGCTTAAACTAGAAAACTGCGGTGATCCTGAAAACTGGACTTTGTACTCTTTGACCCTCCAAATAGGCTTTGATGAAGATGAAACTTTGTAGGACTATGTTTCCAAAGATCTCCTTCAGGAATATGCAGAAAAAACTCCCATCTGAATCTCCCTTGTACAAGTTTGACTACATATGGAAGCTTGAAAGGTGGCATTAAGGTGTCTAGGAAGCTCTGATAGCCTTGAAAATTTGTATAAGTATGTAGCCATATATGATATTTATACATGCCAAACCATATGGCTAACATAAATTTCTATACAAGAATTTGTAGGGTCAAACTAGAAAAATTACATTTTTACAAAATGAACATAGCATATCAATGTGCTACAAAATCCATTTTCTGCTGAAATTTGGGCTATAGACTGCCTTTGACAATCTTTACAAGTATATGAATTTTCATCTAATTTGGTGACAATGAAATTTTTGCCCTAATTTCCTAACTTTGACCAGCTTTGACCAGCTTTGACCGCTACCATGGACTTTCTTGATTTCTTTGAAACTTTGTATGTGAGCTTCCTTTGACATCCTTGATGCATCCTGGACTTCTCGGGGAATTCTGGCTACCTTCACCAAATATGTTTTTTGTAGGCCTTCACAAGTGAGAGAGGAGAGAAAATCTCGTCGACAAGGATCCCATGAAACTCATGGAGTTATCCTTCCTTAAAACATCAAAATGAGTATGTGATATCCATGGTGATAAAATCACCTATCACATTCTCTACTGGAAGAATAAATCTTCCGTAAACTATGAAGGATAACTCCCATTCCTAAGGAGATGTCTACTAAGAGCTCTCCTCTGATCTAGTGAGACATGACGCCATGAATGATGAGTCCTTTTCTTCCTGGCCATAGAAGAAGAGTCCCCAAAGGGAAGTCATTTCCACCGTCCTATACTAGTGAAAACTTCTTCCAATTCACAATGTCATACCTACACTAAACCGAATGCTTTCAAGGGGAAGGAAATGTCATATTATGAATGCACACTCTTTTGGGTGAGGTGGCATTGATTGCCACATGGCATCGCAAGGATGCACTTCAATTTTATGTGGCTCCAAAATCAATGACAAAGAAGAGAATAAGACCCTCTCTCTCCAAGATACTTGAGAGAGCTCAATAGAGTCTTCGATCATTGACAGGTAGTCATCCTTCTATGAGCTTAATAGAATCTCCGAGCGTTATCAGACGGACATCCTTTTGTCTACTACAGACATTGATATAGTATATTGCAATGCTTTCTAGAACAAAAAGTCGTGGTTTCTACCATGGATAGTTGATCAACCCCCCATACGGGTAGCAAGAGATCAATTCCCGCCTCCATCACTGCTCAAATTTGCCCAAAAATGGATCGCGATAAGCTCTGATACCATTAATACATAATTCTTTTGCTCTTCGCCATGGTTGCTCTCGCGTCGGATCTTCAAACACAGAGACATGTATTCTTGTTTCCTCCCAGCCGCCGAGCCCTTAGCATCATGATCTCTCTCATGCTAGTATCCTAAAAATCTCTCTCTATCTACCATAATAAAATTGAAGTGCATCCTTGCAATGCCATGTGGCAATCAATGCCACCTCACCCAAAAGGGGGTGCATTCATAATATGACAGATTTCTTCTAATTCTGAACCAACCATGAGATATAGGATTCATATGTAATCTAAGGTTTAGGAGGGTTTCCTTTGTCCATGACATCACCTCCTCCTCAAGTGATGAGTTCCACGAGGAGCGGTCATGTTCTCTAGTCTTAGATCCATTGATTTACCTTATGGAACTATCGAACCTTGATTGGTGCTCTCTTATGGTTTTGTGCAGGTTCCCAAGTACGATCACTAATGTCATACCCTTTCTAATGAATAAGGTATTCCAATAATCCTTGGGATATTCATGAATCTAGGACATGGTCGACTTCAAATTATTCATGATCATGAGTCTCGATAGGTGGTGAAGGACTAGGTCTCTCCCCTCTCAATGGTGAGAAATTTGGTATGGTTCCAACATGGATACACGGAAAACTGGATGTATTCGCATGGTAGTTGGTAGCTGGAGCTTGAAGGTGACTAGATTGATCTTGGCCAAGATGTTGAATGGACCAAATATTTGATGATCTAACTTTGCGCAAGGCCTTGAAGTTTGCAAATTGTTTTTGAGTAACCATACTTTATCCCTAATTGGATACGATGGATTTTGAACACTATGTTGATCTGCATAGTACTTATAATGTACTTGAGCTTTATGGATCTCTTCCTTGAGTTCTTTGTGAATTCCCATGAGGTACTAGGCCTTATCTCTGGCATCTCAATTGCTGACCTGATTTGAGAGTTGTATATCCATCCTTGGATGTTGTCCATAATTTGCAAAGAAAGTATTTTCCTTAGTAGATGCATGAACACTATTGTTATAGGCAAACTCTACAAAGGATAATAACTCAAACCAATCATTTTGGTGATAGTTGCAGGTGCAACGGAGATATTGCTATAGGACTTGATTTACCCATTTTCTTTGTCCATCAATCTGTGGATGATTTGATGTACATAATTTAACTTGAACAGCTAGGAGCTTGCAAAGACTATTCCAAAAGCTAGATATGAATTATGGACCTCGATCACTGACAATATCATCAGGCAATCCATCGAACCTAAAGATGTATCTGAGAAAAAGTCTAGCAGTGGTTGCACCTGTGGTTGCCTTGGTAGTTGGAATGAAGTGTGCCATCTTTGTAAAGCTATCCACAATAACAAGAATTGCGTCATACTTATCTGAATTTGGTGGATCTGTGATGAAATCCATAGACAATGAAGCCCATAGCCTTTTTGGAATAGGTAAAGGTTGCAAGAGGCCATGAGGTTTATGTCACGATACCTTAGATCTACTACAAGTGCCAGGAGTTCGGATATATTCTTTGAGTTTCTTACATATTTGAGGCCACATAAAATCCCTTGATATGAGTTCTATTGTTTTATTTACTCCAAAATGTCTTGCTGCAAGCTTCTCATGATGTTGTTGAAGAACTTGGATCCTCGGCTTTCCTAGAGGAACATGCAATAGGTTCTTGTAGAATAGTAACCCATCCTGTTCCTAAAATTGGTTTCCTTCTTGGACTTTCCCTTTTTGAGTTTTTTTGCTTAACATTACAAAACAATTCATCTTGTGGTAGACTCTCACGGATCAAATGATTCAAGGCTAAATCTTCATGATGGCTTGAAGAGAGATAACTGCTAATTGGAGATGCACAGGCTTGATTAATAAACTCTCTTATTGATCAAAGGCCACTTCACCCTTCTTTGGTGCAAGGTAAGATCTTCTGGAAAAGGCATATTACTGATATTTTTGATGCCCTAGACGGTAGGTGATGACAAAGTCAAACCTGCATAGAAAGTTACTCCACCAAGATTGCCTTCTATTGAGGATGTGGGTGCTCATAAGATACTATAAGTCCTTGTCATCTGTATACACAATAACTTTGTAAGCTCCTCCTTCTAGATGGTGATGCCAAGTATCAAAAGTATCTACTATGG
Organism: Ceratopteris richardii; assembly: GCA_020310875.1. Taxonomy (NCBI): domain Eukaryota; kingdom Viridiplantae; phylum Streptophyta; class Polypodiopsida; order Polypodiales; family Pteridaceae; genus Ceratopteris; species Ceratopteris richardii. The sequence goes on from CM035415.1 coordinate 68,963,412, forward strand.
CAAGAAGTTATTTATCATGGATTTCATAATCAATCTCTATTGGGGAAAAGTTTCTTGAATGATATGCAACTTAATGTAAGTTTCCATCATCTCCATATTGGGATAGAATGGCCCCTAGGGCTGATGCATCTGTCTCTAGGAAGAACGGCTTGCTAGAATCAAGATAGACTATAATATGAGTAGTGGTGAATAATAATTTCAAGGTATAAAATGCTTTTTTTGCTTCTTCAGTCCATGAGAATTTTGGCTTTCCTGTAGGCTTAGTAAGAGGTGTCATTATCTTGGAATAATCTCTCATGAATATCCAGTAAAAATTGGCAAACCCCAGAAAAGATTGTACATCTCGAACAAAAGAAGGTGGTTGCCAATCAAGGATTGTCTTGATCTTCTTAGGGTCCATAAAGATTCCTATCTTTGATACAATGTATCCTTAAAATTCCACTTCTCCCTAATGGAAAAAGAGTTCTCCAATTTTTCATATAACCCTTTTTCTCTTAGTTCTCTAGGACAATCTTTACATAATATTCGTTTTCCAAGGCATTCCAAGAGCTCTTACATGAGTGGTAGAGGGTATCTGTTCTTTATAGTGACTTTACTCAATCTATGATAGTCTACAGACATCTAAGGAGTCCCATCCTTCTTCTTTACAAGTAAAATAGGAGATCCTACTAGAGAATTTGAGTGTTTGATAAACCCCTTTGCTAGATTCTCATCAATGTTCTTGCATAGTTCTGTAAGTTCCTCTAGAGATACTCTTTAGATTGGTCCAAAGGGTGGTTGTGATCCCTCTTGAAGATGTATGGGACAATCATAAGGTCTATGCTCTGGGAGGATATCTGCATTTTTCTTTTCAAGAACATCCTCAAAGCCTTTGTATCGATTGGGTAGCTACACTAGATTAGCTTTCTTAGATTCTTGAGGTGGTATGGCATAGATCATATATGCCAGTTCCTTCCTTACTGCCTGTATGAGGCCTTGGCTCTCACATATGTTGGGTTCTTTTGGATATCTCGACGGGAGATTTTATTATTTTCCCAATTAATGTCTACATTATGCTTCTTCAACCAGGGCATTCCAATAATAATCAAATGTATTGGGCTCAATATTACATTGAAACATATGTGGGATTCATGATCACCAAGGTATACTCTTAATGGTGTGGTTTCCATGGCTATATTCGTAGATCGTAGAGGTCGTTCATCTACTACTTTAGCTACTATTGGTTTCTTCTTCTGAAGTATAGAACCTCCATGTTTCTTAACCAATCCTTGATGGATGAAACATGAGGAGGCTCTTGAATCTACTAGGGTTATAAGGGAAAGGTTCTTCTTGGGCATGATTTACTTGATAGGTGCAAGACATGTTTCTACGGGTGTAGCTGGAATTATAAGACCCTTTCTTATATTATGGTACGGTTGTACGGTCTCTTTTACAACTAGACTTCCTCATTTCCCTGCTCTACAAGGGTGGTTGTGACTATGGAGATTGTTCTCTTGTTGGGACAATTAATTGAAATATGCCCAAGGTTTCCACAATAGAGGCATAACTTGTTACCTCTCCTTCTTTGTTTCTCTTGTGGTGTTAGAGGCTAGAACCCTAGTTACATCTACTTGCATAGCTTCAGGCATAGACTTGTCTTTAGGAGTGCGTTGGAAGGGTTTCCATTGGTGAGGTCTTCGTTCTACTTGTTTTTCTTGTTTCCTTTCAAAAAGTCAATTATTGCATTGAACAACTTGTATGATGTATTCATTCAATGTCTCAACCTCTGGCATCCTGAGCAAAAGGTCCTCCACATCATCTCTTAAACCCCATCTAAATTCGCTTATAAAATAATCTTCATGCCAAGTGAGATCACATATCAACTACCTAAAATCTAATGCATAGGTAGAGGCATGGTGGTTACCTTATCGTAACTTCCGAAGTTTTGTTTTTGCCACTTGCCTTGTGTCTACATCTCCAAATATGGCGGTGAGTTCTTGAAGAAACCCCTCATATTCCTAAAGTACTATCATGTTCTTCTCCATGATTGGGGCAAACCATGATAATGCTTGGTCATAGAGAAAGGTTCCAATGAACCCCACCTTGGATGCCTGGTCAGGGTATCTATCAAGTTGCATATAGATGTACAATTTAACTTACTAGAGAAATCCATGAAACTCTGTGCAATCCTCATTGAACTTTTCTGGCATGCAAATCTTGGTTTCCTTCATGAAGGATGCACTAGACTATTGTTTCACTTGAATACTCCCTTGATTTCGTGAAGACTCCTAATGGTTGGGAAAGATGGATGGACACTCCAAGAAATGAGTAGGTACTGCAAATTCCTGGTTTGTACTAGCCCTCTTTCACTTCAGAGTTGAGTTTTAGGCCCTCTTAGCTTTCCAATGACACTAAAAAAGTGCCTATGCACTTTCGAAATGATGCACGTAATGATTAATTAAAAAAAAACTACTTCCCACTTCACAATCCAACCTTCTATTTTGGTTCATACACCTGTTGCTTGTAAAGCTCAATGCTTCGAGTATAGTAGGAATTAGAAATATTCCTTTTGGAGATATTAAACTAGCTTGAAGAGCTAATGCTTCCAAGTTGAATCACCTAAAATGATTCACTATACATAGAGCTATCAATTTAGCAAGTGTAGCTTTACCCGCATTTTTTAGGACCTCTATAGAGAATGACCAGTCACCACGTCGATGGGCTTTTCTCCCACTCCACTAAATGGAATGTTGTCAAACCTTGTCATCCTATAGTAGACTTAGAGATGATTCCAACAAGCCATAGAACATTTCAAATGATGGAGTAACGAGTGAGATATGAGCAATACAAAATGATTGTCCTGAGTGACAATGACAGAGAGATCAGCAGATGTAAGTAATGATCTATTGTATTATAAGACAATGTTGTACATGATCATTGGCATGATATTCAATGCCCAATGATAGATAGAGGTGTAGGCTATAAAGTGAGCCACTCCATTACATCAATGATAAGCTCTAAGCTCAGTAATGAGGCTCCTCTATCCAGGAGTTCTTGAATTGCTCTTGATAATGTTGTTCTTCAAATTTGAATTTGAATTCAAATTTGGCTCTCTCTAGAAAAGTGATCCCCTAATCTAGGAGATATTCTTTCCAAATGAAGTCTTCGCTTTTCCACCTAACTAACTCCACAAGTTTAGTGGTAGCTGCAAATATTCCTCTAAGTGAAATAGACTTTTACAAATGGTAAAAGGTAAAGAATCCATAGCAATGGTTCTTATGGGTCTTCAATCAATTTTGCATGGTGTTGGCAGCAGTCGGGGAACCGAAGGAGCCACAAGACGAAGAGAGTCAGAGCGAAGGGACAGCACAAGCAGACATGGCAGTCAAAGAAGATCTGGCAAATAGGCCATCTAAATTTTTCAGACATCAAGGAGTTGAGCACACAAGAAGAAAGAGCAAGTAGGGAGCTCAAAGAGGTGTATGACAAATCAACAGAGAAAATCCCTACACAAATAGTGATTTTAATCACTAAACACCATTGTAAATACCATTTCATATTTTTGTAGCTCCATTTTGTGCAAGCCAAGGAGTCCTTGAGCTTGAGGAGCTTTAGAAGTATCTACCTGCCAATTTTCGTATTTTTTAGATCTCGTTTGAGCCCTCAAATAAGCCCTGGAACCTAATTTTTAACTAGGCCGGACACTAGGTCTGGACAGGGCCAAAGCTAGTCAAAAACTATAAAAGGAGCTAGAGAGCTCATTTATGAGGTTGAATTGTAATTGAAATGAACTTGTAAGAGCTTTTTGAAAGTAATCTAAGAACTCCATTGCTTCTCACTCTTTGTCTTGCCGTGTGTGCGCGTGTGTGTGTATGTGTGTGCATGTTTGTGTGCTTCTCACTCACGCACTTGTGCCTCCACTTGCTCGAGGTCTTCATACCATCCTCACGTCTTCCCGGATTGACATTAAAGGAGGTGCTACTCATCACTGAGCTACACCAAATTTTGGCGCCGTTGTCGGGGATCGAGCTTTGAGGACGAGCGTGTGATGGTAAGACGTAGATTGGAGACGTTGGCGTTGTAGGTAATTTCTTTACTTTTCCTATTCTTCTCTTTCTTACCTTACCACCATCATCACCATCATCATCATCACCATATTCCACCTCCATTTCCATCATCGTGAAAATTTCAGTTTTTTGATCATATCACCTTCTCCACCTCATTTCCCTCATTTCACTTGTGAGAGAGAGCGAGAGAGCGAAATTGTGTGTGCTGTTTTTGCATGTTTCTTGAGCTGTCTTGCAGGTACAGGCTGCATCATCGTCCCCAGCACCCTACGCAGGTACGGAATTCGCAGTAACTGTCTGTGTGTTGCCGAGCTTTGTCAATCGCGACCCACAGAAAAATTGCTCTATTTGCTAAACAAAGTGCATATCCATGACCTACAGGCCTAGAGCTTCCCAAAAATGTGTTTAGTTTTTTGAAATTCCTCAGATTTCTGTCAATCGCGATCGCTCTGTCAATCGCGATCGACAAACCACGACAGACAGACCTGTCAATCGCGATCGACCAGTCAATCGTGACGGATAGCCCACGACGGCTCTGTCAATCGCGACCGATAGAGTCAACGACCGATTGACCACGACGGACAGAAGCTACGCGTGACACGTGTCAATCACGATCGAGCCATCAATCGCGATCGACCTATCAATCGCGACGGACAGCCCACGACGGACCTATCAATTGCGACTGACATAGTCAACGACTGTTTGACCACGACGGACCGAGCCTTCACGACGGACCTGTCAATCGCGATCGACACATCAATCGCGATCGACAGAGTCAACGACCCTTTGATCACGATTGACTGAATTTTCGGCCACGTGTCAATCGTGACTGACCAGTCAATCGCGACTGACAGCCACGACGGACCTGTCAATCGCGATCGACACGTCGATCGCGACTGACCTGTCAATCGCAACCGACAGACTTTGCGAACACGTTAGAAGGGCAAATTAGGTAAAATTTTTAAGACAAAAACAATGGTCTAAATTTTGGCCAAGTGTGGGACAAACACTAGGGTGTAGTATTGCATTACGAGGGCATGACCCAAGTAACTCGAGAATTCCTGTTTGCCTGTTAACCTAGTTTAATCATGTTTTAGCCCCAAAACCCTGAACTGGCATAACTTTCTCATACGAAATCCGTTTGCCGTGATTTTTGTTTTGTGGGAAAGCTCGCAGGGAGTACAACAAAAATTAAGATCAGGAATATTAGATAGGGTATTTTGAAGTTGACCATACCCAGGGGGAACAAAATTCAGGGATCTCTAGAGTTGTGTCCAAAAAGTCATAGTAAATTGGTGAAGTGTTACATGAATGAAAGTGATTGGTTCTGTCTTTTGAATTTAAGTCTTGCGCTAACGGTGGGCCTTTTACAGGTCCTTTGAGAGCAGCCAAGGGTACGCAAAGCAAGAATAAGTGCAGGCTTGGGAACACACGTCCTGGGCACACTAGGGCAACAACACAAGGAAAGGAACTCAAGGTTGGAAAACCCGCAACACCCTCTGTCAATTCTTAGTTTAGGCTAAGTGCGGGTAGTGTTAGAAGTAATTCCAGGCAACGATAGGCACGTGATAAATCAAAGACTATCTAAGAAATCAAGTTCAAGTCAAGAGATAACCTGTGTGTGTGAACGACAACCTTAAAGGAAAAGAACCTAACGTGAAACGACCAAACTAAAGTGCGGAATTAAACTTAAGTATTCCTAACGACGTGATATCAGACAAGAGTTTAAACACGTTAGGTGCTAGCATCTATGAGGACGGCCTAGGAAGATCTGTGGTACAGATTAAGAATCCTGATCAATCCATTGGACTAGAGCGCGCAGCTGTCAAGTTCGAAAACGAAGCATACTTGGACAAAGAAGGAACCATATACGTAGTCACCAGTCACCTAGATAGGACGGACGAATTTGGAAATGTGATCCCAGAAGCGGACTTAGGGGACCTAGAGCAAGGAAACATGGGTACAGAACCTAGAACCCCTCGAGGAAAATCGGTTCTCACTAGGATTATAACACCAGAGTGGATTCCCCAGGATAATAAGAGCATAGATTTGCTCCTCAATCGAGAAACTGACGAAGCCTTTTGGAGGTATAAATCTGATCAGCCAACTGATATAGGAACAATCATGATCTATGAGCTTAAGGATCCTGATAGCCCAGGCAGAGTGACCTACCTAGATCACGCCTCAGAGAGGATCTTTGTGGTCACAGAAAATGATAGGCATGCTTACGCTTGGAAGGCTGAATTCGTTTTCCCCCAACCAAGATCGAACGTGTCCTTTGGTCACCCAGGAGCTGGAACCTCCCACGCTCACGGAACTCAAAGAGACAGACATAGAGAAAGGCCGGAGGTGAGCTTTGCCAACTCAGGGGGCAGAGAAAGAACGAGAATGGAAACGAATAGAGTAGAACCTGAGATGCTTAGAGCTCACAGGAATCAAAGAAATGCTGATGAGTTCCCTCTACCACGACCTAGAGAGCACACAAGGACTTTGAGACCGACTCAGTTAGTTAAGTCCATGAAGAACTACTTCGATGGCACTGGAGATCCATACGATCATGTGGCTGAGTTTAGACAAGTCCTGAGAGCTGAACAAGTGGAGGATCTATTCACACAATATAATGCCTTTGGTCTAACCCTTAGGAACACTGCCCTGACATGGTTTCAGCCACTAAACGAGAGACAGTTCAGGAGCATAGACCAACTCCTAGAGGCTTTCATTATTGAATTCTCTAAGAGTGGCATAAGACATAATACCTCCTCGCTGATTCACAGCTTCAAGCAAACCCCTCAAGAGACCGTGAGACTTGCAGGAAGGAGATTTAAGCAATATCTTGAAAGATGCGCTGTCCCTGAGCTACCCACACCAGCTAAGCAAGTGGCTTTATTCTTGGATGGATTGCTAAGTACCAAATTAAGATCATATGTGTACTTGAAGGACCCTAGGACCATAGAAGAGTGTGTACGCATGTGTATTGACATTGAGGATAACCTAGGGGAGGAGTTAGAGCTTTCCAAGATATACAAAGATTCAGATAGTGCCTCTAGCCTCTCTTCCACGCAATCCACATCGATTGAGGATCTTGCAGAGAAAGTTGCTCAGAAACTAGGTGTCTCTAGTAAACAAATCCCAAGGTTCGCCCTTGTAAAAAGATGTTATACTTGTGGAGGCGACCATATGGCAAATGTATGTCCCATTATGGCTCAACCCCAAGTAAATTCTAGTGGCCAATACTGCACCATAGAATGGAGATACACAAATCACACAGCGCAAGATTTCCCATACAACAAGCAAGCAGTTAGGCAAACCTATCCTCAGACATACCCTCAACAAGGGAGATATCAGAACCAATATCCACCACAACAATACGCTAGGCTTCAACAAACCTACCAACCACAATATCAAGCCCAGCAAAGGCCTCAGCCTGTGTTAGCACAACAACCCCCTGCCCCAGCTAATGTGATCCTAGTAAAATATGCAGCAGCAGAAGAAAACCTGAATAGAGCTATAGTCCCTGTAATATCATTGCTTTCTGAAAGTGACCCCAGTGACCATAGCTTTGATTCTACACATGTCAATAGTCCCCAGGCCTACTACATGCAGTCTCCTGACCATGGTGAGTCTTACTATAGCGAAGAGCCAAATGAACCTAGTTTGGAGTCAGATTACACAAACGTCATGTATGCAAACCCCAACCCTAGGCCTCAACCTAGGCAGGTAAGACCCCCATTCCCTAGAGGACCATGCTACAGATGTCAGGGAGATCACCTCATTCGTGATTGTCCCTTACCTCCACTTACACAACCCCAGTCAGTAACAATTCAGCGCTTTTGCCAAGAATGTGGAAAGGAGCATCTCTTACGAGATTGCCCTAAGAATCCTAATAATATGCCAAAAATCACTCCTATCAACGTTGTTGGGTTGGTGGTAGACTCCACAGGAAGTGTGACATCCACCGCACCAGTACAGGTAGTGACTAGAGCTCAGGCATTGCAACAGAACCAAGGAGTAAACCAGGATAAGAACCCAGAGGCTAGTGAAACCGAGAGCATGACAAAGAAAAGGACTAGAGCATGGAAAGATAGTCGGGAAAGAATGAAAAGACAATGGGCTAAAAAGATGAGTGAACTTGAGGAAAGCATAAGAGAAACCAAAGCCAGGATAACTGAACTCACATCTCAAACTCCCTCTCACACTACCCCACCACCACCACCATTCCCATCGCCATCCGACCCGCCACCTTCCAACCCACCTCATACGATTCCACCACCCCCTAGAGTAGGATCAGTATTAGCTGATCCCACTCCGAAAGACATAGAAATGATGCTTAAAGCATATCAGGCCAGAATCCAAGAAGGGCCAAATGTAACGGATCATGACAAGTGCTACCCTAGAGCTGACCTAGAGATAGAAAGAACCAAGCTTTGCGCGAAAATGGTCGCATTGGCTCAGACTATGTTTGAAGCCAGTCGCCTTTTCAATTACTCGGGCTCAGCCAAGACACAATTACACTTGGATGGACTTCTAGAGAAGTTAGAGGGCATGATTGCAAGATCTGCCAAGGAAGAAAAAAATCAAGAAAGAGATAAAACAAACAAAAACATGACCCCTTCCCCACCGAAAGCTTATGTGCCTAATTCCACTGAACTAGACAACCCCCCCTCCCTAGAAAGAATAGAGAAGCTGATTGCACAATCAGAAAAGGAACCAGCCTCTCAACACAAGGACAAGGCAAGTGAAAGAGTAAGCATTCCTGCTCAGGAAGCCTATGTGCCTGAAGCCTACGTGCCTAACTCTACGGAGCCAGAGACCTCTTCTTCTATGAATCAGTACACACCAGAATTCTTGCGAGAGATTCAAGAAGAGAAATGGGCTAAAGAGAGTGAAGTTCCTCCTCCCATTGAACTGGTGGATGACACACACGAGCAATTCCCACAAGACCTTCCTTCCATTTATGGAGAGCAGGAGAGTGCCCAATCTCAAGAAAGATTAGACTTCGAGTCTAATTCTTTACAAGAACTACCTCATTTCAAAGGCCCGTGGGAAGCAAAGTCCACCTGTATGAGAGCACCTACAGTCATGGTAAGAAACAAAGATTCAGTCATACCTAGGAACACAGAGGTAGTGAAGAACACCAAAGTGCAGTGCAATCTCACTTTGGAAGAGCTGCTTAAGGTTAGACTAGAAGTGTGGAAACATGTAGCCAATCAAGTGCCCGAGATAGCAAAACCTCGTTCCCAGGTAGGATCACATAGGACAGTGCTAGAGATACCCTTGGATAAGATAGGAGATATGTGTGAAGGTGAAGAAGGGAACACCTATCTTCCCATTACCTACCAGGAGTACACCACCAAGGCAATTTTGGACTCAGGTGCAGGAGTTGCAGTTGCCACCACTTCCCTATGGAAGCGTTGGGGCAAGCCAGCACTCAGGCCAACGAGAATGAAATTGAAGATGGCCAATGGTCATATTGAAAGGCCCTTAGGATTACTAGAAGGAATAACTCTCACCACCTGTGGTGTCGAGTTCGAGCATACCTTTGCTATATGTGATTTTAGCAAGAACCATGCCTATGAAATGATCTTGGGACGACCCTTTATGCAACAGTTGCAAGTGGTACAAGATTGGGGAACCAATTCTTTGTACCTGCAACACTTAGGTGTTACGACCAAAGTCAATCTCAAAGATTACTCTCATAGAGATGTCCCTCCTATCCAATGGAACCCCATCCATAGAGCCAAAGATGATACGGAATTGGTGCATTCCATAGGATCAGGATCCTCATGGATGCATGAAGACACTCACTTATGGATGTGCAAAGTAGAGGAAGAGAAGAGAGAAAAGGCCAGAGAAATAGGTGCAAAAGAAACCCATAGATCAATCCAAGACCCAGCCTATGCACCTATAGTTTTTCCAGACGAAGAATTCAAACCTCACGGCTGGGCTGAAATTCTAGCAACCATGGATGTAGCCATCAATGAGGAACAATGGACACCTCACTGTGATGAGGATGGCTATGATATTTCAGTCTTCTCCATAGAGCCAATCATGGGAGAGGCAGTTCTAGAAGAATGCGAACCTAGCCCTGATGCATTTGAGGATGCAAGTGACTCCGATCTAGAGTCAATCATTATGGACCCACCTTTTGCATCAGATGAAGAATACTTCCATGAAGTAGAATTTCAACCCCAGAGGCATGGAGAGCTTACAAATGATGTAAGATTAGCCACACATGTGACCCCGAAGGAAGAAGGAAAGAAACGAAAGAAGAGAGAAGTCTCACTAGAAGAGGAAGAATCTTTGTTTGAGGTCCCGGAAAATTTTAAGAAGTATGAGATAGACGACATGAGAGTTATGATAAGAATGCCTAAACGAGAGGCACAATCAGGAGAGGCCTATGATAACAAAGAAACCACCAAGAAAATAGTAGTGGCCCTAGAAGAAGGAGAGGAGAGATGCACTTACATAGGACATGACTTGACGAAAGAAGAAGAGCAAGTGCTAATAGCCTTGCTAAGAGAATACAGAGATGTATTCGCTTGGAGTTACAAGGATTTGAAAGGTGTTGACCCTGACATATGCTCACACACTATCCCCATGACCTCAGACGCTAAACCCTCTAAGCAAAAGCCCTATACATATAACGATAATTACGCTGCCAAGATTAAAGAGGAGATAGATAGACTGGTTGAAGCTGGATTTATCTATGAAATTGAGCACACTGAGTGGGTATCCCCCATCGTAGTGGTGCCCAAGAAGAATGGCAAGCTACGTGTATGCATTAACTTGAAGAAGGTCAATGCAGCCACAATTCGAGATAACTATCCGCTTCCCATCACAGAACATCTCTTAGAAAGAGTAGCAGGCAAGGAAGTGTATAGCTTCCTTGATGGATTCTCTGGCTACAATCAAGTAGCCATTGCTCCAGAGGATCAACATAAGATGGCTTTTGCCACGGAGTGGGGCATATTTGCCCTTAGAGTAATGCCATTCGGGCTTACTAATGCACCTGCTACCTTTCAAAGATTGATGTGCCATGTATTTAAAGAGTTCCTGAGGAAGAACTTAGAAGTCTATGTTGATGATCTTTGTGCTCATTCCAACATCAGACAAACCCATATTCCTGAACTCAGACAAATCTTTGACAAATGTAGAGAATATCAAGTCTGCCTGAACCCAGAAAAGTGCGTTTTCATGGTCAGGCAAGGTAAGATTTTAGGACACATAGTGTCAAAGAATGGCATATCTACTGACGAAGAGAAAGTGAGAGCCATAGCAGAGCTACCTAGGCCAAGGAATGTCAAGGAAGTACAAGCTTTCATGGGACATTGTGGTTACTACCGTCGGTTCATTCACATGTATGCTGTCATTGCAAAGCCCATGTACGGACTTCTGACAAACTTTGAGTGGACTGAGGAATGTGAGAATTCCTTCAATGAGCTTAAACAAAGATTATGTTCAGCACCAATCTTGACCACACCAGATTGGAATAAGCCATTCCATGTTCAAGTGGATGCATCCAATTATGCCATTGGATGTGTGCTTGCACAACCTACTGGTGAAGGTAATATGGATCTTCCAATTGCCTATGCTAGTCGACAACTGAATGTAGCTGAACAAAATTATACCACTACTGAGAGAGAAGGCTTAGGCATGGTATATGCAGTTAAAAAGTTTAGACATTATTTGCTTGCAAATAAGTTTAAATTTTTTACTGACCATCAGGCATTGCTATACCTCGTAAACAAGCCTTGCAATACAGGAAGATTAGTAAGATGGTTTCTCTTGCTAATGGAATATGATTTTGAAGTTGTGGTAAGGAAAGGTAAGACTCATTTGAGAGCAGATCATCTCTCTAGGCTCACATCTGGAGAAGCCCCACAAGGAGTGTCAGATGACCTTCCTGATGCTTACTTGTTTAACTTGGAAGTGGTACCGCAGTGGGCTAAGCCATTAGTGCCAGTATTGACATACGGACCTAACCATCCAGTAATAAACACGCAGGATAGAGAGGTAGTAAAAGCCCAAAAGTATCACATCATGGCAGGAAGTATGTACAAGCACACAGATCAAGGAATCTTGGCTTGTTGTGTAGAAGAGGACGAGTATGCGAAGTGGTTGCAATTAGCACATGTAGGTGCATTAGAGCAACACTACTCAAAACAACGAACCTTACAGACCCTAAGGAGACTCGGAGTGCATTGGCCAACTATGGAAGCGGATGTCCAAAGGTTGTGCAAAGAATGCCCAATCTGTCGCACTAAACCACCGGTGGAACATGCCACTCTTTATCAAGTGTCCATAGTGCCCGATTGGAGTGACCCACTAGTATCCTTCCTGAGGACGAAAACATTCCCTCCAGACATGACTCTGGCTAGGAAAAGGAGTTTAGAACAAGAAGCCCAGGATTACTCACTTATTGGTGATAATCTATATAAACGTGGTAAAGACGGTTACCTGAGACTATGTGTCCATGAGAGTGAGTATCTCAAGATCTTGGACACTGCTCACCAAGGTGTAGCAGGAGGACACTTTGGACTAGATCGCGTGATCAAGGCAATACTATTTGCGGGCTTCTGGTGGCCGACCCTTCACATGGATGCACATACCTATGTGAAACGCTGTGATGTCTGTCAGAGAACTCAATATCCTATACGTAAAGATGAGATGCCACTGAAACCTATGATGGGTGGACGTGCATTCTCTAAGTGGGGAATAGACTTCGTAGGTCCTGTTAATCCCCTAGCGAAGGGTTCCCATGCAGAATATATCATTGTTGCGACAGACTATCTAACAAAGTGGGTAGAGGTAAAAGCCACAACGAAGAATGATGCTCAAACAACTGCTAAATTCTTGTTTGAAAATGTATTCACAAGATATGGGCTACCTATAGAGCTAGTGAGTGATAGAGGCACTCACTTCTTGAACGAAGTGATTGAAAATCTACTCCAAGAATTCTTGGTAGTTCATAAGAAATCTGCCCCCTATCACCCACAAGCTAATGGGCAGGCCGAAAGCACAAACAAGATTCTATGTAATGTGTTGACCAAGTTAGTGAATAATAAACGCTCTGATTGGGACAAACAGCTACACCATGCTGTTTGGGCATACCGAGTCGCCTACAAAACGGTACTCCAAGCCACCCCCTTTCAGATGGTATTTGGCCAAAACGCCGTGCTACCTTTGGACTTCTTAATACCTACATTAAAAGTGGCACAAGAGCACGAATGGACGGGTCATGAACTCTCCTCTAGACTTTTTGACCTTGAACGATTAGGAGAAACAAGACTGAGAGCAGCTGCAGGGATATATGCAGCAAAGAAATGACAGAAGGCATACTTTGATGCCCACGTTAAGGATAAAGGTTTAAAGGCAGGCAACTTAGTTTTAGTCTACACATTGAAGCAACATGCGAGGAAACTGGAGAAGAGAGGCTACGGACCCATGATCATTAACAGAATGTCAACAAGTGGAGCAGTGCAACTAGCCACATTAGAAGGCGATGTTCTCCCAAGTTATATCAGCGGATGCAGAGTCAAGTTGTATCAGGAACCTCTCACAGAGGAAATAATAAGTCGACTCAATACTGCTAAGAAACGCAAAGAGGAAGAAAAGCGAATTCGAGAAGAAGCTCAAGCAGAAGCCCTAGAGCTCATACGGAGAATGAAATTAAGAAGACAAGGTAGAGAGCACCCTAGGCAAGATGCATATGCAGATCAAGGATATGACGTGGCTATGTGTGAAGTTTCAGGTGTTAGCTCACATAGGATAACTGACTGACGTCCTTTCATAACCTTAGATATAGGACAAGGAAAGAGTGCAAGGACTGTAAGAGCCTTGATTGACTCAGGTGCAACCACTAGTGCTGTTAAATTGTCTTACTGTCAAGAGTCGCAATTAACTGTCAATCCTGTGGAAGCATATCTCATAGGATTGGGAGGCGTGGAAACCCCTTGCATGGGCGAGGTGGAACTTCCCCTCTATATTCACGATGAGGCAATGACAGTTAAAGTACTAGTATGTCAAGATGAGGACCTCACTGAACCCCTTGTCTTGGGGCAAGACTGGATCTATGACCAAGCAGTCAACTTAAACCTAAGAAGTGGACTTCTTCAGGTATGGGTGAATCAGACTAGAATTACGATTGAGTTAAATAATGGAGCACTCAAGGAACTAGAAAAGACACAGACTCCTGGTCCCTCCAGGGGTGCACATGAAGTTGACCATGCTGTTCTTGTCCAAGGCTATGTGATGCAGAAGAATGAAGATCTCAAAAAAGGAGTCAGAACCACAATGGAACTCCCTTCTTTTCCAAAGGCCAGAAGGAGGCAGGAACTAAGGGTAGATCAATCACTGAAGACTCTCGAGGCGAGAGACCAAAAGAACGCGCTAAGCAGAACAACTCAGCCGATGAAACAAATGTGGGTGCGGAAAGACGAGCTGCCGACTGTTACTAACTCGCAACAACGGTCTCAACTTCCTATTAGTAATCAACGACTTGATGCTAATAAGAGGACTCCTAAAACCTCTGTTGAGAAAGTGAAATCCATTTGGGTACCCAAGAAGTCGATGAAGGCTGACCCACAATCAAGACAAATTTGGGTACCTAAGGCTTGCTTGCGGGCTCAACTAACCCCACATAATTCACATCATACACGACAGGATTCACTCGCTCAAGCAGCCGCCACCCACTCTTGTCTGACACACTCGAACACACTGCCACCTAGAAGCACGCACAGACTCACTCGTAAATGGGTCCCAATGACACAACAACTTCCAGCAGAAACTACTCATGCAACCCTCCCGAATCTCCACAAAACCAAGACCAAAAGCCATCCATGGTGTTTGGCAACCTAAGACTTGTAATAAACTCCCCGACCCCAATCTGTGAATTCATCTCCACTTACTAACTGCATTAGTCAGACAGTGCATCTTTCATCTAGCTCCTAGGACTATCCAAGCATTAACTACACACACTGTCATTGTGCACTCACTGACCACTGACTCATCATCTACCTCATGTTAATGTTGTAACGGGGACAACAACGGGTTTATTCTGTCCATTACAATGTTAACACATGGTTCTATATTCTCACAGAATCAATAGCAAGCAATAACAATGGCAGAAGTCGGAGGTTCCAGTTCTCACGCCGGATCCAGCGTACAGATTGTGGATATAGAAACACTCCTCCTTGAACCACATCTCACCGAAAGGCCGCAAGAACTTCAAGCTGTGCATGTGCTCCCAATTCAGGATCCTCCTCAGGGACACACCTCTCAGGTGGGCAAACACGCTCATTGGTTCAGTGATGTTGCAGGACCATTGGGTGATGGAACCTATTTCTGGGAAGCTGAATTTGAGTTTAATGGTAAATGGGGGTGCTACCATTTTTTCACGCGCGAATTTGAGAGCTATCAGAATGCCGAAGTAATGCGTTCGGTATGGACCAAAGCTGGCCTGGACAGTTATTTCAGGGCCCACTTACCGAAGCCAGATTTCTTACGTTGTTCTTATCTTATCAGTACCATCACTCCTAGCAGGGCCAAGGGAGGCGACAACACTTTTGTGTTACCCTCACTATTGCCGGGCCACGAACTTAAAAGATTCAAACTGACCCTCAATCTGGTACGAGAAGCATTGGGCATGTATGGTATGCACATTCCTACTGAAAAGGAAACTATGGTTCCAGGCAGAATGAAACACAAAGATCTCAATAAGCTGAAGGATATGGTAGCAATGACACCGACCATCGCTCTTCACCTACAGACCGTCATGCAGCATTTTGCTTTCCCCGCCCAGGAAAGATTCACCATGCCCCCAAAGAAGATATGGTTTAGCTTGTATTTGGCAGAGACAGAAAACCTCCCTATCAACGTACCACATTGGATCATAGATCAGATTCACCTAGCCCATCAACGGTGGAACAAGAAGCAGAAAAATGTGCTTCACGGATGTTGTGCTCTAACCAAGATAATCTATCGATGTCTAGCCTATGATGTGCCTATTTAGCGGGCACTCGTATGGTCCCGGGCCTAGGAATTCCAGAGAAGGCTATCAGCGGCAGGTCCTCCATCAAAGAAGATGAGAGGGAGAGTCCAATTACCCTGCGCTCAACCAAGGGGAGCCACTACTACACCAGAAATTACCCCTCCCCAAACACGACGCATTAGACCATTCACCATTCGGCTACCAAGACCAAGTACAGAGGGACCCAATCTGGTGTTTCCACCCGTCCCATCAGATTTGGAATTTCCACAGGGCTTTACTCTCAATGATCTCACTGATGAAGAAGTGGCTAGACTAATCTACGACTCTAATCTCGAAACGGAAACAGAGCGAGCTCAGGAACCACAAACCCATACAACAACGTCAGCCCCCACCCAACCGCAAGTTGTAGAAGTCTACGTCGATGAACAAGAGACCGAACAAGGGGAAGAAGCCTACGAAGAACAAGAGTATGATGAACTTTCAGAGTTAGCAAGTGCCCCCGCGTATCGGCACAAATAAAAAGACTATATCGAACTATGCAGCTAGTTCAAGAACAGCATAAAATGTCACTTGAAGCAGGCAAGAAACTCATGAACCAATTGTTGGCAGAGGAAGGTGTGGATGATATGTTCATCGAGTCCATCAACCTACATGCCGATGCAGTAGGATTGGATGAGGCCATTCATGAGGCAATGGCCTACATTCACCGATTTGAGAAAGGAGTTCCTGCCCGTCCCATGAGGTCTGGGAAACAAATTCATATCAACGTATCGGCACCAGGAGATACAACGCAAGCAGACGAACATCGGGAAGCACCACTGTCACCACCCTCCCCACCTCTCACTACACAACTCACTCCACCACATGACACTATCACCACCACGTCCACTACCACCACAATCGTCATGGGAATTCCACTCTCTCCGGGAATCCAATTCGGGGGAGTCACCATGCCCACTTTCACCACTCTTCACTAACGTCACATCCACCCCATCCACGATCCCCATCTACACGGTCACTCAAACATTTGACACTATGGAAACATCTCCTACCACTGCACCGCTCCCTCCCCCCATGCCACCTCCATCTCCCATACCCCCTCCACCCACATCTCCACTTGCATCCACATCATTCACAACTCCCTTTCCTGCCCCCATTCCCCCTGCATCTTCACCCCTCCCTGCATCATTTAATGTACATAGTATATTCCTAGCTTTAAATCAATGTGTCTATCAACTTCAGAATGAGTACAGAGCTCTGGACGGCCGGTATCAACAACTGACAACAAATCACCAGAACTTACAAAGGCAATTTACAATTCTTGAAGAGGAAAATGCAGATGTGAATCAACGTTATACAACGCTTGAGCAGGCTCACCAAACACTACTAGAGGCACCCCAACCATCGAAAGAATCAGGCGTCAAACAACTAGAAGCCTTGCTCGAAGTATACCAGGCCGATAACCTATGAGTCAGACGTAACTTGGCCCTACTCAGGAAACATATGGCCACAACACTTGAAGAGAACAAGAGACTGCAGAAACAAAATGAAGAGAATCTGGAAGCGGCAATGGAAGGCTCCCCCCACGAGATAGATCCAGAGCAGTTCAAAGCAGTTCCCTCGGAGACGATGAAAACCATTTTGGGAAGCTATGCAGATCTTCTGGAAGCCCATGATGACTTGGAAATAGAACGTGACACACTACGGAGCAGACTTAAGGAACAGGAAGAACAACCGAAGAGTGTCCCATCAACCTCTACCTCAGACGAGGTAAAGGCCTTAACTGAGCAGGTGGCATAATTACAAAAGAGGTTACTGACATACGAGAGGCAGCCCTCTCCTATAGTAGAACCAGAGCCAGAAGAGTTGGTCCCTATTGAGGTAGATGATTCGTACGAAGAACCGTATGTTCCTATGCCGATGCCAGGAGGGCAACGAACTTAGAGGGGCTAGACACCTTGGAAGTGGAAGCACCCGAGTGGCTTCAGACACTGGAAAAGACAGCAAACACCCACGAAGAACGGGTGGCCATTCAGATCCAATCACTAGCGAACCTAGAAGAAACTGTCATAAAGTCAGAATATTTCAGAAGCATGTCTCATCATAGATGGATCGGCACCAATAATGACCAATATGTGCCATACTGCATACTTTTGGCCGATTACAACGCCGAGATTCAACGACAATGCGGCAAGCCTCCCACATTTGCTACACAATTTGGTCCAGATGATATACCGGAAAGCGCTAAGCGTGGGCCCATCCATCAACCCACCTGGAGGATCAGGCTTTTGGAAACATATCCTGAAATGGTCCGAACCTGGAATAATATGCCGTTGTTTATTAAATATAATCCTTGTTATGTTCGAGTTCTTCGAAGACGCACCTGGCCTGAATTCACTATTGCCGTCAGAGACATCAAAGCCTACACAAAATGGTTAAATTACGTTTATCTAGCACCTCCACGAGGACCCCCCACGGTGAACTACATGATTTCTACAATCCGTCACTGGAGCATTCGGCTACGCAATAATCCCGATGTGATGGCCCAGATGTGTATGAAAATATTTGAATTAATGCTCATCACTTTCAGGACATTTAAGAACATTAAGGACCCCCACTTCTCAGGAGCAGGCTTCGTGACAGGAAACCAGGATCTGGTGTACGATATGAGTACCACCCCATCAATACACTTTGGATGCAATGAAAGAATTGGCTTCTCCTAATTCTAAATCAATCATGAGATATATGGTTCACATGGAATCTAAGGTTCAGGATGGTTTCCTTTGACCATGACATTTACTTTATGAAGTGCATTCACATGTACAAGAAGAGGTTCTTTAAAAAAATTTGAAAGTCATTTACATGCAAACCATTCATACATGAAGGTTCATATGCTATTATGAACATGAGTATTTTTGTAAGAATGCCCCTTTTCTATTTAAGAGGAGAACATTTTTTTTTCTTGATGATCCAAATGGGACCATGCTTCTGCTTATGCGTAAATCTTGGAGTTATTCTCTACTCCATACTCCAACATAGGTTTCTAGATATTCAATTACCATATTCTCATAGAAATTACCCAATTACCTATGGGTACAGGTTGTTTCCATAGCCATCTATCTAATCAATAGACTACGATCAAAAGCATTAGATGGTATGACACCATATGAAGCATGGAATAGAAGAAGATGTAGTCTTGATCATTGCATGATCTTTGGGTGCATAGCATATGCACACATACCATCATGCATATTGGATCCAAAGTTAGAGAAATGCATATTCATTGGCTATGACCTTAATAGAAACGGTTATAGGCTATATAATCCAAGTAATAAAGGTTTAATTGTTAGTAGAGATGTTGGTTTTGATGAGAACAAATCTTGGCTTGAAGATGATTGTAGGAAAATCAAACTTCCCTATGACCTATAGGAAGATTTTCCAACATTTTCAGAGAGGAATGGGCATACACATGTAGAGTCAAGTGATTGTCATGATGATCAAGAAACTCCAAGAGGAGAAATGATTTCTTGGAACTTCAAAGGCAAAGCTAAAGTGTAAGAGTTGAAAGATGTGGTAGAATCATCTCAACAAACTATAAGGAGTTGTACTAGAGAGAAAAGGAAGCCAAAAAGGTATGCTTATGACACCTCCTTGGCCACTAAGAATTCCATTTATATTGCTCAGGATACAAGCTCAGAAGAACCATCAACATATGTAGAGGTCAAGAAGAAACCAAAATGGAGAGATGCCATGGAAGAAAAAATTGAAGCCCTACAAGAAAATCAGACTTGGGAATTGGTTCATAAGAAACCATCTATGAAGACCAGTGGATCAAGCTGGATTTACAAGGTAAAGAAGAATTCTGATGGCTCAATAAATAGGTACAAAGCAAGACTTGTGGCCAAGGGCTTTGCTCAAACCCAAGGTATTTATTATGAAGAGTCATTCTTACTTGTGGCAAAGATGCCCACAATTAGAGTACTTCTGAGTGTAGCATCTTCCAAGAATTGAAATATCT
Organism: Ceratopteris richardii; assembly: GCA_020310875.1. Classification (NCBI taxonomy): domain Eukaryota; kingdom Viridiplantae; phylum Streptophyta; class Polypodiopsida; order Polypodiales; family Pteridaceae; genus Ceratopteris; species Ceratopteris richardii. The sequence continues at coordinate 68,983,465 of CM035415.1, forward strand.
ATCAAATGGATGTTAAAAATGACTTTCTAGATGGTTGGATTTCAGAGAAGGTATACATGGCTCAACCTCCTGGTTTTGAAGATATATCATATCCAAAACATATATCCAAGTTAAGGAAAGATCTGTCTAGCTTGAAGCAAGATCCTAGAGCTTGGAATCATAGATTAGTCACTTATTTTTAGGATAAAGGATTTATGGTAAGCAAGACAAATCCATCCCTCTTCATAAACAGGAATCACTCACAGGTTATATACTTTTCTACATATGTGAATGATATAATCATTACAAGTAATGATACAGATGGAATCAAGAGGATAAAAGCTCAAATGAAAGAAGAGTACAAGATTAGTGATCTTGGCTTACTCACTTAATTCCTAGATTTGAAAGTGGTGTACAGAGAAAGAGGTAATCCTAGCTCAAAGAAAGTACATTGGAGATATTCTCTCCAAATTCAAAATGGAAAATACAAATGTTGAAGGTACACCCATGGAGGTAAATCATAAGCTAACTGCTCATGAAGGTGATTTAATTGAAGATGTGACTAGTTACCAAAGCTTAGTTGGAAGCTTGAACTATGCTACTCAAACTAGAGTAGATATATGCTATGGAGTTAGTGTGCTAAGTCAATTCATGCACACTCTAAGGAAGCCTCACATCAAAGTAGCATAAAGAAGGGTTATATTACCCCTATACATCTGATATAGATGTCAAATTATTTTTTGAGGCACATTGGGCAGGTTCCAAAGATGATAGGAGGAGGACATCAGGCTATCTCACATTTGCAGGTACATAATTGATATCATGGTCTTCAAAGAAGAAACCTATAGTTGCTCTCTCATCAATTGAAGCTAAATACCGAGGACTAGCAAATGCTACTCAAGAAGCTATGTGGATAAAGACCCTATATTCAGATTTAGGGTTGACTACTTCTACTGCACACATATTTGGAGACAACATTAGCTCATTGCACCTTTTTGCTTAACCTAACTATCATGACAAGACTAAACACATTGAAGTTCACTACCATTATGTTAGAGAAAAGATCATGAGTAAGGAGATACAACTCTCATATATATCCACACATCTACAATGTGCACATATGATGACAATGGCATTGGATGGAATCAAATTGAATGTTGGTACAATTAAACACAAGCCTACATACTTGATGAATACACATAATCTTGATATATTGGCATATATTAGCATATATTACCTCTTGTGAATTCGAGTGTAATTACTCATTGTAAAAGTGATGTAGACCCACAAAGAGTTAGGAAGCTTGGAATCTCATATGATTTGGTACTTAAAGTCAAGAGAGAATCAATCCTATACTTTAGGCTCACTTTAAGGTGAGGATTTGAATTTGAATTCAAATGCTTGGGTTGAACAAAAATCTATAAAAACTTGAGAAGAAAATCCCGCATGTATCTCGAGGTTCTCAAATCATTTCCATGTACCTTCATTGTGAAGAGGAGCTCACCTCATTGCTCCCTTATTCTAGAGTCATTGAGCAATGCCGTATTGCCAATGACGTAACTTTATATGATTTAGTCACTACATGTTCATTACTTTCTACTCTCATATCTTTGTCACACTCTATCAAAACGGTGATCTTATCTGAGCTTGTTCTCACTATGTAGTGCATCATTTTGCATGATTCAAAGCATGAACTCTTTAACATACTATCTACTTTGATCCTTCAACATTTCAGTGAATTAGATTCTCTCAATCATTGGATATCATTCGATTAATGCTCACTGGCCTGTGACTATCAAGGCCCATAAAAGTCGAGCAAGTTGCTTTACTTGCTAAACATAATTCTCTGGATATAGTTTAGCATTTTAGATGATTCCACTCATGATTGGTAGCTTGTTAGGCTAATTGAAGTTCTCGAAAAGTAATTTTACTAATTGTTGTTGTACTCAGAGAATTGAGTAAAACACTAAGCAGGTATCTCAACCAAAGTAGCTAGTTTTATGCATTGAATCATGTGCCTACCTATCTGTTTTGATCCTATCATTTGTGAATCCTCTTCCAAGAAACCTATATGATCATTTATGCGTATTAGCTAGGTAAGAAGGCTCACAACACTCTCCTATCATCAACTATAGCACGTGCGAAGCAAGATTTAGCTACACAAGCTCATGTCTTGTGATTATCCACCGTCTCTTCCAATAGTGGTATCAGAGCAGGCACGATCAAGATGGGAGATGGTTTTCCATCCTTCATTGACAAGTTGGATAGGAAAAACTACTCAACATGGTCCCTAAGGATGCAAGCATACCTTCAACGCAGAAGCTTATATGGATACATCTTAGGAGATGAAGATATGCAAATCTTCAAGAGCAAGAATCAACCAACACGGGAACAACAAGAGAGACTAACCACATGGTGTGCAAAGGATGCTCCTGTAAGGTCATATTTAGTAACCTCAATCTTTGATTTCTTGTTACCTTATGTTAGAAATTGTAAAACCTCCCAAGAGACTTGCGAAGTGCTTTCATCTTTCTTCTCATCCAACACAAGGGCTAGGAAGAATCAGTTGTGGATGGAATTCACAACTCTCAGGAAGCAATCAAAGCAAGGAGTGGCCGACTATGTAAGCAAAATGAAGGATGTTGTAGGCCAACTTGCAAGCATTGGAGAATAGATAGAGGAAGAGCACATAGTGAGGTAGATCATCAATGGAATTAAAGCTGATGACAAGTGGGAATCCTTCACCACTGCAATGGATCTCTACATGGATATGTAGATACATGATCTCAACACCTTGATGGGACAACTCTTCACTCATGAAGCAAAGCTCAACAAAAATGGTGACAACTCAAGAGGTAACCAATCTTCTGCCATTTATACAAATAAGAATAAAGCTAATCATAAAGGTGAAAGTAAGAAACAAGATGAAGAGCCTAGTACCTCTCAAGACAGTTATGCAGGAAGAGGAAGAGGTGCTAGAGGTAGGGGCATATGAGGTAAGGAAGGTAGGGGGAGACCCTACAACAACTCACCATGCAACACACGTGGTCTCAACAACCAAACTACTAAAGAATTCTACAAAAATACAAGGAACCAAAGGGGAAGAGGCTTCCATAGAGAAGGCTATGGACAAACAAAAGGCAGGTACAACAATGGTGGAGGCAACTACAACCATAACTACAATGAAGGCTACACCAACAAAAACTATCAAGGAGGCTCTAGAGGAAGAAGGGACTTCAATAACTACAATGAAGATCAAGAGGACTCTCTACTCATTATGAACATGACATCCAAGCAAGGTTAAGATGATGAGCATCTCTTTTACATTGACTCAGGTTGTTCAAATCATGTGGCAGGGAATGTAGCACTCTTATTTGATCTTGAAGAACCAAAGTGAAAGCATGAGGTACAAGTGGGTGATGACACCAAGCATTCAATCAAGCAAATTCGAACTATTAAGACATGAGATGGTAGTATGAACCTTTTGAGGAAAGTTTTGTATGTGCCTACCATAACCAAAAATCTAATTAGTGTTGGGCAAATAGTAGAGAAAGGTCTACAGGTTAGGTTCACAAAGCATGGAACATATGTGGAAGATCCCCAACAAGGATTCAAGAGGATAGCCAAAGGTGAGAAGTCAGGTAGATTGTTTACTTTTTAAATTGAAGACACAAGGAACATAGCACTATTCACTTATAGAGAACAAACCCTAGCTGAGTTGGAAATATGGCACAAGAGGCTAGGGCACATAGGAAAGAGAACTTTGAAGCAAATTTGCAAGGATCAAGGTGTGCTTCGGATTCCTAATGTGACCAAGAAGCACATGATTTACAAATGTGGAGCTTTCCAATTTGTCAAATCTCATAGGCAATCATTCAACAAGAAAGAATACATTCATGAAGATTATTTAGAGCTTCTGCACACTGATGTCTGGGGTACTAGCAAAGATCCATCCATCTCAGGTTCAAGGTACTATGTCTCTTTTATAGATGATTACAATAGGTGGACAATTCTCTATTTTATGAAGCATAAGGATGAGGTGTTTACATGTTTCAAGAAATATTTGGCATTAGTGGAAAACGAAATAGGAAGGAGCTTGAAGAGAATCAGGTTTGATGGACGTGGTGATTACTTTTCATATGAGTTTGATCTATTTCTATAGGACATAGGCATAAAGAGGGAAGTAACAACCAGATATACTCCTGAGTTGAATGGAATGGCATAGAGAAGAAACACGTTTATGTTGAGGCAGCTAGGTCTATGTTAAATGAGAAAAAAATACCTAATTATTTATGGGCAGAGGCTGTTTCTACAGCTACCTATTTTGTTAATAGGCTTCCATCCAAGTCATTGGATGGTATGTTACCATATGAAGCTTCGAATGGTAGGAGACCCTCTCTGGATCACTACAAGATATTTGGGTGCATTGCCTATGCACACATTCCATCACAAATCAGAGGGAAACTTAACCCTAAGGCTGAGAAGTGCAATTCATTAGGTATGATCAGAATCAAAAGGGATATAGACTTTCTAATTGCACTAACAAGGCATTCATAGTTAGTAGGGATGTAGTCTTTGATGAGAATAATTCTTGGTTTGAAGATGATTGTAGGAAAGTCAAATAACCATATGATTTGGAAAATGGTTTTCCAACTCTAACTAAAAAAGACCAACACCAAGCAGAGGACATCAACTCAGAAGATGACGAGCCTATTGACTTCAAAGCTTGGAAGTCAAGAGGCAAGTTCAAAAACAATCAACTAAAGAATCAGCCGGAGTCTTCCAATCAAGGTTTAACGAGATCTCAAAGAGAAAGTAAGAAGCCCATAAGGTATGGATATGATACATCCTTAGTCACAAAGCACTCTGTGTACAACACTAAAGATTCAATGGCAAAGGAGCCTTGTTCATTTGAAGATGCTAAGAAGAAGATAGAGTGGAGAGAAGCCATGCACGAAGATGTGGAAGCATTGCAGGAAAACCATACTTGGGACCTAGTTCCCAAGAAACCAAATATGAAGGTAATTTGTTCAAGTTGGATATATAAAGTTAAAAAAAACTTTGATGGTTCTATAAATAGGTACAAGGCAGGATTAATGGCAAGGGGTTTTCCCAAACACATGGAGTATATTATGAAGAAACATTTTCCCCTGTGGCAAAGATGCCAACAATCAGGGTATTGGTAAGTCTTGCGGCATCCAAAAATTCCAATTTATATCAGTTAGACGTCAAGAACGCATTTTTAAATGGTTGATATTAGAGGAAATTTATATGGCACAACCACAATGTTTTGAAGATGAAGAAAAAGCATGATATGTATGCAAGCTTAGAAAAGCACTCTATGGTCTCAAGCAAGCTCCTAGAGCTTACTACCATAGATTCATTAGCTATTTGCACGATCAAGCCTTTGTAGCACGCAAGGCAAATTCTTCTTTGTTTGTGAAGAAGAATAAATCAGATATCATCTACTTGTGTGTCCATGTAGATGATATCATTATTACAGGTGATGATTCTGATGGTATCAAGCACATCAAGGCTCAATTGATGAAGGAATCCAAAATCACTCATATAGGGTTGTTGACCTATTTCCTTGGCTTAGAACTTATGTATATAGACTCAGGTATATTCATCACACAAAGGAAGTACATAATTGATATGTTGGTAAGGTTTAAGATGGAGGACACTAAAGTTACACGTATTCCTATGGAGATCAATCATAAGTTAAGTTCACATGAAGGTCAACCACTTGATGATATTATAGGGTATCAACAACTTGTGGGTAGTCTTAATTAGGCTACTTTGACAAGAGTGGATATTGCATATGTTGTGATTACATGGATTCAATTCATGCATGTATCAAGGAAGCCACACATGTAAGCTGCAAACAGGGTGCTAAATTACCTAAAGGGTACAATGAATGATGGATTCTTCTATCCCTTTACTTCTGACATAGATATCAAGTTGTATTCTGATGCAAATTGGGCTGGCTCCAAGGATGATAGGAGGAGCACTTCAGGGTACCCATATTTTGCAGGTTCAAAACTCATATCATGGTCATTTAAGAAGCAACCAACGGTGGCCTTATCCTTCAGAGAAGGAGAGTATAGAGGCATGGCTAATACAACTCACGAAGCTATGTGGCTTAAGCAATTGTATGCACATTTGGAGATACATTCCTAAACTCCAACTATATTTGGAGATAATACGAGCTCACTTCATTTGGCTCCTAATCTTGTGTACCATGCTAGGAAAGCACATTGAAGTGAATTATCATTATGTTAGAGAGAAATTGATAAGAAAGGACATTCAGTTAGCATATGTATCAACTCATTTTTACTCACCAAAGCATTGGATGGAACAAAGATGAACATGTTCAAATTGATGATTGGGCTGCACGATATCAAGGTGCAATGATGATCAGGCATGTTAGGATTCAGGGGGAGATGTTGGTGCAATTAAACCCAAGCCTACATACTTGATGAATACTTCATAATCTTGATATATTAGCATATCACTTGAAAAGCTTCATATGTAGAAGCTCTTGTAACTTTGAGTCTAATTACTCATTGTAAAAGTGATGTAGACCCATGAGGAGTTAGAAAGCTTGGAATCTCATATCATTTCGTAGTCAAAGTCAAGATAAAATCAATCCTATAATTTAGGATCAATTTTAGGTGAAGATTTGAATTTGAATTCAAATGTTTGGCTCCAACAAAAAGCTATAAAAACTTGAGAAGAAAATATTGCGTGTATCTCGAGGTTTTGAGATCATTCCATGTACCTTCATTGAGAAGAGGAGCTCACCTCATAGCTCCCTCATTCTACACTGATTGAGAAATGCCTTATTGCCAATGTCTTTGTAACTTTATCTGGTTTAGTCAATACATGTTCATTACTTCCTACTCTCATATCTTTGTCACACACTATCAGAACAATGATCTTATCTAAGCTGTTTCTCACTCTATAGTGCATCATTTTGCATGATTCAAAGCAATACATCTTTCACATCCTCTCTTCCTTCATCCTACAAAGTTTCATTGAATTTGGTTCTCGCAATTGTTGGATATCATTCGATTAAGGCTCACTGGTGTGTAACTGTCATGGCCCATAAAAGTCAGGGGAGTTGCTTGACTTGCTAAACATAATTCTCTGCATATAGTTTATCATTTTAGATGATACCACTGACGATTGGTAGCTTTTTAAGCTATTTCAAGTTTCCCAAAGGGAATTTTACTAATTTTTTTTGTACTCAAAGAATTGAGTAAAACACTAGGCAGGTGTCTCAACCAAAATAGCTAGTTTTGTGCATTGAATCATATGCCTACCTATCTGTTTTGATCCTATCATTTCTGCATCATCTTCCAAGCAACATATATGATCATTTATGCTTATATGCTAGGTAAGGAGGCCCACAACACTCTCCAATCATCAATTATATCAGGTGTGAAGCAGGATTTAGCTACACCAACACATCTCTTGTGATTATCCACCATCTCTTCCAACATTGAGCAGGTTCAAATTAATGACTAGTTTTCATGAAATCATGAAGGATTGAAGACTCAACCATCTTAGGCTTGAGGGGGAGCTATTGTTACATTTAGCAAGCCTAAATGCTTAGATATATATTCATGACTACTCATCAATTCATGTACATCAGATGGACCACATATGAACACCTTCTTGTCAATATAGGTGCATTTACCTTCGGACAAATGTAAAAGGTAGAGAATATGGAATCACATGAAGTAAGGGAGCTGAGGCGATGTCTCATGTGATAGAAGGAGTCAATTCAAATCACCCCTAAAGTGTAGGAATACTTTTAGGTTAGCAAAATTCAAAATTCAAACTCACTCATTGAGCATAAAAAGAGGAGCTTTTAGTCATGGGTTAGTGTGAGTCATTTTGAGAGCTATTGAGCTACACTATTGAGCATACCTTGAGCTCAACATATGTATGTGCAGTCTACTACACTTCTCTTGTATGATATGATCATTAGTATACATAATTTGATACATTTCTTAAAGTTCATTTCTATTTACTACTCTCTATTGCATCTTCATCATTTTAGTGATTGTGCAGAAGTGATTTCTATGTGTGTACTCAATCGTTTGATGCAATTTAACTTGATATAGTTGGAGTAAAGTTCCTAATATCTAATATTAGTTTTGATAACATTTCGTTCAGACAACCTTGAGATATGGACTGATGAAGTCAAATAGTTTTGCACATCATCTTGCTCTTGAAATGTCGGGATGATGCCCCAAAATTTCTTAACTCATTTCTCAATGTATAGTACCTATACATTCATAAAATTACTTGATTTACTTATCGAGATACTTGAATTAGATGTGTGCAAAAGCTCTTGGGTCAATTCATACTAGGTTGTGAGCTTTGAGCAAGACACTAAGCACTTGCATCCCCAAAATCGAAATTTTTCTCTCATTCCTTCCGTATACAAGTTATCTATTTTGGTACATACTTTTGGGGATGATGTTCCAAATTACCCAGTAGTTCTAAATGCATTATTGTGAAGAAAACGTAGTCTACTAAGCATACTTGGAGTAAATGTGGTAGGCATAGAGCAAGCTTTGTACAACACCAGCTCATCTCTAGAGCATACCCAACCATCGCCTCGCATTTATGCAGACTTAAAGCTTCCTATTTACAAACCAGACTTTGCAGGGTGTATTTACGTCATGAATACCATGCATCTAGCTACAAACAAGCCATCAATAATAGAAGCATAAGTCACCAATTTGAGAGTCAATTTAGGGACAATGAGCTTTACTCACGAGTTAATCAAAGATGCTTTTAATTGAATTAAGGAAGGGACCATAGACTTAAAGTATGAAAATCATTTCAATTACATGGATATCAAGGAAGAGGTGCAACTTGTGCATCAATACTCGTCTTTTCCTAACATGCATCACTATACAACTCCCCAGAGGATTGTGAACCAATCATGAAGCATATGATCCAAAAAGCCATGGACACCAAACAAGAGTTAATGCATGTTGTTAAAGAATATGAACAAACATAATTAGAGAAAAATTAATTGAAAATATTTACAAAACATTTATCAAAGTAGCTAGTGAAGTCCAAGGTTGAGTTAGAGAAGGTGAAAGAAGAGTTAGTAGGAGCAATGACAAAGATAGACACATTAATGGTTGAAAGTGTAACAGGAAAATCTAAGGTCAACAAGGTCATTCAAGAGTCCAAGAGAATAGAGCGAGAGAACACAAAGCTCCAAACCAAATATTCATAGAGTGAAGCTCAAAAAGTATGTGTCTCCAATAGAACAAATAAATAGAATCATAGAGAAAAGGTTGTACGGAAGAAGCATGTTTACTTAGGAGCCCGACCAAAGATTTAATGACATCTTTTCTTCTCAATCAACCAACGAAAATACCAACACCTAGTGATGAAGAAATTCAAATTCTAACAAAGAGATAAGAAGATTCTACCACGCAATTGGAAGCAAAAATGGTCCTTTTTGCATAGCTAGAAGCAAAATATGTATAGAATACTACTGAATTGAAAATGAGTTGGAACAATACCATCAATAGCTATGTTGAGCAATTTCAGCAAGACAATGAGAAATTGAAAGATAAATGTGTAAACAAAATAAAGATAGAGGATAAACTAAAAGAGGCAAAGAACAAAGAAGTGGAAAAGGATCAACTCATAGCACAACTTTAACAAGAGATTCTCTAGTTAAAATGTGTGCAAAGTGCTCGATTGACAAGCATGGGGATACCAATATTGTCCAATCCTAATGTGAATATTGAAGAGGGTGAGGTACGTCCTCTTTGTCCCATCAGTTTGCATTCTTCAATAGAAGATCAACATGAGCGATTTCCTTAGCACCTTCTAATGTCATTGTTGGAGTTTGAGGTCTACAAAATCACAGGAACCACACAAGGAAGAAGAAGAATCTTGGAGCACAACATACAATACCAATTGTATTACAAAGTGAATGTAGAGATAAGTGACCTATTAGGGTTATAGGGGTATATACAAACCGAGGGAAAAAACCTCCTAAAGACAGAAAAAGTGCCCATGTGCTCCTAGTGTCAGGGTAGTGTTGGAAGCAATGTCTTCATTGGTCCAAAACTACTCAATAATAGTTATAATAAGTGTTATTTGTGGATCCTCTACAAGCAAAAGCAAGTGGTGTGTTGGATAGAACAAAATGCTCTCTACATAGTGGCTTGGGTTCAAATCCCATCAGGTGCAATGCATTTGTGAATATACTTTTTTAAAATAAAGAAAATATGGAAATCGACATGCGTAGCTTTTCACGGACAGTGATAACGGATAAAGATTGTGTAGTTTGTTTTAGCAAAGAAGCTTTAATTTTATGGTAGCTTTCCTTTTACGCTTGTGCTTTTGGAGGAGTATTCAAAGACTATATAAAGAGGCCCTTGGCTCATTGTTCACTCACTCACTCAAAGATTTCAAGCTAGAGTTTGAAGGTCTTCTTGAAGAGAGAGGGTTCACACACTTTTGAGGAGGTGGAGTTTTGGTGAATGAGAGGCTACTCTCTTGGAGCAAGAAGTCTTCTACAAGGTGATGGTAACTATCTTTTGTGATTTAACCTTATATTTTGTTTTCAGGGTTTCTCTACCCTAATCTCAAAATTAAGGTTGGTTGATTTACAATTTTGTTACACTAGTTTGTGAGAATAAAGTTAGCTTCGTTGCTCATTCACTTCACACACTTAGATTATTTCAACATAATCTAAATTTTTTACCATCATCTTCTTGGATATTCTTCCATTAGTGAGTGCACCACTTTATATGGTTGAGTTGTACTCCCATGTTGTAATTTGGGCATCTTTTTTTTTTAGTGAGTGAGCATCCAGCTTACATTCCCTATCCTTGTCTCAAGATCTCTTTCTTTCTATCTCTCACTTATCATCTTAATTACTTAAGTGTCTATGCTCAAAAGGTTTTAGTTTGGAACAATCCTAGGGCCCCAAATTCCAACACTTGGTATCAGAGCATAATTGAGACACACACTTAGTTAAGATGAGTGAGATTAGAATTGAGATCGAAGACAAGTTGGATGGATCTTCTAATTATCCCATGTGGAGTTTCATGATGATGAATATTTTAGTGACAAAGGATTTAGGGAGTATCATCAATGTATCCTTAACAAGACCAAGACGAGAAGCTGAAGAAGGGGATACAACAACTTCAAGAGGTGATGGAGTCACAATTGCAAAACAAAATAAAGAAGAGGTAACCACTTCTATATCCAAGGTCATTGCTAGGTCTTTACCTAGAGTTCCTCCTACTAAAGATCAGGCAAGATGGGATGCTAGAGATGCTTTAGCACTTTCATTCATAGCAATGAGTGTCAAAAAGCATATTCTACCACAGGTTAGATCTTGGAGAAGTTCTAGTCAAGCTTGGTTGAAGCTTAAGAATCTTTTCCAGAGTAGAAATCTAGCTAGGAAAGCTCACTTGAGGAGACAACTAGCAAATACAAGGATGAAGGCTGGTGAGTCAGTTCAAACCCACATTACGAGACTCATTGACTTGAGAGATCAACTTCTAAATGTAGGAGTTGAGGTATCAAATGAAGAAATGGTAAATACGCTGATTAATTCACTTCCTATCTCATATTGTTCTTTACTAACCACTCTTACCCTTACCACAAGAGATAGAGAGGTTGCATTTGAAGAGTTAGAATTCTGGTTGCTTCAAGATGAAGATTAGTTTAAGGTAATGGAAGAGAATGAAGAAGCACTTTTGTCTTCATGAAAAGGGAAAAAGAAGAAGAAGGACAAGGAGGAAAAACAATACAAGAAGGAAAGTAGGTCCCTCTCACCTTCTACTTCAGATTCTCTATCTACTACATCTAAAGAGAAGTCTTCTAAGAAGAAGGAAGTAATATGTTTTTACTGCAAGAAACCTCGACATTTCAAAGCAGCATGTTATAAAAGGATTGCAGTAGAAAAGAAAAAGGCATGAGGTAATGTTGCAGAAGATGATAAAAAAGGGAAATCTCAAGGTGATTCGTATGCTTGTATCACCATTGAGGAAGTAGCTTTTCATCAAGAAGCTTTACAAGTTCTTTCGGCAAGTCCTTGGATATTTGACTTAGGTGCTACAAAGCATATGACAAGTTGCAAAGATGTGTTTTCTTCTCTCTCCTATTCTTCAGGTAGAAGAGTTACTATTGCAAATGGCAATGATTTGGATGTTGTGGGAATAGGTACAATAATCCTAAAGTCAAGAGAAGGTGGTAATTTTCAGATTTCAGATGTTTTATACATACCTGAAATAAAGAAGAATCTATTATCTATATCTGCATTTTTAGGTGATGGTTTTAAAGTTGTATTTTAGAGAGACCTTTGTAAGATCTTATCACACAAAGATGACAAGTGTATTTTAAAAGGTGAGCCTAGAGGAGGGATCTTTGTTTTGTCAAAAATCAATCAAGCATATGCAATCAAATCTTCGTCACTAGTGGAAGATATGAAGCTATGGCATGAAAGATTTGGACATATTAGTTTTGGAGCTCTCAAGAGTATCAAAGATAGAGGTATGGTTGAGAGTTTACCCTCATTCAAGCTGCCAGATGATTCATATATATGTAAAGGTTGTCTTGAAGGTAAGATGCATAAACTACCTTTCAAGAAACATGGTCATATTATAGCTACCGAGAAATTGTAGATTATTCATTCAGATGTGAATGGACCTATGAGAGCAGACTCTATTCAAGGGTTTAGGTATTTTTTTCTATTTGTTGCTGATTTTATGAGATACTGATGGATCTATGGTCTTAAGTTGAAGTCAGAAGTCTTTCCTATGTTCAAGAAGTTTGTAACTGTGGTTGAAAATGAAAGTCAAGAAACTATCAGATTCTGAGAAGTGATAGAGGTGGAGAATACTTGTGAAATGATTTCCAGATTTTTCTTGATGAGTAAGGTATTAATCGACAGCAAAATGGTGTTGTAGAAAGAAAGAATAGAGTACTTCCTGAAATGATGTAGAGCATGATGGCATCCAAGAAGCTTTCACCGAAATTCTAGTTTGATGTAGTACGCACAACTAACCACATTTTAAACAGGTCATCAACAAAAGCTTTAAAGGTAATCACAGGGTATGAAGCCTATTATGTTAGAAAACCTAATGTGAGTTACTTCAAAGTATTTGGATCACTTTCTTATGTACATATTGAGACAAAGGATGGAGCCAAAGTAGATGTCAAGGCAAAGAAAGTTGTTTTCATTGGATATCCTGTTGAGAGTAAAGGATACAGGTTTTATGTTCTAGAGAGAGGTGAAGTTATTCGTTCACGTAATATTTACATTGTTGAAAATAAGATTTATGATAAAGAAGCAGAAATTCCAGAGTTCATAAGTGAAAATGACTATGGATTTTTTCGAAAGATTCTGGATGTACATGTTCAACCATATCAGGAGGGAGTTAAAATTCTGAGGATTCAAGAAAGAGTTGAAGAAAGAGGAATTTCACAACCTTCTACAGAGTCAGTTCGACAAGAGACTTTGATTCCAGAAATGGAAGAAGTTAGAGTTCCAAAAAGTCCTGTTACCTCGGAAGGACAAGTTCCAGAACCTGTGGAAGCTGAAAGTTCAGAAAGAGTTTCACCACTATTTAAGGATACACCTACATGGTCATATTAGACTTGGAAAGATAGTGGTCTAAAGACTTTTACAGGAAGAACAAGGAGTGAGACTAGACAACAACAAAAAAAAGATCATGTAAGTTTTGCTAAAGACTTTGAGATTCATGATATTTTGGCACTTACGACTGTTGAAGATGAACCTGCATGTGTTAAAGATGCACTTAACATTCCTATTTGGAGAAAAGCAATGCAAGAAGAGATTGAACTAAAACAGGTATGATGATTATAGCAATCATTTATGTGAATGATATTATAGTCACAGGTCCCAGAGATGAAGATTTGCATATGTTCAAAGAACAATTGAAGCAAACATTTGATGTGAATGATTTAGGCATTTTGGATTATTATCTTGGGATTGAGCTTTTGTTTCAAGACGAGTATATCTATATGACACAACAAAAGTACATTGAGAAATTTTTGGGGAGGTTTCAGATGGTTGATTCTAAACCTATGCAAACACCTCTGGATTAGAACATGTCTTTACAAATGGTAGCAGATGCAGAGCCATTTGATGCTACTTTATATAGTCACACAGTTGGTTCCTTGATATATCTTTGTAATACATGTCCTGATATGCAGTTTGTAGTTTCTCAAGTATCAAGGTTCATGTAGAATCTGAGAATGCTATATTAGAAAGCGGTAAAGCAGATCTTTTGATATTTGAAGGGCACTTCAACTTTTGCTATGGTATTTTCAAAATATATACATTTGTAACTAAAAGGATTTTCAAATTCTGATTGGGCAGGTGATAGAGACACAAGAAGAAGTACTAGTGGATTTTGTTTTTATCTTGGACATTGTCTTATCTCATGGCTTTTGAAGAGACAACCCACTATTGCCACTTCATCGTGTGAAGCTGAATATCGTGCAACATTTACACTACTCTAGAGTCAGTTTGATTGCAGAATATTTTCAGTTATCTTGATGTGAGAGTACATGAACCCATTCACATATTTTCAGATAGACAGAGTGCTATAGCTATAGATAAGAATCTAGTGCATCATGCAAGGACAAAGCATATAGAGGTACACTATCACTATATTCGAGAGCAGATATCTAAGAAGCACATTGAGCTAGTTTATGTTCCTTCTAGTGAGAATGTTGTAGATATTGTTACCAAAGCATTGACTAGAGACAATCATGAGAAGATTTGCAGGTTACTCAAGTTTGTACCAATATGACATTGAAGGAAGGATTGTTGCAAGCAATATCTTCATTAGTCCAAAACTACTCAACAATAATTATAATAAGTGTTATTTGTAGATCCTGTACCAGCAAAAGCAAGTGGCATGTTGGATAGAACAAAATGCTCTCAACATAGTGGCCCGGGTTCAAATCTTGTCAAGCACAATGCGTTCGCGAAGATACTTTTTTGAAATAAAGAAAATATGGAAATCAACATGCATAGCTTTTCACGGACAATGATAACGGATAAAGATTGCGTAGTTTGTTTTAGCGTAGAAGCTTTATTTTTATCGTAACTTTCTTTTTACACGTGTGCTTTTGGAGCAGTATTCAAAGACTATATAAAGAAGCCCTTGGCTCATCGTTCACTCACTCACTCAAAGATTTCAAGCTAGGGTTTGAAGGTCTCCTTGAAGAGAGAGTGTTCAGACACTCTTGAGGAGGTAGAGTTTTGGTGAAGGAGAGGCTAATCTCTTGGAGCAAGAAGTCTTCTACAAGGTGGTGGTAACTATCTTTTGTGAGTTAACCTTATATTTTGTTTTTAGGGTTTCTCTACCCTAATCTCAAAATTAGGGTTGGTTGATTTACAATTTTGTTACACTATTTTGTGAGAATAAGGTTAGCTTTGTTGCTCATTCACTTCACACACTTAGATTATTTAAACATAATCTAAATTTTGTATCATCATCTTCTTGGATATTCTTCCATTAGTGAGTGAATCACTTTATATGGTTGAGTAGTACTCCCATGTAGTAATTTGGACATCTATTTTTTAGTGAGTAAGCATCAATCTTATGTTCCCTATCCTTGTTTCAAGATCTCTTTATTTCTATCTCTCACTTATCATCTTAATTAATTAAGTGTGTATGATCAAAAGGTTTTATTTTGGAACCATCCTAGGGCCCCAAATTCCAACAGGTAGAACTAGATTGTGCTTTTTGACTCTACTAGAAAAGATTTCGAAAATATACTTCTGACTACAAGAACACCCATGTAGGGAAAATAGTACAAGAATATGTGACTGATACAAGACGTCCCACAACCCAAGATTGATAGGTATGAATAACTTGACTAGAGATAATACACGAGATCCCAGAACTCGAGATCCTAAGTATGAAACTAGATATGTGGATTACAAAAATCCCCTTCAAGGAGATGGACTAGTTATAGGAAATAACTTGAAAAGATCTCATACTGTGAGATTACAAGAGGAAAAGACAGGATGTCCAAAACTAGACTAGACAAGACTAGAACAAAGAACAAGACAAGACCTAGAACTGGAACTTGGAGAGTACTTGCCAGTCATGACTCCTTGAGCTCGCAAGACTGGTATCGGCAAGACTAAGAATGAATGTGGCCAACCCCTCCTGATATAGATTTTCCAAGGGCAGTTCAAGAGAGGTTAAAAATTGATGATGTCATTGATGATTTGCTCAAATCAAAACATGGTCTCTAGATGTCAGAATCAAGCAAAAAGATAGTCGAGCTTAGGGTTTTGCACTTTTTGGATGCAATGAAAGCATTGCTTTGCCCAGATTCTGAACAAATCATGAGATACAAGTCACATGGAATATGAGGTTTAGAAGATCTCCTTTGTCCATGACATCACCTCCCCCTCAAGCAACGAGTTCCACAAGGAGGAGTCATGATCGCTTGTCTCGACTTCATTGGATATTTCTTATGAAATTCGCGAACCTTGATTGGTTCTCTTTGCAGGTTCCCAAGTACAATCATTGATGTCACAACCTTTGCAATAAACAAGGTACTCCAATCTTTCTCAAGATATTCTCGAATCCAATACATGTTCGACATAAAATTCTTCATGATCATCCATCTTGATAGGTGGTGAAGGACTAGGCCTCTCCCCTCTCCATGGTGAAATTTGATATGGTTCCAACATGTACACATGGAGAATTATATGTATTCTCATGGTAGATGGTTATTGGAGCTTGACGGTGATTGGATTAATCTTGGCCAAGATGGTAAATGGACCAAATCTTTAATGGTCTAGCTTTGCATAAGGCCTTGAAGTTTGCAAATTATTTTTGAGTAACCACCCTTTTATCCTCAATTTGATAGGATGGATTTTGAACATGATGCTGATCTGCATAATACTTATACTATTCTTGAGCTTTATGAATCTCTTCCTTGAGTTCATTTTGAATGTCCATGAGGTTCTAGGGCTTATCTCTAGAAGCTGGGTTCTTTGATGGGTCAATAATTTGCAAAGAAGGGAGTCTACTTGGTAGATGTATAAACATTGTTATTATAGGCAAAATCTATAAAGGGTAAAAGATCCAACCAATCATTTTGATGATAGTTTATAGTGCAATAGAGATATTGTTCTAGGACTTGATTCCCCGTTCTATTTGTCCATCAATCTATGGATAATTGTTAGTAGATAATTTTACTTGAACACCAAGGAGCTTGCATAGAATGTTCCAAAAGCTAGATATGAACTATGGACCTCAATCACTGACAATGTGGGCAGGCAGTCCATGAATCCTAAATATGTATTTGAGAGAAAGTCTCACACTGGTTGCACCTCTGATTGTCTTGCTAGTTGGAATGAAGTGTGCCATCTTTGTAAATTTATCTACTATAACAAGAATTGCATTACATTTATCTGAACTTGGTAGATCTGTGATGAAGTCCATAGATAATGAAGACCATCCCTTTCCGGACTAAGTAAAGGTTGCAAGGGGCCATGAGGTTTACACAGGGTACCTTAGATCTATTGCAAGTGTCACATGCTCAGATATATTCTCTGACTTCCTTCTATATTTGAGGCCACCAAAAATCTCTAGATATGAGTTCTATTGTTTTATTCACTCCAAACTGTACTGGTGCAAGGTTGTCATGATGTTGTTGAGTTTTATCCCATGTTTAGCCATA
Organism: Ceratopteris richardii; assembly: GCA_020310875.1. Taxonomy (NCBI): domain Eukaryota; kingdom Viridiplantae; phylum Streptophyta; class Polypodiopsida; order Polypodiales; family Pteridaceae; genus Ceratopteris; species Ceratopteris richardii. The sequence continues at coordinate 69,001,183 of CM035415.1, forward strand.
AATGCATTAAAATCAAAAGACATGTATCCGCCCCCCCAATCAGAACACATGGTGACCATTTTACATGATGACATATTTTGATCCAAAACTAGAAACTTTTTGAAGCATATAAACACTATGAACTTTGTTTTTAGTAGATACCCCCATGCATTTTTGGAAAAAAGCATAAATAAAAGTCACAAAGTGAAGCTAGTTCCCAAAAGAGGCTATCTGCATAGGACCGGAGACATCACTACACATAAGTTGTAATTTGTGAGTATCTTGCACTAAACCAACTTTAGGGAATGAGGAACGCCCCATTTTGCCCAAAATACAGCCTACACAAACATGTTTAGTAGGTGCTTGGATTTTGTATAGAGAGGACATCATTTTAGATTCCAATACGCATGCCAAACTAGAAACATTTATATGACCAAAGAATGCATGCCAAAGATTTGCATAAGAGATAGCTTGAGAATTATGTACTACACATGTTGAATCATTCATAGAATTTTCATAATGTATGAGCATTTACAACCCACAACATAAAATGCTAGACGCAATAATAACATCACCATTTGGAGATCAAGGACTTTATATCTATCATGGACAAATTTGACAACCAAGCCAATCTTAGTTAATGCCAAAAATCACAACATATTTTTCTTGATCCGCGGCACAAATAAAGCATCTAACAATGTGAAGGAACTATTATGGGCAATACTCAAAATGATCTTACCAAGTCCCATTATAGGATAACAAGCTTTGTTGGTGCATGTGATAGTATTCCCTATAAGGGTAGGATCAAGTGAGCTAAAGAAACTACGTTGCGAAGTAATATGTTTGGTTGGCCCACTAACAATGTACCAAACATTTGATTCTACTATAGGCAGACACTACTCATGAGAATATTGGTTAAAGTTCCGAATATTAGTAAATTCATAATCTTCATTCTTGCACAAGATTAGCAAACTTTGCTTTAGGTGTAAATGCCATTGCAACCACCCTTCTAGCCTCTTCCTTCTTTGCCTCTTTTACAACTAGGTTTGGACAGCTCTATATGACATGATCATTTCCTTTACAGTACTTGCAAAATCGATTTTGCATTTGTGATTTCTTCTCATCTTTATCTTCCTTCTTTAACTATGTAGGATTAGTAAATTTCTACTTGACAATAGATTAGCTCCAATCAAGAAGCACTGCATTTGTAAAGCATGTGTTGCTTTGAGATATCTAGTAGATTAAGCACACTCTCATCCCTACTGATTTGCTAATTCAGAGACCTTTCACCTATATGAACTAATCGCTTGTGCCAAATTTCCAATTCTCATAATGTTTGACAACAATAGTTGAACAAAGCAATGTTACTAGTATCTTGGAGCTCAAATGTAAATAGTCTACCTGATTTTTCTCCTCTTGAATTCTTGATGTGGATCCTCAACAAATGCTCCATTCTTTGTAGATCTGAATTACGATCCTTTCTCAACAATCTAACGAACACTAAGTCTTCAATATGATGCCACTAATGTCTCCAAGCCTCCAAAATGGCTCTAATACCACTGATGGGGAATGATTCTAACACCCCAATGCAAAAATGGAAGATGGTTGCCCTCCACTAGGTCCACTAGCAGTGATATATGCTCACTATTCTGAATGTTTCTTTGCACCAATATAGAGACTTATAATGAAATGTTGCAGACTTGTAGTAGACTATAAGACCTACCCAAAAAGCTTTAAATCATCCCAAATGGATATTCCAGCTGGGAGAACCATCCTCTGTAAAACAAGTTACCGGTTTGCAATACTCTCTGCCTATTTACAGGGATATACCTTCACAAAGTTGGCAATTTCTCACAACTCACATAGCCAAATGACTTGAAACTTTGGCAAAGTTCAAGGCACAATATGAGAGACCAAATGAAGCTTAAAATCAATTATAGTGAGTACAATGAAAGATCAAACAATGCTCTACAATCTGGTACCAATAGATTTGGAAAAGCCTAGCTACACCTCTAGATAGAGAGGAGGAAAATCATGAGAAAATGAGGCAAGCAAGCAAGGGGGCTGCTTGTTGGAGTTTATGAATTCACTAAACTAAGTGGGAAACTTGTGGAATGCATACAAATCAAGAAAGAAAGGCGGGATGGTGCTTATATAGAGTTTTACTTTCTTACAACCTAGCTAACCACCCACCAATCAGTGTAGGTGCACTTTTTGGTGGCTAATTTGATGAGATTGAATTTGATTGAGTTTGGTGGATCTTCCAACTATATTCCACGACTTTGGGTCCTCCTTTTTGATTGGTCCACTTGCAAAACTCGTGTTTGAGCCTTTTTGCATGATTGAGACTTGATTCTCAACATGTAGGACTTAGTTCTAGATTGAACAGATAGGTATCTTGGAACATATCAACTACTCTTGTTCAAGGTTCCTCATGAGTCATTCTAGATACGTGTTTGGCTATAATGTGGGTATTTACCTTTTTAACAACTACTTCAAAGTCAAATTGCATGAGCAAAAGAAACCATCTAGCTAGCCATCCCATTTTGTAAGGTCTATTGACCAAGTAGAATAAAGCTTGGTGATAAATAAAAAACTTGAACCTATTTGCTAGTACGTAATGCCTCAATTTCTTTACTTTGTTATCATCCCTAATCCTTCTCATTATCTCATAGCTTACTTTTGCCTTGGGTGGTTCAATTTTCTACTTGCATATGCCATCGATTGATCTAATTTCTCTTCGTCGAGTGGTTATGCCAAGATACATGCAATTGTGAAATTTGATGCATCAATGTGACTGTGAAATTATTTATTCCAATTCAGCACTTTCAAGGTGGGTGACTAACTCAATCTTCTTTTTTTCTCATTGAATGCTTCTTTGCATTCATCATTCAACTTAAATTGAGTCAATAGTCCTCCATATATAAGTGTTTTCTCTAATTTTCATATATATGAATGAAGTGACAACAATATCAATAGTGGCCCATAAATGTTTGCATCTCCTTCACACTATTAGGTCTAGACAATTCTAAGATTTTTTTATTTTCTCTTCATCTATCGAGCTACCATTTTAAGACACTATGTGGTCAACTATTTTACCTTGCATCAACATAAATACACATTTTTTTGGATTCAAATACAGTTGATCTTGTGTTCATTTATAAAATATTCACCTTAATTCTAGTATATGACTAGAACATTGAGATAAAATAGGTACAATGGTCATCCACATATAAATCCATTATCTTTCTGAGGATTTCCTTAAAGACATGACACATAAATCTTTGGAAAGTAGTTGGCGCAATAGGTAACCCAAAAGGCATAACTCTAAAGGCATACACTTCCCATTGAGTAGCAAAAGTAGTGTTGTGTTGGTCTTTTGTAGCCATAGCTACTTGATTATAACCTAGAAAGTCATAAAGAAGTCAATACACTTCCTTCCCTTCTACTCTTTCCAAGAGATGATTCTTAATGGGTAATAGATAATTCTCTCTTATAGTAGTAGCATTAACCTTTTCAAGTTTATAGAAACCCTAAGATTATCCATTCTCCCTGGGTACAGCTGCTAAAGGAGAAGCCCATTTCGTGTGTTCAATCTCATATATGAATTAGTGTCTTACAACTTATCTATCTCTTCTTTAATTTTGGTTGAATAGACATCAATGTACGTATGAGGTCTTCGATTTGAGTGGTTAGTGTCAGGATGCATAGTAATTCGACAAGCACAAAGCTTCAGATCCACTTCCTTAAAATCCTTCTAAGTCCAAGCAAACATGTCCTTATACTCTCATAGTAACTCTATCAGATCTTGTTACTTTTCTATAGATAGATCCTTGCCTATGTAAGTGCATCTCTCCTCATCATTTAATTTGGACACTATGAACTTCTTGACTTTTTCCTTATTTTCATCTACTACTCCCTCTTACCATTCTCCCTTAGGCATTTGAATTGGTCTCTTTCTCTCTTCTACTTCATATCTTGTGAAATGTTTGAGAACTTCAAAATATTATGGTAATAGATCTTGTTCCTCTATTCCATTATTTTTCTTTTAAGGTTTTTCATGACATTCCCCTAAGGAGGAGATCTTACATTTTTCCATTGACTCATTCCATTCTACTTCTCTCAAACATTGTTCTTTTGAATTTAATTCAAGTTCCATTTCTATAATTTCATACACTTCTTTTGATTCCTTTTTTGTTTTTTCTCCTTCATTCCCCTCTTGGATTACTACCATGTATAGACTTAAGTCATATCCATCTTCATCTACACACTCATTCAAGGTTCGCACTTATTCATTTACACAAATGTCTATGATCGTTACTATTTCCATCCATCCATGGGTTTAAAAAGCTTCACCTTGGAATACTTGAGGCATATAAGTAGGCTCTATTAAGGGTTTTTCTTTTTCCTACCTTTGCTTCCAATGTTATAGTCATTTCTCTTCTCTTTGGACGGACTTGCAAATCAATAGTTTGGTATCTTGGTTCATCCAAGATTGATCACTAGATCCAACACTATGGATTGGAAGGTTATCTTCCTCCATATGGATAGGATTCCATTAAAGAGGTGGAACATGCTTATAAGAGATGTTGAGATGTATTTTGGTAGTTGTGCCTTGATGTTGAAGATATATTGAATATCCTCCCCAATTTTGAATTACCTTTAGGTCATCCTAGGGATCATCTTGTAATTACTTACATTGCCAAATTGACATATGGCCACATGTGTTTGAACTCAACTTTGCACATAGTTAAGATCACATTTTCTATGATGCCTAACGAATGCTCTACATGATATTTTGATAATTTCAATTTAATCCATGTAGGTATTAATGCTAGGTTTTCATAGTTTTCCCAAATTTTGTTCGTAGATATTGCTATTCTAGCAATGGTGTCCAATATAGCTTTAGTCATATACACTCAGAAACATATGGGAAGACACGTATTTCCTTCATCAACTTCACTCAAATATCCTAATCGCATCCATAAGTAATTTAGTGGTTGGGGTAATTTAGTTCATACATAGAGAGAAACGGCTCAAGGAACTTGATAGATTTTACTCAACATACTATGATAGTGAACAAAGATATATGAAACTATGAGAATGAAGTATAAATGTGTTGCTAACTGAGATATGTTAAAATGAGAGAGTTTGATGTTTGGTTGAGCTATCAAGCATAGATCCTGTCCTTTTAATTTTGGATACTTTATCTCACATCATAGGTCTGAAATTCATGCAAGAATATACCCGTACTAGTTTGAAAGATAAATGAGATACAAATGATCCAAAATAGATATCATTGTTCATCAATTAGTGCATGGAATTCGGTATTTACATGCAACCTCAAATTCTTAATCCTCCCAACGTGATTAAAACTAGCTAAATTCATCTTAAAGGATGGTGGAAAATAGGGTTACGTAGATAATTCTCAAAAGATTTTGATTCATCAACAAGCCATGCTCTAATAACAATTTTTGCATAAACATAATGTCATTTTGAGTTTTCAAGAATGTGCGAAGAATGACCCCAAGAGCCAAGAGCTTAAATGATTCTTTTCTAAAACAAAGAATAGAAATGACAGAAACCTTTCTAGAAATAAAGTGCAAACTGATCTTTTAAATGAGCATGTATTCACAAACATTGCACTTCTAAGGAGTGAGAACCAACCATTTCAAGTTGGTTGACTTTAGAGAAGATGATGTAGGGAAATGAGCCACAAGCAAGATCAAAATGAAAGTGATTTTATATTCATCTAACGTATTGAAAAAAATCTTTGGATTCTTTATATAGAATCCTTTTGGATTTTATGACTTTTTTACAACCAATTTGAGTTCTAAATAACTTGTGGGATATGTTTTTATGACTAAGATCTATTTCCCTACAATCTAGGAAATAGAGAATCAAGTTCAAAATGTGACTTAGGTAGTTGGTTTAATACCATCTTCATAAATCTTGGATTTTGAGTCTCCCAAGTTTATCTTTTAAAAAGAATATAGGTCTATAATCCATGAACATTCATGGATTTTTACAAGGATGGAAAATCATATGATATAACATGGTACTATGGTTCACTTCATGAATGATTTTATTTGTAGAATAAGCCCTTCTCAAGAATAAGAAAGGTCGAGAACATTATACTCATAATATTCATAAGAAAGAACTATCGAAACAATTTAATAAGAATTATTTAGTATGGTTATTTATCATCAAACCACATTTGAAATATACTTTATTACATCCTAAAGTTAAAATTGCATCGTGATACTATGGAAAATTTCACATCATTCAAAAGATCAATGAAAATGATTTTAGGTTAGACACACCATCTAATTGGGATATACATATATCTTTTTATACTAGTTTATTAGAAACATTTAAATGACATCTACCACCAACTCTTGTTCTTGATGATACTCCTTTGCTTAAAGAAGAATTTGAAACCTTAATTCCTTAGAAAATAATCAAACCTTCAAGGACTATATTGATGTGAAGATGAAAATGTAGTTATGGCTTGGGTAAAAGAAAAATTGTTATTTGAGGTATGGAATACTCAGAAACATTGCAAACTTTTTCATATGGAGTGATTTGTAGCATCAAAAGTCACCCAAGGAAATGGAAGGACAAAGGACATGAAAGGAAAGGTCAAGAGGTGAGAGAAGATGCAAGGGTAGGTGAAGAGGCACGAAGGGTTCTGAACATTAAAATGTGTGGAGATAACAAGCACGTGGTTTAGAAGAATATGCTAGTCATTCTCACACAAGTGGATGTCAAAATGTCCCTCTATAGAGTGCTACAAGGCACGTAGGTATTCCAATTACATACCTTTTTTGTACACAACCACAATGTGAAGATCATATCTCTCTATGTACTTATCTATTGAATGATATTATGTTGGAAAACTAATTTTTCTACTTTATATATATTGAAAATCTTTCAGAGATTCATCTCCATTTGTTATTGGGAATATTTCTTGTGATCTTCAATTTTTCTCTTAATTTGAGTTAATAAATAGTCTATCTTTTGACAATTAGTTTCCTAGTCATATGATCATTAAATTGAGTGGTATTTAGCATTTTAGAGAACTACACGTACTATGTGTGGAAAAATATTGAAGTCTTTCGATATCTTAATGTGACTCAATCAAGTTTTAGTGAGAAAGTGTCTAATAGGATACTTTGTAGAAGAGCTTCTTTAACTTCCATTGTGTATATTAGAGTGAAGTTTCTTTACTTTTGTTATCAAAGCATTGGTATAGAATATTGGCATCAAAACCCATGGTTTCACAAAAAACAATAACTTGAAGAAGATGTTGAGCTAGCAAATAGAAGCTTGGAGCTATGAGTTGATGGAGCATGCAACATTCATGCTACTAGAAAGCTATGGAGGTGAAGCTTCTGTATGTAAGACAATCTCTCTTGATTATTGTTATTTCAAGTCAAACACTCTCTTCTACTCATCTCTAAAACATTCGATAAGTGATGCTAATCATTTAGATGAAGTCTTATGAGCAACCTATACAAGAGGAATATTTAAGCAAAGAATCTTGGATGAGCAGCTACATATAGTTGTATGTGAACATTGTATGCATGTTTGCGATATTTCACTCAGTTGAATAAAGTAAAGTTTTCTATTATCAACATAGTTAAATATGTAAGATTGTGAATATAATTATATGCTTCCTACTTGTTGCAATAAATATATGCATAAGAGATGCTTATGTATGCATGCTTGTGAAGTTTATGTTAAAAATGAATTATAGTTTTGGATAGCCATCATTAGGCTAAATATATGTTGAACTTAGAGTTGATGATTGATGTCTAAGATGCAAGAATATATGCATGTGTGGTAAAGGAGAAAGTATATGCATGTCCCATGATATGTGGATGAGTAATAGGCTAGTTTATTAAGCCTATATAACCTAAAAAATTCAGGTTCATGTGGCCGTATGAATTGACATATAGAGATCTGAACATATGCTCAAATGATTGGTAAATTGCATACATGCTTATGCGGATTTTTTTAGCATCATATTGAAGATTTAAAGGTTGGTCATGTTCATCCATATATGATCTGAAAGAACATATGTTTAGATGCCACAAAGATTTCTAATGTGCAAGGTTGCTAAATTTATTTTGTGGATGCATCTCATTGTGGATAAAACAAAGTGACATAAAGATTTGGAAGAAAATATGTATGCTCATGTTTTCATAGCTAAATGAATTTTCATTTTGGGTTAATGCACAACAAGTGCACTCAATTTCGAAGCTTCTTAGTGAATTGCACAAAGAATGAGGCAGAAAGCAACCAGAAGGAGCAACAAATTTGTTTGTGGAGCTGAACGATGAAGTAGATGAAGGTGCAGGAACATCTAGTGTACCTCGCGGAAAACAAAAACGCAATTATGAAGATATGGAACCAGGTGAGTTTTCCCTTAATCAAGTCTTCAAGAAGGCAAAGTTGAATGATTTTGATGGTGAGAAGAAGAGTGGCAAAGATCTTGAGGCATGGATTGAAGAACTGGAGGATTTCTTTGATCTTCAACAATTTAGTGAAGAGTCCAAGGCAAAAGTTGGGATCTTGCACCTGTGTGGGATCGCAAAGCTATGGTGAAAGTCATATATGCAGACTCAAATGCATTCTGGTTTAGTTCTATGGAAGGAATTAGAGAACAAACTCAAAAACGCTATTGTTCTCCACACTACCATATGGAGAAGAAGATGGAGTTCTACAATTTTTGACAACATGAAAGTGATAAGCATAGCTTATCTGTTGATGAGTACAAAGAGAAGCTCCTACGTCTTCATAAATATGCATTAGAGGTTAGTGGTGATGCTCTAAAGAGTAAATTTATTGAAGGGATTTATGACGAACTTCGCAATCAAGACAAGGGATCTGGATGCATTGATTTTCTTGATGTTGTTGTGATGGCTGAGAACTTTGAGAAGAAGGAGAAGTTCAATTTCAGAAGGCAAATAGAAGCAGATTCATTGCAATGGGATATAGGCCACAAAGATCTGTTGCAAGGAACATGAACAAGTCAAAGAAGACTCCATCTTCAAATAACCAAGGCAAGAATCCTGTGCAGGTGGGAAATCAAAGGAGGCATCAACCAATCCAATGGCAACAAAACCTTGATTTTATTGAGAGGGCAAACAGACTTGTTCTCTGTTTTGGTTGCGGAGATCAAGGGATCGAACATATGAGTGCCCGAATAAGGCAATCTTTTGACCCGCACAATCAAAAGCGATAAACATCATCAAGGAGGGTACAATTTTTGAGGAAGTGGATGATGGAGGTAAGCGCTTTGACTCTACTTTACGTTGCATGGTGGTTAGTTCTATTCCAAAGGGTTCTATAATCATGATTTGGGGTATGATTTCTACGCATAAAACCAGATTTTTGTTCGGTTCAGGTAGTACCCATTGTTTTCTATCTTTCAAATTGGTACAAAATCTAGGGATAGCCTGAAATATGCAGATAATTAGACTTGTAGAGATGGCCAATGGATGATTTGTAATAAAGTAAGTCTATGATCCAAGGGTCTGGCCGGTTCAGACAGATATGAAATCGGATACCGTTTGGTCATCCGTGTGTATGACCAAAGATCTCGAGTTTAGACTTACTAGGAGGTCTTGTGCTCTTGTGAACAAGTGATCCACTTAGCTTAGTGGTTAAGTCTCAAGGATGTGAAGGAGGAGGTCTTGGGTTCAACCCCCATGGGGTACATGGGGAGAGTGTTTTGCCCAAAGAGCTCTAGAGCCTTCTAGAAGCATCCACTTGAGTTAACTCGAGTTAACTGGGACACTTGGCGCACATGTAGTTACATGGCTGACACTTGGATGGTTAGTATCCACCTGCCCAAGAAGGCAGTCCCCTGGAGAGAGCTCTATATAGAGGCATTTGGTTGGGAGGAGAGTCATCTCTCTAGTTTGTGGTGGTCGTAATCCTTGTTCTATTGCATTGAATTGCATTCATGATTAGGAGTCTAAAAGATTGAATATGACCTGAACTTAGTCTCAAGTGAAGCATTATTTGCATACAAAACTCATCAGCATAACCTCAGTGGGTCGACACACTGATGTTGGTTACCACACTAGTATCTTGTGGTTGGATGATGTTTTTGATTTGCTTTGAGTCTTTTTGAAAAATTAGGTTATTTCTCTTAAAGATAAAGACAATGCTTCAATATCTTGTTGAAATAGATCTTTGAAAAGTTGAAGTCCTGAGTCATCTAGTCTTTGACTCATAGCAAGTTTATGTATATTCGAAGTTTGAATTGGTTGTACAAAGTCTTAGTTATTTCTTTCCGCTTTCCAAATCTTTTGAAATTGACTCAGATATAGTATCTGATTCCTTTTGCAAAAGACCAGGGTTAGCCGGTTAGAATAAAATCACTAACTTGAACATCCTAGATAGATGTTATGTACAAGAACCTTTTCAATCTTCAAAAGGTGATAAGTCTAAGTGGACTTATTCATTTGAGTTTGCTTCCAGTTATAGCATAAATGATTTCCTGGAATCCAGTATACTCTAGAATAGGGAAGTTAGGAATTGCTCATCAGATTGACAATTCCCAAGAACTTTCAGTTAAAAGTCTTTGAGAAAAGTGTCCTAAGTTGGACAATTTTCATTTTGAATTTGAATTGGTGAAGTTAGTATGGTTGATTCCACCGAAATGGTAAACTTTCTCTTACAGTTTACATAGGATTTTTTCAACTCATAAGGACAAAGTAGTCCTCTAGTCGAGTGAAAAAATCAAGTAACTGTTAGATCAAAAATAAATAGATGTATGGGACAATCAAACTTCAAGTTTTCCAAAACAAATTCAAGTGAATCAAGAATTCTCAAAGTCTTGCGAGGGATAAGAATCCCACCTTCATTACTAAGCCCATGCACCAGTTATGCCTAGAAATGGACTAGTAATTTGAATCCACCTAGTTCACATGTTTGTGCCTAGATCGCACATCCAGAAACTGTGAATTAGCCAGGGATGTCATTAGATCCACCCTTATTATTCTTCACTAGTTTGTACTTTGTCCCGTTCATCAAAGTGCAAACCCAGATAGTGTTTTGAATCATTTGGGCAAGGATGCCACCACAGAGATGAGACATGTTCTTCCAGTTCTAGAACATGACCATGTTCTTCCAGTTTTAGAACATGAGGCTCGGGGGTTGCCTACAGTATATATATAGCTCTATTTTCGAGGACGAAAATATTTTCCAAGGGGGAAAGAATGTAATAAAGTAAGTCTATGATCCAAGGGTCTGGCCGGTTCAGACAGATATGAAATCGGATACCGTTTGGTCATCCGTGTGTATGACCAAAGATCTCGAGTTTAGACTTACTAGGAGGTCTTGTGCTCTTGTGAACAAGTGATCCACTTAGCTTAGTGGTTAAGTCTCAAGGATGTGAAGGAGGAGGTCTTGGGTTCAACCCCCATGGGGTACATGGGGAGAGTGTTTTGCCCAAAGAGCTCTAGAGCCTTCTAGAAGCATCCACTTGAGTTAACTCGAGTTAACTGGGACACTTGGCGCACATGTAGTTACATGGCTGACACTTGGATGGTTAGTATCCACCTGCCCAAGAAGGCAGTCCCCTGGAGAGAGCTATATATAGAGGCATTTGGTTGGGAGGAGAGTCATCTCTCTAGTTTGTGGTGGTCGTAATCCTTGTTCTATTGCATGATTCCACTACACAAATGGATATGATGAAAACCTTGAATTTACTCTTTCTAATAGGTGCTTTTCTAGAAGTTTCCATGTAATTGAGATGAAACAGAATGATGTAATCATAAGCATGGATTGGTTAGTTAAAAATTCTACGACAATTAATTGTCAACAAAGAACGATACCTTTAAAGCTAGATGATGAATCTATTCATATTCTAGGTGATGCCTATAATCCTAAACCTATTCTTATTTTTGCTATGCAGATAATTAGGGGTATACGTGATGGCTGTAAAACATTTGTAGTGTATGTGAACAATCTGCATGAGGAAGGTAATGATGAAGGTATTCCAGATTATGTAGAAAATCTCTTGAAAGAATATGTCGATGTATTTCTAGAAGACTTGCCTGGTATACCTCCACCTAGGAAGATTGAGCATGCTATTGACCTATATCGAGGGAGTGAACCATATTCTAGAGCACCCTATAGATTTAACACTGATGAAATAAAGAACCTTAATATTAAACTAGATGATCTTTTGAAGAAAGACTTGATAAGACCGAGTATCTCACCTTGGGGTGCACCTGTTTTATTTAAGAAGAAGAAGGATGGCTTTTATAGATTATGCATCAACTATAAGGGGTTGAATAAAAGAACAACTAAGAATAAGTATCCACTTCCTCATATAGATGACTTATTAGGTCAATCTATGGAGCGATTATATTCACTAAGATTGACTTAAGATCTAGATATCACCAAATTAGGATCAAAATAGAGGATATTCCTAAGACAACTTTTCGAACATGATATGGTCACTTTGAGTTTACGGTTGTACCTTTTGGATTGACAAATGATCCTGCCACATTTATGTGCTTGATGAATAATATTTTTCATGATTACCTAGATGAATTCATCTTAGTATTTCTTGATGATATATTTGTGTACTCTAATGATGATTCTGAGCATGCGTTACATCTCAAGAAGACTTTGCAAACTCTTAGAGAACACAAATTCTATGGAAAAAGAGTAAGTGTTTCGTTGCTAAGGATAAACTTGTCTATGTAGGTAGAGTAATATCAAAAGAATGAATCCTTATAGATCAAGATAAAGTAAAAACAATAGTTGATTGGCCGATTCCTAAGACTCTAAGGGATGTTAGAAGTTTTCTTGGGTTGGCACAATATGAAAGAGCACATACTAAGGATTTCTCTAAGATAGCTACTCCCCTCACAAAATTGACTAAAAAGAATATAGGATTTTCAAGGAGTGATGCTTGTCAAAAATCCTTTGAAACATTGAAACAAAAAGTCATTGAAAATTGTGTTTTGAAAATACCAGAAATGGGAAAGACTTGTGCTGCAGAAGTACGTTGAGAAACCTTTGGTAAGGTACATGCAAATATATGGATCCTAGTGTATGTTTACAAGTTTGGTAAGACAGGAGATAGCAGGTTCAGAGTCAGTTCATGCTACATTTGTTGTCAAGCACTGATTGCTTGATGTATACACTATTGGATATCTAGTTTGCATATTTTCTTAGGTATTATGGTTCATATTCAGCAAATCATCAGTCCAAAACCCATTTAGGGTAGAAACCCTAATTTTGGTACTTAGTCAATTTTGGCACAAAAATGGGTAAAATTTTTATGAGCCTATCTTGTAGAGCTTGAAGAGAGCTTTCCAATGCTATATAACATTCAGTCATCAGAGATCAGATTTGGAACAAAACCCTAACCCTAATTTTCTGTTGATTTAGGGTTTTGACCTCATCTGATAGCTCTCAGCATGAGGATCATAAAA